>CAOKZL010000762.1:0-516945 GCA_948472985.1 Iguana delicatissima
TAGTGTGGCAACATGTTGTTTTAGAACAAGAAACCAAAAAGGAATACGAAAGAAATGTGCAGAAAATGTGGACTTGCTAACTTTTAGATATACAGTCAGCCTTCCACATTTGCAGGTTTCACCTTTACGGATTTGATTATTCACAAATTACTTGCTGTCACCTCTGCTGCCTCCCTAAGCCATTTTTAATAGGGACTGCAAGCCTTATGAGACTGAGAAACTGCGAAAGAGGCTTGCAAGTCCCTATGTAGCCACCCACTTCTGCCTTGTGAAGGAACCCTGATGCTTCAAAGGAATCCATGGTGGGTTGAATATGGTGATCATACTTTTCTATTTGTTAAATATGGTCTAGGAGTTCCTAGAGTTATTCATGTTTTTTCCACTTTTATGGGGGTCCTGTTCCCCTTACCCTAGCAAATGTGGAGGGATGACTGTAGATGCAAATTTGGATGTGTTTGCTACAATTTCAACAGAGACACAATACATTTTATCATAGCAGGAAAGTCTGTGATGAGGTATTATGCATGACTTCTCAGTCTGCTGTTCCAATCTGGTTTTGAGCAACACCACAT
Organism: Iguana delicatissima; assembly: GCA_948472985.1. Classification (NCBI taxonomy): domain Eukaryota; kingdom Metazoa; phylum Chordata; class Lepidosauria; order Squamata; family Iguanidae; genus Iguana; species Iguana delicatissima. The sequence goes on from CAOKZL010000762.1 coordinate 573, forward strand.
CCTCTGGTCTCCATCCTCATGGTTCTTTATCTTTAAACAAAACTTGGACTTTCAAGCTAGGGAAGGATACAGTAATTGCAAAAAAATCTCTCATAGGGTTCTCAAGAACACGTTGTGCCACTTTTCAGTGCTAAAACACACTCCCCCTCTCACCCCTTTGCAGCTGTTCACCCATGGCAACAATGGGAAAGATTATTTACCCTAGCTGTTTCTGCCCATGAAACATGCCCACAGGATTCAGAGCTTTTCACCTGCTCTTGGGAAGCTAGTAAAGGTTGTGGAGAGGACTTTGCACCATCCTAAGCCTCTCCAGTCAGGATTCCACCTTGTTTTTCTTTTATAAATTAAGGATAACATGATGTCATCCTGTTTTACTTGTGCATCACTGTGTGAAGGTTGTTTTTTTAAATACATGAACATGAACTAAATAACATCAACACTTCTCTGACATTGGGGCAGTCCTACTGTTTAAGAGTATGGGGCACCACTTGTCTATTCCCCAACAGTCCTCCGAATCAACTGGGTAGTAGAAGAAAGCAGGTTGGGTAACAAACTAGATGTTATTGGCTCTGCCTCTTGTGACCTTGTTAATGTAGACTATCTTGATTTTGGTCAGATTTTGTCAGGGTTACTACCCAAGTCAAACAGTTCATATTCTAAGAAAATGGATTTCAATTAAACATTAAGAAGAATACCTTGACAGTACAAGCTTTTTGAAGGTAGAATAAACTGACCTGATGGATGCTGATTCCTTCTTTGTTAGGGGTTTTTAACAACTTCTGTGAAATGCTGTAGCACCAGATGGTCTGCATCAATAGTGGGGCTGAACTTGAGGATTATCTTTCAGTTATCTTCAGGTTTTATGACTCTATGGAAAGGACTGTATCATATACTAGGGAGATTTCAAAAATCACACTCATTTGAAATGTGTGTGTATCAATGAAAACACTTCCTCCAAATCTGCAGACAGGACATATTTCAGAGGGGTTTTTTTAATGATATAGCTACATGAAATAGAAATATCCCAGAATTTATTATTTTGTCTAATGTTCCACGTCGTTGTATATCAATTCTACACTACCCTGAAGAGCTTAGGAAAAGAACACAATACAAAGGGAATAAATGAATATAAATGAATCATATAAATGTGCCAATCCGACATTTGCTTTCAAGAAAAATGGTGGTATTAATTTTATCATGATTGATGCTGTACTGATTTGTTTGAAGAATTTTCATTTATGCTCACTGTCTTACAGTCAAGGTTCCTATGTGAAGCACTGCATGGAGAGGCAGGGCTAATAGAAGCCTTGGTCTGGAGCAGACCAATAAATTCTTGCTCTCCAAAGCAGGTCTTATGTTGCCTTCCAAAGAGGCTTCATCTCATCCTGGACATTTTTCACTTGCAATGCTAAAAATATCTTTTCAGTCTGGAACACATCACTTGTGAGTCCTTTTAATGTGGGATGCAAAGTGCAAGACAGAGTCATTGTTCATTCAAATATGCTTTCCAGACTTCAAGGAATGTTCCTTTTTACATTTTCTATACAGTATCAGAACTGGAAGAACAGATTTCACTGTCATTTATGATGAACAATATCTTGGGCGAAAGTGAGAAGGAAAGTTGCTGGAGAAGAATAACAAAGAATGTCTACCTGCACACTGGGAAAGTTCACATGATTTTAGCTTGGCTTAGTAAGTCCAAATATGAATGACCTTTTGGCTGTGTAAGTGATCTCTTCACTCCTCCTTTTGCATAGGAGCAAGGTATCCAGGATATCTTGAGCTGACTGTAATTCCCTATGTAATATGATCCAAAAAGTACTGTCAATGACCAGAATCCTACTGGTATCTTATGCATGCATACACTTCCCTATGGAAGAAGCTGGACAGATGTCTGTATCGACTTCAATGTTGCAGAAGCAATATTGCAGAAGTGACATTGCAGGTGCACTGCCATTGTGCAAGTAAATGCACATTCTTGTTCATTGCTCATCCATCTGCCCGTGGTGCAACAGATGCAGTATGCTGTTTTGGGTCCTGCATAAGGAGAAAAGTGGGATATCAAACAAACAAACAAACAAAACAGAGACTGTACTCAAGAAATCAGAACTAGGTTAAGACTTGAAAAGGTAGCTATGAAGAAACTAGAAAAGATCCTCAAGAGCAAAGATATATCAGTGAATGCCAAAATCTATGCCATGATGTTTCTAATTTCTATGTATGCTTGTGAAAGCTTTGACAAGGAAGAAAGTGAATAGGAAGAGAATCAACTCATTTGAAATGTGGTGTTGGAAGAAGACAAAAAAGACAAATAAATGAGCCTGAAAACAGATTAAACCTGAATTCCCACTAGAAGCCAAATCCCTAAACTGAAACTATTGTGTTTTGGACATATGGTGAGATGATGGATTCACTGGAATAGACAACAATGCTGGTGAAAGTGGGAGGTAGAAGGAAAAGAGGAAGATGACATTACAGACGGATTGATTCAATAAAGGAAACCACAGCTTGACCAGGGTTGTTGATGACTAGGGTTTATGGAGGGCTCTCATTTGTAGAGCTGTTATAAACTGAAACTTAATAAATGGCAGATAACAACCACAACAACACTCCTACCATTGCACAACCAGCTGCTCATCTCATTGAGCATTCTGTTGTGCAACATTGCCACTTAATACAAATGTAACATAGCACAATCAACGTGTAACTCCATATATAGAGATCTATGGTGCAAAATCCTGATATGGATCTTGGGCCACACTTTTGGAACAAACCTAAAAAGCAACAACAACAAAAAGGATGTTAAAATCTCCACCATGCAATTGCAGGATTTTGGACTTTAATATGTTACACAATGCTGCCCTCTGCTGTTTGGAAATCGCTTCAGATTCTTTTTAAAACAGAATGGTTTCTGAAAAGCTAACTTTAAATTAAATCCTTACTGTTTAGCTGGACTTTTTCGAAAAACAAAACACAATTGGTATTTTAATCCCTGGAATTTTGCTGTGTTATCTCTATGGTTTTTCCGGTGAAACTCTTAACAAGAAGAAAGGCAATTTTATCAGGGCCAGCCCTACCATGAGGCAGCAGACACTAAGGCAGCAGATAGCGAGGGGTGTGAAATCACTACAGTTATATATGTCGCTTAACCATTTCTTTGCCTCAGGCAGCCAAAAGTTTTGGCCTAGTTCTGGCTCATGCAGATACTGAACAGATAAAAGCAAACCAGATTTCTGAGCATATGGAGTCCTTAATGAGAAGAAAAGGATGTATGAATAGGGAGAGACAATAGCACTCTTCAAAAACATGAAAGAAAATCACATATATGGCAGCAATTTTTTTTCTCTGCTGGCCAGCAAGGCAGATGGAAATCTAAAACTTGAGAATGTGACTTTTTGGAACATAACTGCCAGCATTCCCTGCCAGCAGAGCCAGTGAAAGGAAACATGTTGACACTACATGTCCATAGTTGTGGAACTGTGTGCGTGTGTGAGGCAGGAGGCTATGCTGACTGTAATAGTCCTGCTGGTAGGATCTCCCATGTCAGACAGGCTTTGGCTGAGGAGCCAGATTAAATATGCCAAACAGATACTAGGCAGCAGCAGTAGTGGAGGGTGACACTGGCAGAGGATCTCTCAGAGATAATGGAAGTGTCACAATAGCGAATGCTTTTTAATATTGTACAGGAGGAGTCACAGTAAACCCCTTTTGAATGTCTCTTAGCATGAAAACCCTATGATGAGACAATCCAAAATGAAACAAGTGACAGTGCCACAAGATGACACTCCCACATCAAAAGGTACTTGACAAACTACTGAGAGGAGCAGAGGACAAGTACTATTAGTTCTGGTGGGTAATGATGCAACTGGACTCAAGCAGAAAAGATATTCAACTGTTGACATGCTCAGAGGTGAAAGGATAATCCAGAGCCTCACAGCACATGTTATAGAAAGATGGAATGTGAGAAGCATGAATTGGGGGAGGCCAACATTGTAAAACAAGAAATGGAATGTGTGAACACTGGGGTGAGTGAGCTAAAGTGGACAAGAATGGGACATTTTGAGTCAGATACTTACACAGTGTTTTAACTTGGGAAATGAAAATTTAAGAAGAAATGGGGTGACATTAGTAGTGAGGAGAGATGCAGCAAAAGCAGTCAAGAGATATAATGCAAAGTCTGGCTGAATCGTATCAATAACATTTCAGGAAAAACCCAGCAATATAACCATAATCCATGTTTATATTTTAACTATAAAGAGAGAAGAAGAAGAAATTGAAATATTCTATACTGGAGTCCAAAGGGAAATTGATCATACACCAAAACAGGACATTGTTAATCACAAGAGACTGGGATGCAAAAGTAGGAAGCAGAACAGAACCAAAGATTATAGGAGAATTTGGCTGAGGATCAATAATGAAACAGCAGAGTGACTGACTGAACAGTCTATTCATTGTAAACACATTCTTCAGGCAACCAAAGAAATGACTGTATACATGGACATCATTTGATGGCCAATATAGAAATCAAATAGACTACATAATTGGAAGGAAAAGGTGAAGATGCTCCATTCTCACTGCAAAGCCAAGACCAGGAACAAGTTGTGGTAAAGCTCTAACAAATTAGAGTAAAGCTAAAGAAGAATACTTAACTAATCATCATGCCAAAATGCAACCTGAAGAACCTGCAGAATTTAAAAATAATGTAAAAAAAAAAAAGTAAATTTGCACTGCTAAGCCTACTTGATCAGGAGCCAGAAGAACGTGGGTCTGAAACCAGAGGCATTGTTAGGGAGAAATGCAAAAGGACACTATCTGCAGCCAAAAAAAAAAAGAAAGAGAAGCCTCAGTGGATGACACAAGAAACTTTTCAAGCAGTTAACGACAGATGAAAAGTAAAAGTAACAAGTGGCAGAAACAGGATCAGAACCCTGAATGTAACTGCTTAATGACTTGGGACAAAGAGAGTTGCTGTGATAATCAGTGCAGAGAAATAGAAGATGACAAGAAAAAAGGAAGAATAATAGACTTTCCCCACAAAACAGAGGCATGAAAACTGGAGAAGGAATATCAACAATTTAAGACATGCAGATGACACAATGCTACTAGTGGAATATAGTACAGACTTGGAATGGTTATTTTAGATAGTCAAGGAAGAAAGTGCTAAGGCAGGTTTACAGTTGAACATTAAAAATAACAAAAATAATGACCACAGATGATTTACGTAACTTCAAAGTAGACAATAAAGGCATTGAAATAGTTCAAAGTTTTCCATACTTTGGCTCAGTCATTAATCAGAATGGAGACTGCAGTCAAGAAATCAGAAGTTTAGCGCTTGGAAGGGCAGCTTGCAAGGGAACTAGACAAGATCCTGAAGTGTGAAGATGTATCATTGAATGCTAAAGTTAGGATTGTTCATGCCATTTATTTCCAGTTTCTATATATGGTTGTAAAAGCTGAACAGTGAAGAAAGCTAATAGGAAGAAAATCAGCTGATTTGAAATGTGGCACTGGAGAAGACTGCTACAAAGACAAATAAATGAGTATTAAAGGAAGCCTGAACTCTTCCAAAAAGCCAAGATGGCTAAACTGTCATACTTTGGGCATGTCATTAGAAGATGTGACTCACTAGAAAAGACAGGAATGCTTGGTAAAGTAGAAGGCAGGAAGACCATGAATAAACTCAACTGAGAAAGCCACAGTTCTGAATCTGCAAGACCTGAGCAGGGCTGTTGATGACAGAGTGTCCCGGAGGTTGATACTTTCAGATAGTTATCGTAAGTCAAAGTCAACTTGGCAGCAGTTAACAATATACAAACAATATACCAAAACAAACACACTTCTGACAATTATCATCTCCACTAAAAAATGTCTTCTGTAAAGCTAATGAGTCTTGCCCATTCAAGACCAAGTTATCCCCAAAATACTTTGAATTGCAAGAGGGATAATTCATAGCAATACATATATTGTAGAGAAAATCTGTTTTTCTTCCTGTAACTATGGAGATTGCAAGTAAACACAGGGAGAATGGGGGAGGTCAGTTTTGAAGTAGTAGATGTTACCCTGATTTCTGGGGTCCCTTGGGAGACACCTCAATGTGCTCCACGTGATGGTGAGAGGAAACTAGCCAGAGCACAAGCAATAGCAGTGTGAGAGGCAGGGTAACCTTGCAGGGTCTTTTTACCCAGTTTTTACGGGGTCAGACCAAGCCAAAAGCCAAGCAAGAATGTCCAATAAATGATTTTATTGAAAGAAAGTCTCACGCACCAACGCAGTCATGCACACACGCACCCAAGAGCTGTTAAGAAACAAAAGAGAGGAAATTGGATAGGGGAGTATTGAAGGGGTACAGCTGGGGTAATATTGCACCTTTTCCTGAAGTCCTGGGTCCCCGAAGGCAGTGGAGAAGTGGGGCTCAGCACAGAGAGGGCTGAAGGGATTACCCGACGGACGGAGCAATGGTCTGCTGGGGTGGCCAGGAGTGATCCGAAGAAATGCTCAAAGACCAGGACTATTTGTAGGGGAAAAGGTACCTGGAGGACTAATCCTTTCCTGGGGAGAACAATGGGTGTTGGAGTGAGAACGAAGCTCCACAATGGTAATTTCCTTTGTGTGGTGAGATTGTAAGGTATTGTCAAAGTCTCAGGATCTTTGGCTGTGTTTTGTGGTGTGACTTCTTGTAAATGGTCCTCGCCTGATGGGATATTTGCTCAACTTGGGGCAGACATGCTAATCCCCTCAAGTCAGCTTCTTGGGGCTGTGGATCTTTTGTTTATTGGGGGTTTACATACCTGGAGATCTCCTGGGGCTACGTGACTGGGGATTTTACTGGCCTGACCTGGTTTTTGGCTGTTCAACCGTGCCTGCCTACGCGCTTATCCGGACGACCTCTATGGCACACAGTGTTATATTTAATATTAAATTGTAGACCCCGGGATAGGGTTTCTCCATCGGAGTAACATAGATGTCATGATCCCTGCTAACTAAAAACAGCTTTGTGAGCCTTGTCTCCACTACACCCATGTTAGGGAGAAGGAGAAAGGAAAGCAATGATGATGAACCTGCAGCCCTCTAGATGTTGTAGCACAGCTGTGATCAGTCCTAGAAAGTATAGTCAATGGTGAGGGATTGTGGAAGTACACTTATTGTATACATACATATATAAGCCAGACTCCAATAACATCTGGAAGGCCACAACTTGCTCACCCCTAAAATAAAGCAATGCCTTTGGTGAGTAACATTATGCTTGGGAAAAGCAGCTAAATGTTTCACATATCCTGGCATGCACAGCCATTCATTACCAAGCCTACCTTCATCTGCATGACCCCATTTGGGGCTTTATTTCTTAATCTTTCCAAAGTCTTATCTCCCAATTTTGTGGTCTACAGATGTCTTGGACTATAACTCCCAGAATCTCAGACAGCCTGGAAGCTGTAGCCCAATACATCTGGAGGGCAACAGGATGGAGGAGACAGCAGTAAATTGTGACAGGACATTGAGAGCAGACAAACAGACAGAATTGTTGATTCATTAGTGGCGGGAGGCTTCAAGTTTAATGGAGAACTGAATCTGTCCTGTGTTTAGTCCAGTCTTTAAAGCAACTATCCAAGATGCTGCACTTTGTCCCCCAAAACAGATTCAGCACTTTGGGTAGCTCTCCACTCCACTGACATTGGCTCTATCACCTGACATTGGCTCTACCATCTACTACTGGATAGATAATAAGCAAAGTTCTGTTGGTTCGTACCCAAGGTACATTTAGTCCAGCTTCCTGTTTTCTTTAGTAACCAACCTCACGCTTTCAACAAGTATCCATTAGCAGGCCATGAAGGCAATAACTCTCTTATCCTGTTCTTCTGTCCCAAAAGATGCTATTTAGAAACATGCTGTTTCTGTACATCAGTGTGTCCTATTGCTTGCATAGGTTATAGCCACCAATATTCCTACCCTCTCTGAATTTGCTCAATTCCCTTTACAAGTCCTTCAAACTAGTGGCCATTACCACCTTTTGTGACACCAACAGGTGGCCAATTTCAGTCCTACCTTTTGTTTTGTCATTTTACTGGACCCCAAGACATACCAACTAGATCAATATGCAATTATACTTTTGATGTTGTTATTAATTGATATCCCACCTTCTTTCCTATTACTGGAACTTAAGACAGCTTAAAAAAAATTAAAGCAAACACAGCTAGGAAACATTTGCAAAAACAAAAGCCAAAGCATATGAAAAGTTACTGTTAAAATACAGTTAAACAATCCATAGAAATAAAATCCTTTAAAACAAACCATTCAAAGCAAAAGTTAAAAATCTCCAAAACAGCACATCATTAGAAGCCTTTGTAATCAGTTCCTAAAAATCTGTCCAAACAGAGAAGCTTTTACTCACCGATGGGAGGATAGCAAGGAGGTAGCCTTCTTAGCTGTTCTAGGGAGGGAATTTCAAAGCCTGAGAGCAGCCACCAAGAAGTCCTTCTTCTACATTCTTCAAAACATGCCTAGGAAGATTGTGGATGGGGACAAGGGTCTCGCCTGAAGATCTTAGAGCCTGAGCAGGCTCATATTGGGATTGCACGTGCTCTAAGATCTAGCTTTAATCCCCTTAGCCTTAAAGATTAGGGTATGTTTAAGCACATTGTGAGCTGAGAGGTTTTCTTTCTAGTACCAGAATTAATCTCATAGTCCTTTCACACAAAACAGAACAACTGATTATGCCCACATAATTTCAGCAGCCTATTTGAGTTGTGTGTATGTGAAAGAATGATTGTGTTGTTTCTGCTGTTAAACATCTGAGAGCTAAAAACTCTTAGTGACTTCAAGTTACCTCTTTCTCTACCAGTAGACCCTGACCTACCTTCTAGCCAGAACAGAGCTTAGATCAGCAATGCTGTCTAGAGAATTCAGAAATATATAGTCCAAGAGGAAGAGGAAGAGGAAGAGGAAAAGCAACTTTTCTCCAAGCTGATTGTATATTTCTTATTATAAAACTTTATAATTGGCAAGAGTTGGTACAGGTAAGTGATGGTGCATTAAACACACCATTCAATAAGTGATGTCCTTGTTTATATAACAGCATCAACTACTAAGTTTAATATTAAAGTACTTCCCACACATGTCTTCAATCTTCTATTAATCTATTCATGTAGAGTCATCTGATTCTAATCCACAGTTAGAAAGACAAACAAAATACATGTACCCAGAAATATGGCTCCTACATGAAGCAGAGATGGTAAACTTTATTGGGACCCAGAGAGGCCTGGCCTAGGCTTCAGTCCTCTTATTAAGAGGAAATATTTGAGCATAAACTGTACATCATGCCCAAGGATATTTATAAAAAATTGTTTCCTTGTATATCTGTTGTCCAGATTTTGTGAGATTTGCTGGAGTCATTTGGAATCAGCATTAGAGTGGCCTAAACCAACATGAATGCTTGGGCTTCTGATTACTCTCTAAGGCTGTTATCTACCATAGATACTGTGCTTCTGTAGTTGGATTAGGACTGTGTGATACTTAATGTTGGAAGATTCCAGCATTCTCTCCCTCACTTGTTCTATGGCAAGCAGGGCTTAGGTAACATAGAGTTTCCTTTTCTGTTGCACGGCAAAGCCTTCTGCTTTCTCACCTAGTCTCTCCACTTGCTCTTGTGTTATTTAAATGCATGGCTATAAATACCTTTGGTACCCGAGTAATTGATCATGTGCTGCAAGATAGACCCTGGGTGTCGGAGTTCAACTCCCGGGCTGTGCCTCTCTGCTGGCAAGGGAAGGGAGCCAATAGTACTTGCCCAAGAGGAGGAAGCAGTGAGGGGGCGTCCAATGCAAACAATCAAGTAGAAACACTGACCTGAGCTGAAGTCAAGATCAAATCCCAGAAGTCAAGAATGCCAAAGGTCTGTCCAAAAAGGGGCCAAGAGAGCAAGAACACAAGGGTCATGAGAACTTGAGTAGCGATTTTCCACAAGCAAGCAGCAAGCCACACCAACAGAATTATAAAGCTGATGAAAACAGGGGTCACTCATCATTGTTCTGTTTTCTCAATCTGACCTGCTTGTTTTAGGCCCTTTCCGCAATGTACCTTTTTGTGGAGCTGGGGTGCGGGGATCGCGTGAGCAGCCTCTTGCAAGAGGCTCTGGCATCCCCATTGTTTCAGCTCTGCAGCTGCCGGCTGCTCGCACGAGAGTTTCCCAGGCTGTACTGAGGCAGGAAGTGCAAGCGCTGCGGCTGCAGAGCTCTGCACACACGGCAAGTGCACACGGGGCTCCGGAGTGATGCACGATCGCTCAACACAGGGAAAACCCAGTAATCCACTATTTGTGGCAAGGGACCCTTTGTTTGTGCAGACGTGTCTCCTTGGGAAACATGACTGGGGATTTTCCTGGCCTTAACCTAGGTCCAGTTGTTTGACCTATTTGTCTACGCTCCCACCTGGGCAATCTCTCTGGCACAGATGGCATAGAAGACATATATGATATAAATTTTATATCCCCCTGAGATGGGGTCTGCCAAGGGGGTAACACATCGACCTCTGAGCCATCATCTATCACACTGGGGTCATTGGACTTATAAAAGACCCCACTTCTCAGACCTCTCTCTCTTTGTCATTTTGCTTCTAGTTCCTTCTCTCTGACCATGCTTTGCATCCCCATCAAGAGGATGGCGAGTTAAGAGTAAAGCCACTATCTTATCTAATCTATTTGTTAGCTAGTTAGGACCTAGGCTTCCCAATGTATATGTAATTGTAAATTTCATTAGTAAATTTTTGCTAAGTTTGTAAGCTAAAACTGCCTATATTGTTTTGTTTTCTTATTCAGTTTCAGTTCAGGAAATCAACATGGCGATTGGGGCATGCTTTTTCTGCTACTTGGCTAAAAGAAGGCTGATTCCTAACAGTTTTAGCTTTAATAGAATTTCCCAAAAAGGGTAACAACCTGGAAAACTTGAACTCCCAACACTTAGATCCTTACCACAATACACTGTTATAGCACTATATTCTACTTTAATTGCCACAGCAACATCCTGTGGAATTCTGGGATCTGTAATAGTAAGACCCAAGAATTCTCTGTCTAAGAATTCTAAATAACCTTCCCTAGACTGCGAATCCCAGGATTCCATAAGATGTTGCCATGACAATTACAATGAAATAATAGCACTATAACAGTATAGTGGGATAAGGTTTTTAGATAAAGACGTTTCCTGCATTAGTGCAACATCCCCCTTCACACACTTTTTGACAACACCTTCTCTCTGTCTTTTCCCCTTAGCCACCCATGAACCTCAGATTGTTTAGCCCCATACCAGACTGTGCAATCTGAATCCAACCTGGCATAGCACCTGAGTCACTGGCAGTCTACTTCTCTGAGTTAGTGGTTTACATCCTGTTGAAAAAGTTTGACTTGCCCCAAGTAACCCAGTGGGTCTCCATAGCTGAATGGGAATTCAGACCCTTGATTGTCACAGAAAACAAGGGCTCGAATCTTCTATCACATGTACATGAAATAATTTTATGTATACTTTGCTACATAGCTGAGGCACTAAGAAGCCCTGTGACTAAATTGTGAAGATGTATTAACAGGACACCAGCAACAGCGTCTTGATGCACATCAGCACTACATAGCCAGTGCCTCAATTCACAATGGGACTGATGTGTATCGGTCTCATTGTGATTGTCCCAATGTGCTCATATCAGCAGCCCTTTATTGGACATGGATGTAAAGAAACTGCCCAGCTTTAATTCCTGAAAACGTAAGTCCATTTACAAAGACATAAGTATTTTGGTCAAGGTTTGGAATTTACAGCCTCTTCGCCTGTTTCTGCAGACTGGATGTATATGCCCCTGGGTGCTCGCCCACTTTAAAACAGGACGAAGAGTATGACTTGTCCATGGTGCTGCAGTGTTTTTCCATGGCTGAGTAGAGATTCAAAACACTCAAACAAGTAACCCCATAGGATATAATGGGTATCGTAATCAGCTCTCAATGTTTTCCAAGCTAAACATACCCCGTTCCTTAAGCTGGTGCTTAGAGCAACTATAGAACTACAGGCAGCCTTCTACATTTGTGGGGTTTACTTTCAAGGATTTGTTTGTGCGTTTGTCTAACCCCTGCCCGCTCACCTCAAGAGGAGGAACCTTCCCTCGCAGTGACTCTTGTGCAACCCTTTAAAAATCTGCCTCTGGTCTTCCTCCTCCTCCACTAGCTGTTGCCAGGCCAGCTAAGGATGACTCACAGCCTGATTTCTCAGGACCACAAATCCTCTCCTGATGCCCCACACAAACCCAAGGAAGGCAATGGGCAAGAGAAAGGAAGTATAGGACCACCATGGTGATCTACCTCCTTTCCCTCTCCTTTCCCTGACCTGGTTTGGACCCTGGGTGCCCATTCTCCCCACCATGTCATGCCACATTTTGATATTTGTGGTTTTCCTACTTTTGCAGGGGTCCTGTGCCCCTAACCCTAGTGAATATGGAGGGCCAACTGTATAACATAATAGATATCATAACTGTAAGATTCCTAGACTCAGCATTACTAAACTAAGCCAGTAAAGGTGTCTGTTTTTCAGAACTGTAAAATATATAACAGCAATTTCAGAATGAAACTTTTTTCATGGTTCATGAGATTCTAGTATGAGATAAGGGATTGTGTTATTGGTATGGTATGGGGGGGCATGTGTACCAGGTTTCCAAAATAATGCTTGTCCGTAATTATTAAGGCTGCAGGCCTAGGAGAGCCAAACACAGCAAGAAGCGGTGTAGTAAACAGGCCTCTGTGGTAATGTTTTCAGAACCGTGTTCATTTGATTTGTTCTGCACCACACAGGTTTTGATTGAAACATTTTTTCCCACTTACATCACCATGTTGCTACCTAATGAATGACATTTTATTTTGACATGAACATGGCTCAGCTCAGCAGTCAGTTCTGTCACTCAGAAGAAGGCCAGTGGGATGGTGTCTCGTTAAAAAAAAAAGAAAAAGAAAAGAAACCATGGGGGAAATTAAATTTAGTGAGTCAGCCAACCAGCATTTCAGCCAATAAAAATTTTAAAAGGACAGAAAGAGAAGAAAGGCTGCTCAGTCAGATTTCAAACAAAGTGAGATAAAAAGCTGACATCTCTAGAAATGACAGCATTGAATGAGTTGCTGACACAGAAAGAAAGCACAGAGAAATTTGTTATTCCAGGAGGTATTCTATGCTTTAAAAGAAGACTATTGTTTTTGTTATGTTTTTAAGTGACACATTAATTGAGAGTTTTGCTTGGCAGCTGTATAGAAGAAATCAAATAATGCAGGACATTTTATATGAAATATATCTGCATGAGAAACCTCTTCAATTGCCTAAATACTATCAATAGCCATGACTAAAGTAGGCCTGTTGAATCAACTGGATTCTGCTACCTGTCAGTTCACCATTCAGCAATAGATTCAAGGGGTCTATTCTATCTGGAACTAACCCACAGGATTTAGTTTTCATACAAACTTCCCAGGAAAGAGGTGTGTTGTAGGGGTAGTGATGATGATATGCCTTTGAGTAATTTCCAACTTACAGCAACCCTAAAGTCTATCTATATCAAGGGGTTTTCTTGCAAGACTTCTTCAGAGGAAGTTTGCCCTTGCCTTCCGTTTAGGCTGAGAGAATGTGACTTGTCACCCAGTGGGTTTCCATGGCCAAGAAGGGATTTGAATTCTGGTCTCCAGAGTCCTAGGGCATTTCCACCCTACAGTGTTATAGTGCTATTATTCTACTTTCAACATCCTATGGAATCCTGGGGTTTGCAGTTTAGGGAGGGGCATTTGGAATTCCCAGCCAGAGAGCTCTTTGGCTTCAGTAAACTACAAACCCCAGAATTCCCCAGGATGATGTAAGTGGAATAATAGCACTATGGGGTGCAGAGGTCTTCCACTGCTAAGAAACACAAGCAGGAGGGGGCTCTTGTGTTTAGGTCCTCCTTGTGGCTTTCCTGTAATCATCTGCTCAGCCCTTGAGGAACATAGAACTGAATAAGCCTTTGATCTAATCTAGCATGGCCTCTTCCCACATTTTCAAGAAACTTGATGAATCTGAATAGGTTTGCATGTGACCAGGATCTGGTGATGGAACACTGTCTGGCTGAGGGCCTCTGCCAGAGCTAGCCTAAATCTGACTGAAATCTAGGCAGACTAACAGTGGAAACATTGGTGACAAAATAGCATCTGCCACTGTACCTCTGGATGTTGTTGCTCCTATCAGTGTCAGACAGCATAGGTAAATGGTGAAGGAAGAGGGAAAGGGAATGTCTGACAATATCTGGAGGGTCTTGTGCATGATCTAGGACAAAGCCTTTGAGATTCTAGGGCTGTGAATGCATATCTAGGTGCTTTCCACTGGGAGTCTTGTTCTACTTTCTTGCTCCTTCCACAATTGAAATTGAGCTGTCTAGTGAGGTTGATAGATTCACTTTCCCCTCTGTGTACCCTTGAATACAACATCCATATGCATGGTTTTATTTTTGTTTCTATTATTTATTTCTGTACAGTTTCCATTATGTGAATCAATGCAAGACTTTGGCCATTTCCACATTACACTGTTACTGCTATTATTTCCCTTTCAATATCCTGCAGAACTCTGGGGTTTGTAGTTTAGTGAGACCAAAGAGCTCTCTGGCTGAGAATTTTAAATGTCCTTCTCTAAACTACAAATCCCAGGATTCCACAGGATGTTGAAAGTAGAATAATAGCACTGTGGAAACTAGGGAAAATAAAGGGGACCCTCCCGTCACTCAGTGCTGACTTCTGCCTTGAATAGGAGCTAGGGATTTCCCTCAAATTTTCTTAATTCTGAACTGCCACCACCCACTGGTCAACCTGATTTTACAGCAATGCAGTGGGATGTTGCTTGGGGTTACAATCTCTATGCTTAAAGTCCTTTCCCTTCCCTCACTTCCTCCTTTGCGTTTGTTGAAAAGGAACACGTGGGAAGGGAGAAGAAACAGAGGTTTTACAGAAAGCATTTATTTTAAAGCATGTAAGGTAAACAAGGAAATAATACTCATGAAAAGGCTCCCCTCATCACCTTTCAGGTACATTTAATAGTTACAAGTAGTTATAAGAACAGATGGATTCTCAAGATCAGCCAAACTTCCCAAAATAACACAAGACCTAACACAACTAACTAGATATATTCTAAGTTACTCACAACAGTTGGTCTTTTTCTGATATGGTATGCAGGGGAGGGCCAGGAAATGGCCTATGCCTGTCTCTACCAGCATCCTTGTCACCTGTTGGTGTTTATGGATGTCTCCTTTGTTCTCTGTCTACCATACTGTCTCTCAAGGATTTTATAACTTCTCCATTGAAGCATCTCGAAGATTATCACCTTTCTCCCCCTGATTAGTCAACTATTTCTTGTGACCTATGATGCTAACCCTAATAAAATGTAATCTAACCCTAACAGTTCATTAACCCTTTATAAGCCTGAAGGGAGAACTATCCCTCTTCAGCACTGAAGCCTGGATAATGGGAAACCCCATTATCACAAGCACTATAACATAGTAGTGTGGAAATGGCCTATGATTTGTGTACAAGAAAGGTAAGAAGTAGAATTGCTAAGATTTATTTTCCTACCAGAGTTCCTGCCCTATAAACACATGCTTATAAACCATTATATTTTAATATTAAAGCATGCCAGAGTTTTGAGTGCTGGGCTATGCCTGGAGATGAGGGTTTGAATCCCAAGACAGCCATGGAAACTCACTGGGTGACCTAGGGCAAACTACATTCTTTCATCCTCAGATGAAGGCAAAGGCAATGTTACTGCAGTTTAGGACTATTTGGCGATAGCACCCGATATCCTTTGACATCATAATTCGGCCTTATTCCACCACCCTTCTCCACATGTTTGTGAGGCCCCCGCAGCTTCAGGGACCTCCCTGGCAAACACCACATTATGTATGCACACTACCTACAGAAGGTTCCCTATCCCGAGCAGGCAATTTGACAAAGGCTGAACCATCCACTGTCAAGCGTTGTGCATTTACATACTGGCTACACCATTGTTAATTCGGCTCTGATTCCATCATGCTAAATTGTGACCTTTCGGAAACATTGTCTCACACCCAAAACTCATTGTTGTCCCCGAGTAAGGCATAGCCTGCAGTCACACTTCTCCCTATAAAAACCCCTGATTCAGAGACCTTTCTTGGATCGCTCCCGAGTTCCAACCGCCTTGCTGCCGCATTGCTTGGCGAGCTTCCCCTCAGCTCCACGTGCTGAGCCATGCTGAACCCCAGCATCACTCTCTTATCTTCTTCCGGGCTTCAAGAACAGGTTTCGTATCACCCAAATCAACTATTCCTCTGAAAATCCCACTATCTTACTCACACCTTTATTTTCCTTAGTTATCTGTGTGCGTGTGTTGCTTACATTGTGTGCCTGTATTTAATAAAGATCATTCATTACTTTCAAACCGGTCTGCTTCTTGACTTGGCTTGACCCCGTAGATTAAAGATCCTGCTAAGTTACCCTGCCTCTCGTAACGCTAAGCAGTGCTCTGAGCTAATTTTCCCCAGCTATAGTTGAGCACATTTAGGTGTCCCTCACGGGACCCCCAGTAAACAGGGTAACAGCAAACTCCTCTGAACAAATCTTGCCAAAAAAAAAAAGCCCCTGTGATAGGTTTGCCTTACGGTAGCCATAAGTAAGAAATGAATTGAAGACACATGACAGCAATTTAAGTATGCATTGATCATTATGCTATACTTAGGTCTGGAATGCTGTTGGAGGCCTATATGATCCTAAAAATCTCCCTTCCAGATACTAATCAGGCCTGGCCTTGCTTAGGTTCTGAGACCATACAGGATCTGGTGCCTTCAGGTTATTTAGGCCCTTCCGGTACGCTGGTATATATTTATGGTATGCTAGAATCATGCAGGATCTTGACCTGTGCTTGCCAGCTGAAGGGCAGGAGAGGTTGACTTGGAGGGACTGATGTACTATTGGTCTGTTGTTATACACTGTACCTTGCTGATCAGATGTTTCCTCCTCTTCTCTCTGTCTCTGTTTTTGTGCAGCTACAAACTTATATGCCATCTGTTTTGGTTTATTTGGTCTATTAATGATTTCATCCCTTCCACTGCATGAACTGCACTTCTTGATATGCACCTTTGATAAAATGTAATAGGGTTTTTTTTTTCATATAAGAATGCTAGTTTTATCTACTTTCAGTGACCCCATTCACTTCTATAGCATAAAGAAAATATTATTTTATATATTTATTTGTTTATTTTATATCCCACCTTTTCCCCAGCACAGGATTCAAGTCTCCAATCAGAGATAGTGAGAAGAAACAGAGTAGTTGTTCACTTACATGGCCGGCCTAAGGTTTTTGCTGCCTAAGGTGAAGGACAAAATAGAATCCACTAAAGCTAAAGGACAAGAAGGAACTTTCCTTCTCATTCCAGGTATGCAGGACAACCAAACTGACACAATAACATGTTATGTCAACATTGGTAATGGGACAGCATCCTCCAACATAGATGAAGGACAACATAGATGAAGGCAGTAGGCTAGCTTAAGTGATATAGGACAGTTGTTCTCACCTTCAGATATTTTAGACTACAGCTCCAAGAATCTCTGGGAGTTGGCTCTGCTGGCCAAAGTTTCAGGGAACTGAAGTTCAAAACACTGAAGGGAACACTAAGAATCACTAGCACAAGGCAGGTTACACGGTCTGCTCTGTCTTTGAACAACTCACCACCATCCTCCTCTTCGTCCCAGCAGAGTTCTTTCTAATGGAGAAAAAAAATCTTAAGCTGTAGAAACAAGAATAAAGCTGTTGCTTACCATTTGTTTCCTCCTGGTCCCTTATGCCACCTTCCTTTCTGTCCCCTACTGCAGCTGGCTGCAGGACAGGCCCCTGCTTGAAGGGCTTTCCAGTCTGCAATCATTTTTGCCTTAAATGAATATAGCAATCTGATACGACTGAGCATGGCTCTTTCTTAAGGAATCCCGGGATTTGTAATTTGGTGTGATGTTTACTGTATCTGAATTGTCATTGAGATGAGTCCACTGAAGGTCTATAGCCCACTATTCTAAGCACCTCAACAGAAAGCAAGTTCCCAAATTCTGTAAAGTGAAGCTATGAAAATTAAGGTAATATCAAACTGCTGTAATACTGCAGATACACTCCACAGGTGGTTTAAAGGTTAAACAGCCATAAAAAAGGACACCATAGGGCCTTTGAGCTCTCTATTCTCAGCTAAAAGTTGGAAAGCAGACCGAGCGTGACACTTGCTCACAGTCTTCCCTGCTATGCTGAGCTATAAATTCTTGTTGCTGTTGATGATATCCTACCTTTTCCCCACTTCAGGACTGAAAGTGGCTTACAATTAAAATGAACATAGTTTTTTCAAAATATCTTTATTTGTATAGCCAAGGCCATTACAAAGTACAAAATAAGATAAAAACAGCATTAAAACAATACAAAAAGTGTTGTACTTTATGGTTCCATCCATCATCTCTACCCTGTTTCCCTGAAAATAAGACATACCCATAAAATAAGCTGTAGCAGGATTTCTAAGCATTTGTGCAATATAAGCCATACCCCGAAAATAAGACATAGTGATAGGCATGGCTATGCAGTGTACCGGCATAGAGCGGTAAAGAAGACGGGCAGCCCTTCTCATCTGCCCCATCGTGACAGCTGCTATCTCGGAGGTGACCAGAGAGGTGCGGGCAGCCCCATCAACAAGGTTGGCTCCCCCTGTCAGGTCCCGGTCATTCTGTGCGTGCTGCAAGCTGAGGCATAGAGGGAGACATAGTCCGTTTCCACGTGGGGGGCGGGCGGGTGAAAACGCCCGAAAATGGAACTTACCAGCAGCCGGGTGAGTCCGTTGCCATGCGGAGGAGTGCGAGCTCGCTGCTTCACATTCCTCCAGCATCCGAAATGGCGGCTTCCGGTTGGTGGAGGCTCTCCACCACCCGGAGAAGCTTGCCAGCCGAAAGCCCACCTCCGGCAGATCTGCAGGCGCACACTTGCGCATGCCTGCAAATCTGCTTCTGAGCCGGGCAATGGAGCAGCACGGGGTTGCGTGCTCCTTGGTTGTTAAAAACCTCTGACTTAACTATGTTTGAATAAATGTAGATTGTTGTACCATACTTAATAAAAATAAGACATCCCCTGAAAATAAGCCATACTGTGTCTTCTTGTGGAAAAATAAATATAAGACAGTGTCTTATTTTCGGGGAAACGCGGTAGTATCTATTAACATAGTTTAAAATTCACAAGACACAAGAGATAAAAAGCTGTTAAACGGTGATAAAGTGAAGATAAGTTAGAAACAAAAACCATTAAAAACAACAACAACAAATAAAAGTCTAGCACATTATAGGAGAGAACCAGCGAGCAGTAGTGGTTTGAGTGTTGGCTATGACTGTGGAGACCAGTGGGTCAATTTCCCGCTTGGCCATGGAAACCCACTGAGTGACTCACTCTAGGCCCCCAGAAATCTCTGTAATAGGTTCATTTTAGCGTCAGTGTAAGTTGGAAATAACTTGAAGGCACATAGCAAGAATACATTATACAAGGCCTACTTCTTCCCCTCACCACACACACGCACACACAAAAGTTATTAAAGGCCTGTCAGAATTAAAAGACTTATTTATAAAAAGTACCTCTGTCTAAATTATAGTAGCTATATCTAGTTGTTCCAGATATTACATACATCTGTATTCTCTTTTCTTTTCATTCATTCATTCATTCAATCATTCGTTCGTTCATTCATTCATTCATTCTTGGTGCTGCATTCCTTTTTTGGTGTAAGTGGCTATCCTCCTGTTATTAGAAGTTTTTAAAAAAATCTGATCAGGATGGCAAAACCCCAGGCTCAAATTCTCCCTTGACCACAGTGCCTGCTGGGTGGTCTTGGGTAAGTCCCTCTGTCTTCATTTGCTCAGCCTTTTTCACAACAATCCCAGGAAGATGAACAAGATTAGAACTGTAAAGCCCTTTGTGTACACTGAAAAGTGCAACAGTGGGTAATTTCCAAGAGTCTGGAGGGACAGAGGTTGGACTTGGCCACAGGATGGCAGTCTTGTCTTTTCCAATTTCCATCTTCTTTTAAAAAAGGCGTGAACCTTGAAAGAGTCACAATTTGACCACTGCAAGCTGGTCTTCCCCCACTCTGCCAAGGAAGTTGCTCCTAGAAGTCCCTCCAAGAGGCCAACAACTTCATTAAAACCCAGGCGCCAAGCAGCAGTGAAGCATGAACCTAGATGATTACTTATTTACTCTCTCTCTCATTCTCTCTCTCATTCTCTCTGGCAGGGATCTGTAGCTAAAACTGTTCCCCGCCTTCCCTCCTTCCCAAACTTTTCTTTAGCTGATGCATGCAACAGTTCTAGGCATTTGCAATGCACAGTTCACTGTGACAGCTGGAATAAAGTGACGAAATGGTGCAGAATGCTCACTTTTTTGAACCTTTGATTCTGAGTCAAAAAACTCTGGCACATCTTCATATAACTTGCACGAAATGTAGAAAAGGAAGGAAGTTCTGTTTAAGATTATTAGGTTTTTTTCCTGCCAGTTTCTACAAACACACTTCAAACAAAATGTTGTTTGCAAAAACAACAACAACAACAACACTAAAGCTTGCAAATGTTACTTTTTTTTGGAATACTGCTCCCAGAATATCCCAGTCAACATGGCTATACCCACTTTGGCTGGATGCTTTGTGTAGCCATTGTTACAAAAATGTTTTCAAAATTTTCAAAAGCTTTGATAAAATTGCTATGGTCAGTGGTGTCCTTTGAAAAAATTACTTCCTCAGGCATATTTTCTCACTCTGACATCTACCAAAGTGTTTGAATTGAACTCCAAATATCATAGTAAGCATGGCCACACTTGCTGGGGTTGTACTACAAGACTGTTAGAAAATCCTGCCTTGTGAGAACCAAACCACTGAAAAGTCCATTTCTCTGACACACACACACACACTATGCTAGTATGATGCCCAAGTGACTTATTTGATCATGCATGCTACAGGACCAGAATTGCTTCCATTTGTTAGATCAGTGTAAATGATATAAATGACTTTTTAGGATTAGTTGCACTACATGAGCACACCTGATCCCCAGAAAAAGGTTTGCATAGAGACCAGATTAGAATTATCCTTTCGTTCCACACAATTGCACCAGTTTGGTTCCCTGCTTGGTCTGCAATGTAGGCGATTAATTTCTGCGGAGGTCTGCTCTTTGTGCATTCAGATGAGAAACCTTGGAAGCAAGGAAATCTTGTGCCCATTTGAGTGCAAGCAGTTGCAGGTTTCCCTGGTGAGTGTGACCACAGATGCCAAATGAATGAGCAAAAGGAAAGTCGTAAGCGGTTGGTAACTAACTATTCAGCATTAAGTGAGTGTGTGAATGCACAAATTCCAATCCATTAGTAGAGGTATGAAAACAGATAATGGTTTCATGGCACACTGAATACATTAAAACAAAAGCCCTGACAACTGCAGATACAACAAAAGAAACATCTCAGATAGTTTTGACTCCCAGGGAACTGACTTTTAGTATGCAGATTTATTACTTTCACATATCAGTCTAACAGACTGTTTTGAAGACTTCTACTAGCCACTTGAAATGCCTGCACAATGCTTTGAAAATATGTCCAGGGCCACAGTTTGTATTTTTCTGTATCTCTTTAAATACTATTTCACTCTTTCAACTGTGTAACTAAGTTTAAAGATCTGTGGTTTTAATATTACTCTATCAGGGTATCTAAAGAAGTGGACTGATATCCACAAAAGCTCATGCTGGAATAGATCAGTTAGTCTTAAAGGTGTTGCTAGATTCTTTTTCCCTTTCCCCTTTTTATACTGTGACAGACAAAACACAGGTATTTCTCTGGAAACTACTGCAAATGTTTAGGAACTTACTTCCTCAGTTATGTTGGGGGGCAAAATATGGCCCTCCACATGCAGTTGGATCATAATTCTCCACTATTAGCTCTGCTGGCTTGCACTACTGGAAGTTCTAGTCCAACAACATTTGGAAGGGCTCATACCTTTCATCCTTGTTATGAATGCTACAAGATGAGGAACAACAAGGCTGGAATCCTCAGGAAATGGTATGCCAGTGTAAGGCACGTTTTGGAGAAATATTCAGTGGCAGCAAGGGGAATGGAAAAGAAAAATCTGTCTCTGTTGTTGTTATGTGCCTTCAAGTTGTTTCCAACTTAAGGCAATTCTAAGGCAAACCTATCACAGAGTTTTCTTGGCAAGATTTGCTCACAGGAGAGTTGCTGTTGCCTTCCTCTGAGGCTGAGAGAATGTGATTTACCCAAGATCCATGGCCAAGTGAGGATTCAAACCCAGGCTCCAGAGTTGTATTCCAACATGAAACCACTACACCATGCCAGTTCTTGTTCACTGTTAGAGAAAACCATCTCGCCAACTTCTGAGGTGGCAAGGTAGTTTCTCACTTGACAGGTGACTTCTTATGCTATGGTATAGCACCTGCTGCACTGCTGCCTATACCAGTACTGCCAGTACACCAGTACTGCCACCTGAGTTTGGGTTGCCAGCTCAGGATCATCTCAGGCCCTGAGACTTCCAGGACAAAAAGTGAGACCAATGGATGGCCTCTGGTGATGTCATGAAGCATTGTGCATTTAGTGTCAATCCCAGTTGCTCACAGCTTGTCATTCAAACACACACACACACACACACACACACACACGCACAGAGAGAGAGAGAGAGAGAGAGAGAGAGGATGTAGGTTTGGACATTAGGGCAGAAATCTTAAAGTGAAAGGGAGATAGGATAAGGAGTCTTTAATCTAGCCTGCTTGGTTCTAGCAAGAAGGAGGATGAAGGAAAGAGCAGAGGGTGAGCCCTGACACCACAATGACCAGAAGGGAAAGACAAATCTAGCTAAGTAAACACACAGACCCTGCTACTCCCCAGTCTACTGCAGCAACAGATCAATTAAGCCTTCCAAATTCTTGCAAGTTGCTGCTCTGTTTGTAGAGCCAGAGATTTGCACACAGCCCTGAAGTGGCCACTGATTAGTCTGCAGGGGTGGGTGGGATGGTGCCAGGAAAATCCAGAGGCTCTGTGGACACCAGAGATCCCACGTACGTAGGTTGGTGAGGTTTCTTGCTCAGCCAATGTTATACTGGATCTTGATGTTGAGTTACACCTGCCAAACATTAGCCAAACTGGCTAATTCTGTGTGTGTCTATAAGTTGTGCGTTAAAAAAAAGTAACTTTCCCAAGCTCAAAATGAAACATTTAAGATGTTTGCTTTTTTGTTTAATATCCTACTTTTCTGCCAATATAAGATCCAATACAAGTTAAACCAAAATACAGGTAAAACAGTAGATCAATACAGAAATTTAAAATATTAAATAATCATATAAAAACATTTGTTGAAACCAGATAAAAAAGGCATAATAATGGTAATGACAAGAATACAGCACACGTCAATTAAAAGCCCATCTGCAACATCCAATTACAGTCACAGGTGTGAGTAAACAAAGATCAGAAAAATTGCAGAGAAAACACCAATCTAGGACAGAATTCCACAACCTGGGAGTCACCAACAAGTCTCTTTCCCACATCCTCACAAAATGTGCTTGAGATGGTGGTGGGAATGAGAGAAAGCCTCTCCCAAGGATAATAAAACTTTGCCAGGCTCATATCACTAGATATGGTCTGTCACAGAGTCTAAACCCAAGCCATAAAGAGTTTATAGCACTTTGAATTGTGCCTGGAAACAAACTGGTAGCCAGTGAAGCTACACTTAAGGTATAGTTTGTCCTGCAACTGCTGGAACCAATTTCATCAGACTTAGTTAAGAAAACCTTGCATTTACACAGGATCATGTTAGCCCATTAGAAATAGGATGGACAACATTCTCAATGAGAGTTCTCTATTGGAAGGCCTGTCAGAGGACAAGCATCTGTTTCTAGATGCCCCCTATTTGAAGGACTGTTTTGAATTGAAGAACCATAAGAAAGAAGAAAAGGACCTAGAAATTGTCCCTCAGTAGTTATCATATGGATAGCAGAATAAGAATACAGACCATCTATAGCCTTCCCCTCCTAGGTAAGATTTATTGTAATACTATTTAAATTACAGAAATTACTTGTAGAAATGCATCTACATGTATGAATTATTGCCGTTGTGTGCCTTCAAGTTGGTTCCAACTTATGGTGACCGTAAGGCAAACCTATCAAGGGGGTTATCTGGAGCTGAGAGTGTGTGATGCGCCCGAGGTCACTCAGTGGGTTTCCATGGCTGAGCAGGGAAATGAACCCTGATCTCCAGCGTTGTAGTCTAACACTCAGACCACTAGATCACATATAAATTAGCACATGTTAAATTTATTCAAACCTGCCTCCTCTTCTTTTGTCATCTCCTTTGGTGATGTGGTAAGTTAAAACAAATTTCCTGGATTATGAAACTATGCATTTCTTGAACTCAGTAAGCATTCACAAGGCAGTGTGAATCTTTTTGAGTTACACAGAATCTTTCCTCAAACGGTATGTTTTTTAAAATACAAAGAGGAAAAGGCTATTTCTTGAAGAAGAATCTGAACTGAAAGCAAGTTATTTTGAGTGACCTTTATTAATGTACTTGGATCTGAGTTGTCTGCACATGATGGTCTCTTCTACCTTCCCCTTACTTAAAACTAACTTCCCTTCATGGGTCTCCAGTCTGTGTTCATATGGCTCTCCTCTCTGATCTGCAGCTGCTTCTGCTGTGTTGACGGAGCAAAACCCAATTAGCTATCAAGAAGTAGGAGCATTATATGACTTCTTTGTGGAAGAGAGGGTGGAAATTTTTAGTTCCCATGTCCTTGGGCTAATGAATTTGCTCCATGTTTTAGGCTGAACTTTATAGAAGCTGTTCATGGTGCTGAACCTATTTCACTCCAGCAAATCCTTGATGCTTCAGTAAACTCGATTGGCACAGAAGCCATTGGCCACCACTGGTATGGTATTACCACAGCTGCGGCCCAGACTAGAACCCAGACTTCTAGTTCATGTGAATCCCCTTCAGAAGTTATTCCTGCACACATCCAAAGAATTTGTGGGAGCTGGGCTCCCTTTCTTGGCTCTCTCCTAATGATATGCTGTCCCACCCAGCTCTACCGTCACATTAGAAGGGGAAGGGATTCCAAATTACTTCATACATATTTTTCCCAATAATTCTTGTGTGGCCAGATTTCCATGAGTCAGAAGTAGCCTGCTACTCAAATATGTTAGTTTTATTTTTTAATTATTGCAGACTCTCCTCACCCCACCCCAAACAATAGAAGAGACTTCAAGGGAAATGGAAATTTAACTCTTTCTCCAACCATGGTCTTAACAAAAATTACTCCCACCCAAGCTGATGTTAGCCTTGTAAACAAATCTCCAATTAGTGTCAAGTGAAAGGATAATAATTCTAGGGTGTATGTTTTCAGATTACATCAGTTTAAAATCACAGAATGTAATAACGATCCCCTTCATGGGACAAAACATTGTTGATGAATCCAAATAGTCATAAATCTCCTGATTGAAATGAAACAAACAAAAAACTTTGAAGAATAGGCAGATTAGGCCAAGAGAGCAGCATGAAGAGAGGAACATTAATTCCTTTTCCTTGGACCAGCTCTACCATTAGGCAGAGTGAGTGAATAACTCGGGTAATGGAATCTGGGAAGCAGCAGCCAGGTACTGAAAGAGACCTGCCCTGGCTACTTAGCTTGCAAAGGACACATCCCATCATGAGTGTCCCACTGCTAGCCCAGGTGGCCTCTGCGCATGAAATCGGAAGCAGAAGCATCTTGGAAAGCAAAATGTTCTTCCCCCAACAGCATTTTCTGAATCACAGTCTCAAACTCACTAAACTCAAAAAGCATTGCAGGAGGGTCTTTTCTCTCTCTCTCTCAAGAGGACTAGTCAACTGAATGGGTTTTTTTTTTCATACACTGTTTGAGGCAGGAAAATAACATAGGGTGGAGAGATAAGGGGTAAGCATGAGAGGAATAACATGAGAATGTGTGTTGATAAATATTTCCCCAAGGCTTTTAAATGAAAACAAAACAAAATGTTTGGAAGATCCTATTAAGAGATGTCCTGGTGTTTTGGTCCACGGAGCTTGAGTTTCTGAATGTATTGCCCCCAAACGTCTCTGCTGACATTTTCCCTCTTTCCACAGGATGTTAACTAATAAGTAAATAGTGTGTGTGGAGGGGGAGGTATTACCACACCCCCAGATGTTAGGCTGGGATGCCCTCTCCTCCAGTCACAACTTGCCTATCCAAATATGAGAGTTTTTGGAACATCTACAACAGCACACATTTCCCATAGCAATGCCAAAGAACAAGCAGTCAACCCCCCACTCCACCCTCACTTCTGGTTTTAAAGAATAAGAGCAAAGAAGATATGCCTTTCCAGAAAACTAGTTCCCCCTGAAATTGTCATTATGAAAACCTAAACTTTGTAGGCAGTTCCCCCTCCTCCATTGATTCTGAACCTTTACAATTTGAACGACGGCCATGTACAACATGGAGAATGGTGCCTGATGAAGATCTCTGTGTAACTGGCAATTTTGCATACACCCACACCAACAGTAATTGATCCAAGGGAGCATGGTAAAATCTTTCATTTTTTTCCCTCTGGCGAAAATCTACACTACTGACCTATACTAGTATTTATACCCATTTCTCATGGCTGCTGCTGCCTTTGCCAAGAATCTTGTTAATTATAGCTTACAGAGGATGTGAAGCAAGATACCAAGGTCTTCTCACAGAACTGGATGAAGGATGGTTTGATTTATATTGTACGAGATTACACGTGTCTACTCAGAAGTGGGCTCCATTGTTTTCAATGGGGCTTACTCTCAGACAAGTGCAGAGATGCTTGCAGCTCAAACTATATTTAAAAAAGAACAACTATAGGGTACACCTTCATTTTCTGGAACGGTTGCTTTGGGCCAAATGAGCAGGGCAGAACGGCGGCTTGTGAAGAATGGTACGTGTGTGTGTTTGAGAAGTTCCGAGGACTCCAGCCTGAAAAGCGTTTTGGAAAAAAAGAAAAATCTCGATAGTAGACACCCTTTTCATTCTCCGGGAATGCCAGAGGGGAAAAAAAGCCACGGTTGTCTGTGTGCCAAATAAATATTGTGGGAACCGTGGCTCCTGAAGACCACTCCCCTCTCCTCCCAAGATGGATTTGTGAGGCGATTTCCCATACTTGGAGAAACTCTTTTCCCTCGCACCAAAAAGACTCACGTTTCGCCTCCTCCTTGCCATTGCCCACCTGGCAAACCGAAGTGAGCTGGAACCGAGCAGAGAGAAGGTAAGGAAGGGTGAGGGAAGAGGGGGCAAGGAGGGTTTAGCGCGTGCTCGGGCTTCTGAGGGGACCCTCAGGTCCCTCGCCCCCCACCCCATTATTTCTTCTTCTTCTTCTTCTTCTCCCTTCCCACCTTCTAGTCTTTTAATTGGCTGCCTTTCTTTCCCTGCGCCGCTACACCTCGACAGCCCAGCGCTGGGAAGGAAACCGCGGTGGGTGTGCGGGCAAGAAACTCTCCGCAAAAAAGTTAAAGGTGGGGTTGCTTCTCGTGGGGCGCGCGGAAGGCTACGAGGGGGGGCGCCTTTCCTCAGAAGTGTGACGCCCGCTCTTTCGCCTCGCGGCCACCACGCGCCCTCGGCTCTCCCTCGCCCCGCGCCTCTGCCCCACGTTCGCGGGCGCCTGCATAGTTCTCCGGGGGCACCGCTGTCTTCAGAGGGGGTTAAAACCAATCTCAAGAGGGCAGCAAGGGCTGGGAAAAGGCGGGGGCATTTTTCTTTTGACTGTCTGGAGGGCGTCTCGAGGGCTTTTCCTCGCCGCCGCCGCCGCCGCCGCCGCGCCAGTGAACAAAGAAGGATTCTGGGGGAGTATAATGGGGGTGTGCTGGGGTCTGCGTGCGCGTGCGAATATACCTCTTCTGAAAATAGGAAGGGGCGTCGAGTTCGGAGGGTGCGTGTGGTGGGAGGAGAGGGAGGGAAAGGGACGAGGGTTGAAAAGGGAAAAAGAGCACTTGTGGAGACGTGTCTTCGCCTTTCTATGGAGTTGTACGTGGGTTGGTCTTTCTGGATATATAAGGAACGGGTTAACGTGCTGCTCAAGGGTGGGTTGGACTCGCCTTGGCTTCAGTTATTCGGGTGGTTGGGGAAGGGAAGGGAAGGGAAGGGAGGGGAGGGGGGCTTGCCAAGCTGGCTGCCTGGGGGACGTGGGACGCCTTCCAATATCTTCCCTCTGCGAGGTTTCTCAGGACTTCGAGCCTCACCCGAGACTCACGGCCACGCCGGCCCTGCTGTTAGGCAAAGTGAGGCAAGTTCCTCAGGTGGCAGATATTGCGGGACAGCGTTACCATCCCCATGGCTGGGGAAAGTGGGGCGTGTCCCAACAGAATCCCTTCGCCAGGCTCTCAGGGCTTTAATTCGACCGGAGATTCGCAACCACGCCAGCCCTGCTGTGAGGCAAGTGCCTCAGGCGGCAGAGACTGGGGGACAACATCCTCCCTCCCTCCCTCAGGTGTTCCTCCTTAGCCCTCTACCGCCGCCATTCTCCTCTGTCTGGGAAGGAGGTGCTATACCTGTCTTGCCTCCCCTGCCCCCCATTGGGTGCTGCCACAGGTCCAGAGAACGCTGTCCGGTCACGGACACTGAAATAACGTGTATCCATCGGACTAACTGGTTTTTGTATGTGGACTGGAAGAAGATGTCATTTTGTCCTTCTCTCAAGCAAATTATCTTGGGCCATCTCTTCTTGAATGGTATCAGTGCAGAAATAAAAGAAAGTGTGCCAGTGAGCATGTGCAGAGAACTCCTTAACTTGTCATAGAGGCTAGATCCTTAATTTGAGCTCAGGCTAAACCTGTATCCTCCCGTTCTAGAAACTGATTTCTGATATTAGTAATGTGTAGTGATTTTTTTTTAAAAAAATCGAGAATGCTTATGAGCATAAGTAGAATAGCTTCACTTCACACTGTAAAGGCTTAAGCACAGAGGCAATGACTTCAAGGCAAGTGAGAGCCCCGGTAGCTCTCATGGTAAGAGTTAAGCATTGTAATCCAGCTTCTTTCTCCAGAAAAAAGATGTAAAATAAGTAGTTTGGGTGTGTGTGTTGGGGGTGTGCTTGTGTTTCCTTTAGATACTTTCAGAGAACAGCTCATATTTTCGCAGGTGTAGGAAAGAGTAGCTTGGAGTTCTTTTGCTATTTTGTGTGCATGACAGAAATACTGTATTGTTAATGCAGTGTGCAAAAGCAGAAGAGAGTCATTCTGAAACTGAATGAAGTCCCAGCCACTGCAGGCTTTTATAGTGACATTTTACAACATGCGGTAAATGCACAAGCCTCCTTGAGCATCATGTATGGAAATTCTTCCTTTCTTTCTTTTTTGGTCGGCGGTCTGTGAATGCTGTTAACTGTAGGCAAAAAATGGAAAATGGGTGAGTCTTTAAGCTAAATGTGCATTCTTGCCATCAGGGGCCCTGTATTCCTGTTGCTGAGGTAGGAAATGGATTCAGACATTCCTAGTTGAAAATGTTCTTTTCATCCCCATCTTCCTTTACTACTCACTTCCCTGATGGCTTTCTACTTAATTATTTTATTTATGTGTTACATTTATATTCCACCATTTCTTCATTAATCTCAAAGCAGCATATGTAGTTCTCCTCCACCTCATTTTATCCTCACAACATCCCTGTGAGGTAGGTTGAGAGTGAGTCATGATTAAGGAGAGGATTTGTACCTCAGTCTCTTGAGTCCTATTCCATCACTAACTACCACATCATACTGGTGACAGATGCATCCAAAGTTTTGGAATTTGGGGATTCTCTTTCTTCCACCATTAGGCTAAATGGTGGGGGTTTCTTCCTCCATTCTTTAATTAACTGTGAAAAGAAGTACTTAGATTCACACAGGTTATAAACCTGTTAGTTTCATTCTTCACACCCTCGTGTTCTTTCTGAACCACATGGTCTACCTCCCTTCTCCCTTACCCATCTACTCAGTGGTCTTTCTCTCCCCATGCCCACTCAGCTGCTCTCTCAGTTCCCTCCCCTAACACAATCTCTTTCTTTCCTCTCATCACCCCAGTGGTCCTTCCTTTCTCCTCTCTTCTATCCCCCCTGCTTCTTTTCCTTTTGGACTACGTATTTCTCCCCTAATTCCAGGACTCATCTTCCCCATTGCTCACTCCTGCCATCCTTGACAGGCAACAGTTCCAGCCAGAATTCAGAGAATCTTCAGAGAGAAACAGCATTCATGCCCTCCATGTTGATTTCTAATGTTTGCCTATGGCCCATGCTGAGATGCCTAGAGTCCCTCTGAAAAATATGTGACTCCCTCTTTATTCGCTAGGACACATGCCTTGGTTACATCCCAATTGGACTACTGTAACATGCTTTACATGGGGCTGCCTCTGAAGAGTGTTCAGAAATTTCAATTGGTCCAAAGACCTGCAGCCAGATTGTTAACTGGAGCTGGCTACAGGGATCACACAGTGCTCCCCCGGCCCTGTTGCAACTGCTCTACTGGCTGCCAGTCTGTTTCTGGGCACAGTTCAAAGTGCTAGTGATGACTTTTAAAGTCCTACATGGCTCTAGCCCAGATTATTTGAAGAACCATATTCTCCCTTATGAACCAACCCAGCCTTTGAGATCTGCTGGAGACGGCCTTCTCTCTGTCCCACCAACTTCATAGATGCATCTGGTGGGAACATGGGAGAAGGCCTTTTCAGTGGCTGTTCCCAGGCTTTGGAACTCCCTTCCCTAAATCTGGCTGTTAGTCTGACTAGTTAAACCCATTGAATCAATGGGAATTTGGTAAGGCGACACTTATGCAGGGGCTTTCTGCACAACGCTGTTATAGTGCTATTATTCCGCTTTCAATATCCTATGGAATCCTGGGGTTTGCAGTTTAGGGAGGGGCATTTGGAATTCTCAGCCAGAGAGCTCTGAATTCCATAGCATCTTGATAGTAGAATAATAGCACTATAACAGTGTAGTGTGGAAAGGCCCCAAGTTCCGTTGCCTCAATAACTCCATTCTGTTTGGGGCAAACTTTTGGATTCAAGACAGGGGTGAAAGTTGTGCAGTCCTATAGGTGTTCTTGAATTGCAATTCCCAGCAACCCTAGCCAGCATAGTCAGTGGTGAGTAATGCTGGGAGTCACAGTTCAGTAGCTTTTGGAAGGCCAGAGAATTCCGACCACTTAGGCCATTGCTACTCGTGTACATACCTCTCTGTTCTGTTCTTCAGATGAAATGCTACTCAAGGTTCCACTGTCAACAAAGATGTGCCTGCTAGAAACCTGTCAAAGGCCTTCTCAGTTGTGGCACCCAAACTGTTATAGAATTTTCTTCTTCAGGAGGTTCATCACTTTGGCTGTTTCCACACAGGACTGTTATAGCACTATGATTTCACTTTCAACATCCTGTGGAATCCTGGGGTTTACAGTTTCGGGAGGGGTTGGCTGGCCCCTCCTGAAACTGCAAACCCCAGGATTCCACAGGATGTTGAAAGTGGAATCATAGCGCTATAACAGTCTTGTGCGGAAATGGCTTATTTAGTGAGGTAGCCCCACTAAATAATAGAGGCACAACATCACATATTTCAGTTTCTTCCACCTCAGTCAGGTGGGGAGAAGAGTTTGTCTTGTGCCATAGGCCAGCACCTTGTAGCATTCTTATCTATGTTTTTAAAGAACTAAAAAGGAACTATTTTAATTACTTTATGTAAGTAGGCTTTGGTTCTCATATGGGAGAAAAGCAAGATATTAAATACAGACATGTATACATATAATACTTCAGAGGACTGGGAAGGCAAAAGGCTATTTTGAAAGCTAGAATTATAACTATAATGGCAACTCGCTATTTTGGATGGCTTTTGTAATTAATTGCTATTTCCTAATTATTATTTAAAAGCAATGTTCAGTGCTCTGGCATTCAAGATGACTAATGGCTACATTTACCTTTCCTTTAGTACGCAGCTGTGAGTAACGTGATGAGTGTTATTCTACTGTTAATTTGATGGTGAGTGGAGTTAACAAACCAAAAAGGTATGATCTAGAGTGTGTAGCGTCTACTGAATTTGAATTTGTTCATTCTGCTTGCAGCCATCTGCTTTGCATTCCCACCAAATCATCCATGGCTAGCCTGCTCCTGGAGCAGATGCACACAGCTAAATATTTCTCCTGTGTGGCCACTGTGTGAAAAACATGGCTGCTAGACAGATGTATGGAGAAAAAGCAATGCCTTTCTTCTCCTCCTGATCTCCATTGCAAAGATTCACATTGCAGTGTGTGGTTGGTTTCAGCTGGCTTTCAAGAGTGGGCATAAAAGCAGTTAGAATAGCCCTGCTGTATCTCACCTGTCCTGAATCTGATTTCCGTATGTGCAGGGGAGCTCCAGAATTACACCATGCATGTATGGAGGAGGGAATACAGTGCGCAAATGAATGCAATTCAAAATGTATCTTCACAATGCTGTTAACAGAAGTATGAGTGCCACTTTATCTGCTGTGGCTCCATCCTATGGAATCCTGGGATTTATAGTTTGGTGAGGTACTTAGAGCACTCTAGTGTTATATAATTCAGGAGAGCACACCCAGAGAGGTCTAACAGAGAATTTTAAATACAGATTAAACACCCTTTATCCAGAAATCTGAAATCCAAAATACTCCAAAATCCACACATGTTCACCTGGGCAGCTGAAACAGTGACACCTTTGCTTTCTGATGGTTTAGTGTACAAAAACTTTGTTTTATACACAAAATTATTAGAAGTATTGTATTAGATTTCCTTCAGGCTGTGTGTATGTGAAACGCAAATGAAATTTGTGTTTAGATTTGGGTCCCATCTTCAAGATATTTCATTACGCAAAAACAGGTATTCCAAAACCAGGAGAGGGGAGGAACAAAATCCAAAACATTTCTCATACCAAGCATTTTGGATATGGGAAACTAAACTTGTACTTCATGATAAAAATCCCAGAATGCTGCAGCATGGAGCCATGGCACTTAAACAGGTATGAAATTGTTATGATTGTGCTATGGAGGTACAGTCTCAGGCCATTTCCGCACTAGACTGTTATAGCGCTATCATTCCACTTTCAACATCCTATGAAACCCTGGGGTTTGCAGTTCAGGGAGGGGCCGGCCAGCCCCTCCCTGAACTGGAAACCCCAGGATTCCACAGGATGTTGAAAGTGGAATGATAGCACTATAACAGTCTAGTGCGGAAATGGCCCCAGTCTCCTGCCTCTAATGACAGCATACTAGTAGTATACACAGGCATGTTTCTTCCAACTTTTGATTTAGGCCATTTCTGCACGGCATCGCTAAAATGTAGTAGCTACTAGTTGTATTTGTTTCAGGAGCTGTGGTTCTGTGCAACGTTGTAGTGATCCAGTAGCATCCCATCTAAAAGCGGTATTAGGATGCATTATTTGAACTATGGAAAAAATCCTTTTTGCACTACCTTATCTGCATATATCCTGTATGCCGCCTCAATGTGGAAATGTTAGATGCATTAACTGTGCATTAAGAAAATGGCAGTGCTGGCAGGAGGCCAATCAGGGCCAGGGGGTGGGGCAAAATGTGGAAGAGGACTTCAATTTACATTAATGCTGAGAGGTACGGAATGCAGCATCATTACTGTGTATTAAGAGAATCTGCCTTAAGTACAGAAAAGATCCGTTTATGATGTCTCATGTAGAAAAGGCCTTAGTGTCTTCTCTGCCTTTCATTTTGATAGACACCTTGTGCCAATGTTTTGACTGGTCAGTCCTATGCCCACTTACTGGAAATAAGGCCTACTGAAGACAATTTATATCCAATCAGGAAAGCACAGACTTGTTACTACATAGTTTCTTTACATCATCACTTTTGCAGAAGTTTTGCCTTTTCCACCACTTGCAGTGACTGGACCCTTCAGTAATACATAAATACTTGCTTGACAATGCTGTAAAATTATAGGAAGCACTCCTTGTGCTGGCAACTAAAGTGGCCAGATGCAAAAGTACACAGGATAAAAAACAAGGTGTACCTGCTGAAATTCCATTTTTTACATCACTATAAGGGCACAGGACCATGTCTTCCTCTGCATCTTTCAGCTTTACATGAAAGGAAATAATTAAACTTGAATGACTGAGCTGACTACAGTCTGAGGTTGATCCTGGAGACTGTTTCACTAAACCACAGCATGTGATTATTCAGCAGATTATTTGTCTGGAGCCATTTCTGCACTAGCTGTTATAGTGCTATTTTTCCACTTTCCACATCCTATGGAATCCTGGGGTTTGCAGTTTAGGGAGGGGCCTTGAGGCCTTGAGGCCCCTCCCTAAACTGCAAACTCCAGGATTCCATAGGATGTGGAAAGTGGAAAAATAGCACTATAACAGCTAGTGCAGAAATGGTCTGGATGTTAATAAGCGGTACATAGCTTCAGGATCTGGTGCAGAGAATAGAGGGCAACAATAATTCTTCTTGGCAGAGATGCAGGTTTCAAGTGAACTTTTTCCCATTGTGGAAGGAACAAGGTTTTGTGAATTGTGGCCCCTGGATTAGAAATAGCTTCACAAGAAAGAATTGAGAAGAACCTTTGTTACATAACAATAATGAACAATAATAAAGTGATAATAATTTTGACAATAATAGTAATAATATAATTATATACAAAGTGTACTAATTGTAGGTTAGCTTTTTACTGGTACCTTGGTTTTTGTCAGTTTATGGCTTTTTTACAAAAATATTTTAAGTTGCTTTGGACGCTTCTCTCAAAATATTCATAAATTTTGAAATTAAAGAACAAATAATTAAAATAACTGGCAAATGTTTCTCCAGCTGAATATCTGTCTGTCATTACAGCTATTAAAGTCAGAGAGTTTGAAACACTAGCAAAAACCTTCAGGCAACACTGTTTTTATTTTAGGAGAGGAAATTTTTGCTTCAGTCAATCCTATGGCAGCTTTTCCAGTTCTATAAATATGGGGGAAAATAATGATGATGATGATGATGATGATGATGATGATGATGATGATGATGATGATAATAATAATAATAATAATAATAATAATAATAATAATAATAATAATAATAATTTATATCTTGCCTCTCCCAACGGATCGAGGCGGTACTATAGCAGTACATAAATATATTAAAAGCAGTTAAAACATAACCCATCCTCCCCACCCACCAACCCATATAAACCCCCTAAAACACATTAACTATTAAAAACAAGAAGACAGTTGGTGGGAGGCGGTGGAGCACTAGTCTGGGAAGGCCTTTCGGAAGAGAACAATCTTGACCGCTTTTTTAAAGCAGTCAAGACTGGTAATATGCCGGGTCTCTTCCGGCAGGCCATTCCATAATTTGGGGGCGATAGAAGAGAAGGTCCTCTGCGTAACTGCAGCCAACCTGGTTCTGACTGGCTGCAGTAAATTCCTCCCAGAGGACCTTAATGTGCGGGGCAGATTATATGGGAGAAGGCGATCCATTCTCTTGCTCTCTGCAGAATTTGGCATTAAAGAGCAGGGTTCTTGAAACTCTTCCTATCAATGTGCTCATTGTTCATCTCCAGTTCCCTTCTATGCCTTAATACTGTAGCCAGAACTAGCACTGCAATGATGCAGAGAGAGGCAGCTGCCTCAAGTGACAGATGCTAGTGGTGGACACACCCTTAGATGTAAAGGATTTTGTTTTGTCTCCACTGTGATTCAGTAAACCAGTTTCTGAAGTGGAGAAGGAGTCCCACCTTGTGCCTTGCCTCAGGCAGCAAAATATCTCAGCTAATACTGCCTATATAGCCGTTGCCATCCCTGTTGTAGGAAGTGACAGCAAGACTGGGATCCAAAAAAAGTGACTCAATCATCTTTGAATGTTTAATTGTGCTTATAACTCATATTGAACATCACTTTAACTTTGAAGAAACATGAATGCAGTAGCAAGTCATATTTTCTTCTTGACCAGTTTTGTTGTTTTTTGTCCTGGAGACAATATACCTATGGGTTCTGCATCAGCTTTAAAATCATGTCAGTGAATGCCTCAGTGGTTAACCATTCAGGTTTTGACAGGAGACAGGAGACTGCAAGGCCAAAGGAGTAGCTCTCAAGGATTTTTGACCTGACCCCATTTTTCTTGACTCTTGTATTCCAATCCTCTCTGCTATTCTGCCCCTAGTGTATACATAATTGTAATGCCTCAAAAAACTATTAACCTAATGGTATTTATCCTGGCAGTTGGGGACTTGTTGAATCTAGTTCCTTAATCTGAGAGTTTTACCTGTGATACTGTGTTGTAAATCCTAAAATTGCTTCTAATTCCCAGCCAGTATGGTCAATTTATATTATATACCCTCCAACATTTCACAGATGGAAATGGGGATGCATATGGCCAAGCAAAATTAGAGTGTGGGCAAGATGACAAAAGTTATTACTAAGGAAGAACATGCAAGCTAGGATAGGCTTCAGCAGTTATCTTTGGCCTGAGCCTATTGGGAAGGTCAAAATTCCTCCAAGTCTCTCCTCTCCCCCTGCTGAATTAATTGAGAGCCAACTACTTCTGCACTTTGAACTCAGTTTCCAAGTTGGAACAGTTGAAGGTATGGTACAGGCACATGATTTTGAACTGTTTTAGTCTATTTCAATTGTTAAACTCTTTAATATGTTTGTAGATTGCTTAAATTTTAAATCATATTGTGAGGTTTTAAATTGATTTAATCTGTACTCTATCCTGAGATTTTCTGATTTGGGGTGAGACGTAAATTTTTAAGTAATTAAGTAAGTAAGTAAGTTCTGGAAGCTCTAGTCCAAAAAAGTAAGTTTCCTAAGCTTTATTATAGTGTGAGAACAGTGACAGGTTTACATGATTCTCACTGCACAAAAATCAGCTGAGGAGGCTTTTTGCTTAGTGCTGGACCCAGGAAAGTTAGCAGGAAAGTGTTAACGTGGTTAAATAATAAACTAAAAATCTAATTCCATTAGATTTACATTAGGAACGGGGAAAGTCAGCTATTAAATTGTGCAAAATTGCCTGGTTGTTGTTGTTGGCTTCAAGTCATTTCCAACTTATGGCAAACCAAAGGCCAACCTGTCACAAGGTTTTCTGGGGTTGAGAGTATGTGATATGCCCAAGGTCATCTAGTGGGTCCCCGTAGCTGAGTGGGGAATCGAACCTTAGCCTGCAGGGTCATAGTCCTCACTCAAATCACTCTACCACACTGGCTCTCTAACTGCCTTTCAGTGGTAAGTTAAAAGCCTGCACTAAAAACCTTGTCAGAATGCAGCTGACTAGGACTGAATTGCAGTTCAGCAACGTCTGGAGGACCACACCATCCTCACCCCTGTTTGAAAGTGAGTTCCATACCAATAACAATTACTAGTCTTCCTGTGGGTTGCAATCACTGCTTAGTATCTCAACTCCAGTTACTCACAACACCTTTTGATACTTTAGCTTTCCCCTGCTCCAGCTTGACCAGATACATCGTAGCAATGGGCAGTAAAGCAATTAACCATTTGATACACAGGAATACGCAAGCTTCATATGGATATATAATTGCAATCCGCAATTGCCAATTTATACATTGTGCCACTCTAGCTGACTCTAGTAATGCCTAAACTAGCTGCCTGATTTATTCGATTACACATCCAGCAAATATTTTGTGATAGGAGCCACACATCCTGACAGCCACCTTACTTCAGCACTTTGCTCCAGCCTGCCTTCTTTGTTGTTGTTACATGTCTTCAAGTCAGCTTTGACTTATGGTGAGACTCTGACCTGTAAGCTTCTCAGTCATAGCCTTGCTCAGATCTAGCAAGCTCAGGGCTGTGGCTTCCTTTATTGAATTGATCCATTCGTAATGGTCTAGCTTTTTTCTTACTGCTTTCCTCTTTACCAAGCGTTATCATAGCCCTTCTTCCATATACTAGTTTTCAATGTACAGGGAGTTTTGTATGTGTAAAACATGCATTTTAAGGAACACCATCTAAATCTGAAGTGATACAGCCCAAGCACAGCTCTAATACATTGTTGAGAAGTGGGACAAGGAGCACTTCTGAGCAAACAAATTCTAACCGTGTCCCACCAATATTGTAGCTTCTGCAAACTGAAAAGGACAAACATTTGATGTCTCATTTGCATGTGATAGGGACAGCATATTTTTGCTGGAGGGGAATAGCTTGGTCCTGCTTGCCCAGTTTTTAATTAATTTTTTAAAAATTAAATAAACATTCTGACAAGATGGGGGCATAATATGCAGAAGGGAGGCAGTCTTTTCTAGAGGACAACATGATAAAATGTAACTGTAAGACTCATAGGGTTTGAATGTTCTCAGAATCACTATTTTAAGTCCCTGAAAAGTAGTTTCAGTTATTAAACCTGATTATGATTTTGGACTCTTCTTTTGTTTTTCCGGCCATGTTATATATGTCAGCATGGATTACTTGTTTTGTCTTGTGTTTTTATCATGATTTATTGTATTTTGCTATGTTATATTTTAAATTATAATATATAATACTTAAAGAAGTTTATTGTGAGAGATGTTTAATAAATAAATCATATCACAGGGCATTACTTCAAGGTATTACTCTTGCAGGTCTTCATAATCTTTTCTTTATTATGTATTGCACAAATGGACACAAAAATTGGTTAGAGCAACATTGGAACTACACTCTGAAAAGCAATGACATTTTGATTGCCCCAAGCTCACTCAAAATACAGACACATTGACGGACCCTTCTTGTACTTATATCCAAGAGCTTCCAACATTGCTCAGAATCTTAATTTGCAGAGCTGAAGCCTAAAATGGTGATCTGGCTGTTTATAAATACTTCTATGTGTTTGCAGGTGTGTTGATGCTACATATATCTCATGGCAAGAATGAAGGCCCATCTTCAGTCCAAGGCACTGGGCTGGTTCCTCTTTGTCTTCATAGCAGTGACGGCTCAGTTAATCGGTCACGTCCAAGGTCAAGGTAAATTTATCCAAAAGAAACAATTTTATTTCAGTAGAGCTCTCTGATGTGCAGAAGGGCAACCTAGTTGTCTCTTGGACAAAAAAATAAAAATAAAAATAAAAATTCGACATTGTTCAGACAAACTAGAATTTTTCTGTTAGTTACACTGGAGTGGCTGCTTCAGATCTAGAACAGTTCTTAGGACAGACCATGTTGCCATTTTTAATCTGTTTCTGAGTGCATGTAGACCTTTCTTCTATGAAAAATGTGAATTTTATGCTATTTTCTAACTCTGCCCTATCATAAATTACCATACATGCTACTTTTGCCATTTCTGTGACATAAATGTGGAATGTATGCAGTCTTTGCTGGTTTAATGCATGTCCCCAATATTGTTCAAATTTGTGTCTTCTAGCTTGTGCTTTCAATAATGGATCATTTCTCTTTGGGTCCATGGTTTAACAAATACAGTGCATAGCACAAATATAATGGGCTTTAACACAAACTCTAATCAGTTGATAAACAACCAAAGACCACTTCCAAATTGTTTTGTAGTCTTGTTTGTCAGATTAGAGTTTCTCTTAAACCACGATGCCTAGTTTATTCACAATGACAAACCAGGTATCATAGAAAGTGAATACTTATTAAATCACTCTATTTAGGGAGATTAGAAGAAAAGGGATAATATGCAAACCTAAGGCTTTGTTTAGGCTTTTAGAGGCTTACCCATATAGCTCTAAATCCTGGCTTAACATTATGTGCAAATGCATCCAGTTTGGGGGGGTGGGGGAGAATTAAATCGACATTTGTCTAAACAAACCATTTTGCCTGAGGATGTAATAGAGGTGGGTTGTAGTCTGCTGTGGTTCCTACAAGTTGAGGAATTTAATTTATTCTTTCCCTTGGCAGTTAACATATTGCTTTCTAGTTGTGTATATGTACCCTTCATGGAAAGAGGACCTTGAAGATCCTAACTGCTTTCTGTTTGATCATCCCAGAAAATGCTTGCTCATGAATTGCCAACTTTTAGTTTGTACAAAACACTTGTTTTCAACTACAGGATCCCCTCCCTGAATCTACACCATGCAAATGGTCTCCGTAGGGTAAACAGTTATCATTTTTCCCAGTCTTCACTATAAAAAATATTCACTGCTGATCATGCATACAATAGAGAATTTCATTTGTTAAGTTCTAACATGGTTGCCATCATATGGCATATATACTATGCCATTGTAGTAGCTGGTATTTCCACCTGTCCTTCAGCAGTCTATTAGCTGTATTCATATTCATGCTTAGAGGTGTTTATGTGTACCAGAACAACTGGAAATGATAGGCATCTGCCCCAATCCAAAGATGCCTCATGCACTAGGCTGCTAATAACATCTATTCCTACTACTTTTGCTACACTTTGCAAAAATGTCTGTCTGCCAATGTGAAACTGTCAATTTGAACGTGTACTCAAGGCTGTCCAAGTGGGCCTTGGTAATATAGTCTAGTTTGTCTATGACTGATGCCCATTTTGATGACTGGATGTGTAAGAGGGCATGAATTATAATTTCCTAAGAAAATTAAAATCATCAGAGGCAAGGCATAGGAACAAAGGAAACAGAGAAAATATTCTCTTTAATATAATATGTCTATCTGTTGAAAGAACCAGCACAGTGTATTGGCTTGAGTTTTCGGAGACCAGAGTTTAAATCCCCACTCAACTATGCAAACCACTGGGTAATCTTGGGTAAGTCACACTCCCTCAAACTTAGAGGAAACAAATGGCAAACCTCCTCTGTATAAATCTTGCCAAGAAAACCCTAAGGTTGGGTGGAGTGACTTGCCAGGAAATGCCAAGATAGGGTTGCCATAAACTGGAGTCAACCTGAAGGCGCATCACATCTATTGAAACAACATGAAACAATTCATATTTCCCCATAAATTCTTAATTTATTCTTTTGAATGTGATCTACACGAGTACAATCTGCTTGGTGCTATATAGCCCAAGTGCTGTGTATGTTTACTCAGAAGCAAATTAATTTCAATTCAGAGGTCCTGCCCCTAACATGGTCTTCAATGTAACATTGCAACTTTTTGAATATAAGGTACCCACAGCCTTGTACATAGGGCTGCATTATGGAAAACACAAGTGGAAAGGAAAGTGTGGCAGGAGCAGCTAGAATGAATTTCTGCATTTGCTAGTCTACTTACTCCACAGTTCATACAATTTGAGAAAAGCTATTGTTTTAAGACAATGTTAGTTTCTCTTCCTTGAGAGAAACAACCAGCTTTGAAGTTCATATACTGAATATTTCAGACCACCTTCCATGTGTGTCACCAAGAATTAGGTTTCTGGAGCACTAACAACAACACTGAAAAATAGCCAGCTCTGATATGATCTGCATAAGCTGAAGCCTTGAACTTGTCTCTAGCTCCTTTTGGATGAATGCTTTAATGTTGCTGCTGGCCATTCGTTTGTGCATTCCTGCAAAATCACTTAACAAGCGTGAGCTTCTGATTTTTATCAGCTTAACCTGACTGATTCTAGACTGATTATTTCTCTTTTTTGTAAGAAGTGAGATTTTATTCCACAGGCTGTAAAGGTGTTCCACA
This sequence comes from Iguana delicatissima, assembly GCA_948472985.1. Classification (NCBI taxonomy): domain Eukaryota; kingdom Metazoa; phylum Chordata; class Lepidosauria; order Squamata; family Iguanidae; genus Iguana; species Iguana delicatissima. The sequence continues at coordinate 42,124 of CAOKZL010000762.1, forward strand.
GAAATAAAGATTCCCTTTCCAGGTTGGTGACCCTGAAGTCATTCCAATCAATATCTTCTTGTGTTTGTCCTTGAGTTAGAGTTTTAACTTTCTTCCAATTTTATGTACTATCTTGTGCGAGAACATTAGTCTTTGCATAACTAAGTCAACTATCAGCTTTAAAGAACCGTTTTGGCCTGTACATAGTCAGATACCAGAAGGAATTTGACATTTTTCCACTTCTCTTCCTATTTGGACAAACAAATGAATATTTAGTGATTATTTTGTAGTTATGTAAAGACTTTTCTGCACAATTCCTCTAGATTCTTCTGTTGTAGCTTTCCAGTACACACACAGGAACACTTAAGTGACTGATTGTGTCTTTCTTTTCCTGTCTATGTTGGATGAGTTAAGGGTTTAGAGATTCTGGAAATGTGCCTTGTTTGGTGATGGTTACTTACTACTTATGCCAGTGTACTGTTTCTTTGGTAGGGAAAGGGATACCTTCCTACCTTCAGTGGTAGGAACCAGCTTACAACTCCTAGTTTCTGCAGTTTACAGAATCTCAATAAAATAAGACTGGGAAAGAAACTGAGATTCTGGAGCCCTGCCGCTAGTCAGAGTGGAAAAACTATTGGAACAGGCAGACTAGTGCTTTAGGGCTTAGAAAAATCCTTTTAACTTGATTGAATTTAAAAACATGTGGAAGCTACCCATCTATAAGTGAACAGGGGGAGGATGGCGTTCTATAACCTGAACATCGTCCTACCAGTGTTCAGGTACGGATGGCTACTGATGTTTCCACTTCCAACAGCCCTAACCAGATCCAAAGGTGAGGAATTCTGGGAGCTGGAATTAAAAAAGATCTGGAAAGCCACTCAGTTCCCACCCCTATCCTACAAGATTTGGAAGGCCACATATTTTCCATCTCTGCTTTACAGTTTTAGCTTACTAAACGTGTACTCTTGGCCATTTCATTCTTTTCTTCTCTATGGGGAAAGGGGAAAAAACACCACTGAAAAAGTCTCTGTATCAATTTGTGACTGCTCCAAAGGTTTATTGAAAGCATGCTCTGTGCACAGGGAAAGCAAACTAAACAAAATACAAACAGGAAACAGATTTTCATATTTTTATAAACCTTTGGGTGCTATTCATAAAACTTGCAGGCTCATTCTAATTTGGTTTACCTCATCTCTTAGCATCTTGAAAACTATGTTGCCTTTTGTAGCTCCACCCTATGTAGTTTTCTAAAATGTCAAGAAATTCACAGTTACTTTACAACAAATCTAATACACTAATTTGCAATAGTTCATACAGCATACCATTTTGTGTTGTATCCTCCACCCACCCATCCCCCCAAACAGCCACATTTTCAAAGATCTGTGGTGGTCATTGGTGCGTTCTTTCTCTGTGACCCCCAGAAACATCTTTATTTCTGGTGGATATTCGAGTAGGATAGGCAAATTTAAAGTTTAAGTCAGATCAAAATGCAAAACTCAGTCATGTCTCAGAGAAAATTATGGACTCTTGAATCTTACTGATATCCGTAGAAATTAATTTTGACAAATGTGCAGAGAGCCTACTGTTACATAATTCTGCAGGCAGGAACTGCCATTCTTCCAATACATGTATGCAAGAGTTAAGTGGAATGTTAGTTCTTCTTAGTAGGCACCAGTTATCAGCATGGTGTGATGGTAACATTGGCTTATGGAGGTACTGCTTCTCAGAGAACCAGGAATGACTGGTGACTTCTATCTCAGTGGGGTGGCGACCCCATTCCAGGGACTACTCTTATTCAAGGAGCTATCCAGCGTACTGAACTTATTGGCTCAGCACCCTGGATTATTGTTTTTATGTGCCTTCAAGTCATTTTTGACTTATGGTGGTCCTAAGGCAAACCTGGGAAGGTTAGTTCAGAGGGAGTTTGCCTTTGCTTTCCTCTGAGGCTGAGAGAGTGCCACTTGCCTAAGGTCACCCAGCAGTTTTCCAAGGGTGATGAAGGATTCGAACACTGGCCTCCCACTATCCTGGTCCACCACTCAATCCACTGTACCACACAGGTTCTCAGCACGCTGGATAATGCCTTAAAATTCAAACTAAAGCCCAGGATAGATTTACCATCCCATTGACATGGAAGTCACCAGTAGTCTCTATGGAAAAGACATTATGCATGCCTAAAGACAGCATCGCCCTCTTCTGAGTTCTTAGCCAATGCTAAGAGGAAGCCACTGTAGAGCTGAAGAGATGGGAAAAACCCAACTACTAAGAGGAAAAGTTGGGCTATAACCCAGGAATAGGAAAAATGTAGCTCTCTGGATGTTTGACTGCAACCCCAACCATCTCGTAGTGTTACCTATGTTAGCCCTGTTCGGAATTGCAGTCTAGCAGCATCTAAGTTGCCTACCTTTCCTGTAGACCAAGTGAGTGGTACTAGCAAAAGTGCAAATCTGACACCTTTATCTGTGGTCTAATTGGCCATGATTATTAATTTCTTGACTGCAGTTAACATGAATGTAATTAGCAGACAAGAGGATGCTTGAGCAGTCTTTGGACTGTGGAAAGATAGTAGTTTTAACTCTTTTGCAGAGGAGTCTGGATTATCAACACCTTTAGCACATGCTCCAGTTATTTATGAAGGTTGATTCCATACCGTGTCTTAAGGTTTTAACATGAGAGACCGAAGTGCAGTATACTTCATCGTACTTTCTCACTTGCTATGGTATTCTTTAGTCCATTTTCCCTTCATATATTGCTGAATTAAACATGCAAATATAGCACATGGTACAGTCTTCTAGTATGTAAACAAAAGTGGAGTAAACTTTCCTTCATATTAAAAATCAGCATGAGGAACAGAAGAAATTTAAGGCTACGTTTCTTTCTGATTACTAGTTGTGCATGTGCAGGATTCTTCTTTTTCTACAGAGATGTATCTAGGCTTGTGAATCTGGCACTTATGAAACCATATGTTTCATGACAGTTTATAACATATTCTAAATCAGCAAGCTTGAATATTCTCTGAAAGACAAATGAGGTGTAGCAGTTTAACAAATTTATCTTGGTAATGCTGCCTCCACTACAAGAAACTGAGAATAGAATTACATGGTCAGAAGAATGCAGGTCTTTTTAAACTGTATCATTCATACTGTGGAAGGGACAAAAGTGGGAATCATATGAGCTTCCAGATATTGTTGGATTGCAGTTCTCAGCATTCCTTACCGTTGACTAGGACTTGCAGTTCAACAATATCTGGAAGGATACATGATTCTCAGATCTGAGATACGAGGGTTTTTTGGATGTTCATCTAATGAAATTAATAGACACAAATGCAAAATTCCATATTTAGACTACAGAAACCAAGTGCAATCTTATAGGATGGAGGATATGATGACTCAGCAGTAGTACATGCAAAAAAGACCATGGGATTATCATTGATCATAAGTTGAACATGAGCCAATAGTGTGATGCTGCAGCAAACAATGTGAATGCTATTTTAGCCTGGATTAATAAAAGCATAGTTTCCAAGTCAAGGGAAGTAACAGTCCCACTACATTCTGTACTGGTCAGGCCTTATTTGGCATACTGCATTCAGTTCTGGGCACCTCATTTAAAAAGGAAAGCAATAAGCTGGAGCATATTCGGAGAAGGGTAACAAGGATGATAAGAGGTATGAAGACCAAAATATATGAGGAGAGATTGAAGGAGCTGGACATGACTAAGGAGTGACATGACTGCACTCTTTAAATATCTCAAGGGCTGTCACAAAAAGGAGGGGCAGGTCTGTTCTTGCTGCCCAAGAGGGTAGGACCATCTCTAATGGTATGAAGTTACAGAAGAGATTTCGATCGAACATTAGAAGGAACTTCTTGACAGTAAGAGCAGTTTGGCAATGGAACATATTGCCTAGAGAGGTAGTGGGGTCTCTGTCTGTGGACATCTTCACAAAGAAGCTGGACAGCTATCTGCTGGAATGCTTTAGCTAGAGATCCTGCATGGAACAGGGGGCTGACCTCGATGGCCCATAAGGCCCCTTCTAAGTCTATGATTCTAAGCTTAGAGGGCACAGTATATAGGGTGAAGAAAGATTTTCTGCACATAACTGCCTGAATTGGTCTATAGCCTTGAAAAGCTGTATCGCTGTAGGGTTGTCAGATCAGCTGGCTCTCATTCCCTGACTTTTCGGAGTCAGAACCTGAGACCAGCAGGCAGATCCTCATCATGACACAGGTGTAAAGTGGTCAAGGGTTAAGAGCTGATGGGCAGAACTTCTTCTCAGCCAGCTGGAAATGGAAATGGACATAAGCAGAATCCAGACAACACCTGACTAACTGTGTCATATGGCAAGCCAGAGTCACAACTTTTTGGCCATTTCCTGCCTTGTTCCAAATGGCACAGTGCAGGCACCCAACACCTCTCCTAGTCCCCCTGATGTTCATCTCTTACCCTGAGGTTTATCTCTCTGCCTTGAGACATGTAGAAGAAAAGCAATCCTCTGAAAACTCAGCCAGCACCCTGGGATCAGGCATGCTAACTGTAACGTGATTTTGCTGTTCCTGTAGTTTAGCTTTTAGGAGTACAGACTCAAGCCCAGATGGGATAGATCAAACCTAGGCTGACTGCCCAATTTCTTTTCTGTAGCGTCTGCTCTTTCCCACTCCCTTTATCAAACTTACAAAGCTTGTCTCTGCTTGCCTAAATCACTCAGTTGCTGTCATGTATATTAGATTCCTTTTTGAAGCTATGTACAGTCTGCAAAGCAACCACATTTATCATTTATTCAAATAAACAGGAAAAGCATAATTTAAGAATAAGACTTTAACCATTTGGCCTGGCCTGCAGTTTAAATTCTAGTATTTATTTATTTGCCACTTATTTGGCAGATATCTGTGGGGCTGTTAGTGACAGCGTGACTTCAAGGTCTCTCATTCATAGGGTCACCATAAGTTGAAGCTGACTTGATGGCTGTTAGCAACAAAAAACAACATTTTACATTAGAGTGCCAAATCTTGTGATGACCCAAGACTGCGATTTTCACTGGAACAGACAGCAATGCAGCTAATTCTTTAGACATTTGGGTCCCAGAATCACCTAGATAAGTGCTACTTAGAATAGAGGTTTGTGGACTAGTGCCAATCTGCAAGCTATTGTCTCCTGGTCTGTGGCAAATTTCTTGGACAGAAAAATACAGATGTAATCAGTGGTTGCGAATGTGTTACTGGTCCCCCACATCAGATAACATAAGAAGCACTGCTCTAGTCAACATGGCCAGTTGGTCCAAAAATATGCTGTTTGGTCCAAATACAATACAGTTTCCAAGTTCTGACCAGGAGCTAAGGTATTATGCACGTAGGTCTATCTATGGTAATGAAATCAGGAATAGAGTATGTGTGTATATATATTTCCCTGCATGGAAGCTCTCAAAATATCTGTGTGCATTTGCAGGCAGGATTATCTACATAATTAAATAATATCACTTTTCATCATCCCACTTTACGGGGAATTCTGGCAATTGTAGTTTTATGAATGTCTGTTGAAGAGATTCACGGATCTGCAATGGTTGGAAAGATTTATTTATATTTTCCAGACAATTTTTGTACACCACTTCTCAAAGCATTTACTGTAGGCATACCTGGAGTGACATTCTTCCTTAAACTGGTGGCCTTTCCACACTATACTGTTATAGTGCTATTATTCCACTTTGAACATCCTGTGGAATTCTGGGATTTGTAGTTTACTGAGGCCAAATTACTGTCTGGCTGAGAATTCTAAATGTCCCTCCCTAAACTGCAAACCGCAGGATTCCATAGGATGTTGAAGGTGGAATAATAGCACTATAACAGTGTAGTGCGGAAAGGCCCTAGGAGAGCTAGCCAGCTAGCATCCTGTATTGCATGGAGATTCAGGGGCACCAGCCAGTTGTTCCTCCATGTGGTCACTTTAGTTCATGCCCAACACCACCACTGCCCTTTGAAAATCCGGATACCTTCTACTTGCATTAAATATATATTCAAATGTTATGTCCACATAAGTCTATGAAAATATGAGTTTCAGTCTTCTCCCCGACTCAGACCTTGGAAGTAAAATATTACAAGTAATAACATTACCTGTGACTTGTTACTTTTGAGGTAGGCCTAAGGAGGCTGTAAGAGTAGTCATTTTCCAAAGTAATGCAACAATTGGTAATTTTATTTCACTATGTATAATGAGCAATGTTTACTCCTTGCTTCTTGCTTGTTACGTTTTGGGAACAAAAATGTTGAGGGTTTATTTTTCAAAATATAGGGCATTTCTTATTTTTTGGACAATATTTTAAAAATGAATCCTAGAGTAGCAGAAAGTTGACATGTAATACATTAAGCAATGAGGAAAACTGAGTATCTTGTAGTTAATAAAGAGAACAAGAGAATAGTAGTAAATAACATAAATTATTCCATTTCAAAAATTATCTTTTCAAGGTTTGCCCCTACCCCTACCTGAGAGGAAACCAAAAACCTAGAACAGCAGATTATGATTATTTCAACTACATATATAAGATATTTATATTTGTACATTGGCTTTGCTTGCTGAACTAGAACTTTTTAATCTCTAACACCCCCCCTTTTTTTTGTTCTTTCTCTTCTGTGGCATCAGTAGTCCCTTTTTAATTTATTGTGTCTTTGGGGTGTGTCTTTGGGAGCCAGTAAAGCACTGTGGTGTATTAAATGTCATTTTACAAACTAATAGATTGTATCACATGACTCATTTGGCAACTTGCATCCCCTGTCTCGTCCAAAAGATGTGTTCTATCTATTAATTTGACTGACTATATGTGCTGCAATGTAAATTTTTAACATGCAAGAATTTATACTGACACCTCAGTGCCTGTATTTCTTGCTTCCCTTTCAGTGGCCCCACCGACAAGATTAAGATATACTGTTGTTGATCATGACAGTGTTCAAATTTCATGGAAAGCCCCTAAAGGGCAGTTTGATGGATATAAACTCCTTGTCACTCCAAATGCAGGTAAGTGGGGAGAGGGGGGAAATGATGTTTAAACTGAACTGCAAGGCTCCTTAGGAGCCTGTGAGAAATTCCTGCTGAATATATGAGAACAATGACAGCAAGCGTGGTGTAGTGGCGTGAGAGTTGGATTACAGCTCTGGAGACTTGCTCCGCTCTGAATCCTTGCTCAGTCATGGAAACCCACTGGATGATCTTGGGCAAGTCCACTCTCTCAGGCTCAGAGAAAGGCAAACACAAACCCCTCAGAACAAATCTTGCCAAGAGAACCCTATGATAGGTTTGTCTTAGGGTCACTATAAGTTAGAAACCACTTGAAGGCACACTACAACAACAATGTGAGAATAGAAACATAAAACTAACTTCCTTCAACAATTAAATTTATTATTTCCAACTCACTGGAGAAAGCTTAGGGAAGAAAACATAGTTTGGGATGAGCATGTAGAAACACAGTATGCTGCAAATTGTACCATGCTTTCAAATTCATCTAGAACTGTATCAGGTTACTGTTAATTAAAGATGTTTTTAGATGTATTTCCTGATGAGTTCAGTACCACCTCTAAAAAAATTGCAATCTTATTTTTTTTCTAAAAAAAAGTATTAAACCTCAAATATAGCTGATGCTAATGTGAATTGTTCCCTATGATGGATCTGAAGTAGTCTGTCTTCACCCATTTGAGATATTCTGCACCAGAAGCAGGCAACTGTCTAGGCCTGGAGGAAACAGGAAGCCCTCTGCCAGATACACACATTGCAGCCTCCACAAAAACATAACTTTAGTCTCCAAATGCTCCAAGCAATCCCTAAGGCTGGGTGGTCTTGTTAGGATCAAGGGAAGCGACTTTGTCCAACAATGGACCTGGAAGTATACCAACATATGCATAATGCAAGATGGTCTATTTCAAAATTAATAGTAAGTTTGTTTAATATCTCATCTATTTCCCAGACCCGACACTCCAGAAAGCTTACAGACATTAAAACAAATAACAAGCAATGCATATATAGGTAAAAGCACACAAAAGGTTATTGTTGCAATGTCACTAAACAATATATAGAATTAAAAACTCTTTAAAATGTAACCATTAAAAAGGCAAGAAATAGAAACAGTATAGCATACTGCTAAAAAGTTCTTTCTTTATGAGACAAATCCTAGTGGAATAATAAAAATAATAACTAAGTAGTAGTAGTAATAGTAGTAGCAGCAGCAGCAGTAGTAGCAGTTGTCACCACTGTCTTCTCCTGATGAGGAAAGGACAATAAGAAGAGACCCAATCTAGCCTCCCTTAGTAGGGAGTTCTCAACAAGTCATCAGCCATTTCCACACTAGACTGTTATAATGCTCTCATTCCACTTTCAACTCCAGGCCCTCCCTAAACTGCAAACCCCAGGATTCCATAGGAGGTTGAAAGTGGAATGAGAGTGCTATAGCAGTCTAGTGTGGAAATGGCCATCAACAAGAATGTCTTCTCTTGTGCCACCACCAAATGTGACTGAGGGGTGGTGGGGAGACAAGAGCCTCCCCCAAAATCTCAAAGCCTGAGCAGGCTTGTATAGGATGATATGATTTTCTAGATATTCAGGATCCAGTCTGTATAGGACTTTATTGATCTACTTTTTATTTTGAGCTGAGGAGATGATATCCATGTCTGAAAGTCCAGTGAGGGTTGGTTTTTTAACAGAAGAACAGCTTAATAAGCCACCTCTTCCTGCTGTACAACTTAGCACTGTAGCTTTCTGCAGGTGCTTTTCTTTTCCTTTTTAAATGGTGTTTTGTTGAGCACATCTGTGTGCAACTTGTAGTTTGCCCCTGAGGATTTTGTGGTTAAATGGAGATTATTTGAGTTGTGCTTGCAGATGCTTTTGTCATACTTTCATCAAAGGTGTGTTTGGAGAGAAGCAATTTAAACGGAGACTATTAAGATAAATTCACTCTTTCTCCGTGTGTGTGTGTATGTGTGTGTTTAAGCAGATATTCCAGCTGCACAATCACCCCATCAGAAATGTTGAAAAGAAGCCAAATTAACACACTTTGCTCCTTGTTTATATACTGCATCAGAGGCATATTTCCTGTATGTCAATGTTTCTATTCTACTATAAAGCAACAATTGATTCATGAATCTGGCTAGTTCATCGATTAACAGCACAATCCAATGACCCATTTTACACAGCAGTCAATACTTTAATCAAAAGGGGTTAAAAGGAGGAGGATCTGTCTCTATAGAAGGTGTTTTAATATGGTTTGTGCTGTTTGTTTTGAAACTGAGTGCTAATTTGTGTGCATGCTATCCCTTTCGTATACAGTCAGACCTGCACATTTGCAGGTTTGACTTTCATGGATTGGATTACTTCTGCCCCCCACACCTCAAGTGCTTCTTCTCTAGGGGAAACCTTCCCTCTTGGCAGCTCTGATTAGAGCACACAGACCTTTAAAACATGGCTCTGGTCCTCCTTGTCCTCCACCAGCCACTCCCTGGCTAGCTGAGAATGGCTCACAGCCCAATATCTCAGCACCACAAACCCTCTTCTGATGCCCCCCCCACCCAAGGAAGGAAATGGGCAAGAGAGAGGAAATATAGGGCCACCATGCCAACCCACCCCCTTTCCTTTACCTGGTTTGGATGCTGGGTGCTCACTATGCCTCAGCTCTCTTGCACAGACACACAAATTTTGGTATTTGTGATTTTTTTTACTTTTGCAAGGTTCCTGCACCCCTAACCCTAGAGAATGTGGAGGGGCAACTGTACATACGTAATAAATACTTAATAAGCCTAATGTGTCTAGTTTGCCCTCTGAGGCCCTTTCTGCACAAGGCGAGTGAATCGCACTATGCCGTTACTCACCGGTTCTTCTTGGGTCGAAGCAACACGGACTCTCCCTTAAGCCCTTCTGCAGGGCTCCTCTGTTTGGTGCAGTGCAAATTGGAGCAGTGCAATATCTGTAGATCCGCACTGCTCAGGCTTACAAAATGGCAGCTTCCTGTTCTTCGTGAGTCCGGACCAACCCTGACGCTGACCATGCCCACAGCCCGCCCTCCGCTGATCGCAGGCTCGCATTGGTGCAAGCCTGCACATCTGCACAAATGAGCAGGAACACAATGGCCTGCTCCAGAAGATTGAAAGACCGATTTTTTCTGGTCTTCACTTAGCGCACTGGAGGACCATTGGGGGAGTTTTGGATCGGACTAAGGTGCGGAACTAAGATAAATAGTCCGAACCTAATCCGATCCAAAGTGCAGACAACCTCCGTGACAGGACGCCTTGGCCCGTTTTAACTTCCTCGTGTGGAAAGGGCCTGAATTTTCCAGTCCTCTATTATCAGTTTTCCAACTGTACTTCCCCTCACAATTCCACAGTAACGCCTCCCCCACCCTTAGTTGAAGGTGTAGGGAAGAATTTGCTAAGATGTGTTTGAATTATGTTAAAAGCTACACAGACTTTAGTGCAGAACTCTTTTTTCACATTCCGTTCTGAAAAATGTCAGTTTTAACAGTTTTGGACCACATCGTAGTCCCTTTAAACGTTGGAGAGTATTGGGAAACACGTCTCTATAGGTTCATCTACAGCACTCCTCCAACATTTAAAAGCCTACAGACCTGGGGCTATGGCCAACTGTGCAGGTGTCTCAGAACTAACATCTCTTCCAGCAAAGTATCAGTTCCATGGAAAAGTTCCACTGATATAACGTGACTGTTGTTGTTCTTGTTATGCATTTTCAACTTGACTCCTACAAATGGCCACTCTATGATAGTGTTTTCTTGGCAAGACTCATTCAAATGAGCTTTGCTACTGCCTCCCGCTTAAGCTAGAAGAATGTGATTTGCCCAGGGCCACGCAGTAGGTTTCCATAGCAGAGCGGGAGTTCAGTCCTGGTCTCCTGGGCTGCAATGCTGCATGGCTTGACATAGCATAGTACGTTGGCATGCAGAACTATGGAGTGCTGAGCCACTTACCAACACTGGATCTACACTAGGGCCATTCAAGCCCTCATGTCTATTGTATACCTGGTGGAGGTCAGGGGTATCACAGAAGCATCTGGCCATGTCCCCATGAAGCAATTAGAACATCCATTGAGGTCTGTAGAGGTCTTCCAGAGGTCTCAGCAGCTGATATAATCATTTTGCATTTGGCTATGGAGGACATAGCCAGATACTTCATGCCAGGCAGAGAATAACCATGGCAGGGGCTTCAGCATCTCTATGGTAGATGTCTCGCTCTTGGTAGATCTCCAAGAGCGGGACTTTGTTCATGGCAGAGGAAGGAAGGAAGGAAGGAAGGAAGGAAGGAAGGAAGGAAGGAAGACAGAGAGTACCAATCTCTGCAATGGCCAAAAGAATACATACACAAGTGTAAGGTTAACTTATGTCTTTGAATGCCATTAACAGGATTCCAGCCCTGGTGTCCTAGTCAAACAACTACACCCACTGGCTCTCATCACTAGAGGTATAACTTACATCAAATTGTCTCCCACAGTATGTGTTTAAAAAGCAGATGGATCTGGTTTGAAACTTAGTCTCTGCTGATTTTAAGGAAATATGAAAGGTATGCTGGCTTTAATGTGATTCCCAAGGAGTGGTACTAACCTAAAATACCAGTATAAGTTTTTATATGACTACCTCAATCTCTATTCTCTGATTTTTATGCTCATGCAATCCAATAAACCATATTTTTTTCAGTCTAAACTGCACTGGATTATGTGCGCTCACCTTTTTAGATTTGAACTCCTTTGAGAAGTTGTATAAGCCTTCTGTCCTTTATAAAAACCGTTTCCAAGACACTTCAGAGCAACTTTCCCCTATCTGATGTCCTCTAGATATTTTGAACTACATTTCTCATTAGCTCCAGCCAGCATAGCTAATAGTTAGGAATGTTGTAAAATATAGTCCTGAATATCTGGAGGGCAACACATTGAGAAAGTCTGCCCTGGAAAATGATGCCAAATTTTCTGCAGCAGGCATATGTTCCATGGTATACAAATAAATGTGAATAGCATTGGCTATGAATAGAAGGCCTGAAAACTATTCTCCTATGAACAGGGCTTGCTCATTAGTGTTTTGTCTGCTGTTCTTGCAGATGTTATGTGATGTCCTTTTAATACATGATTCTAAAGCATACACAGTACAGTCTTCCTTGGACTATACAACTATAGAATGGAAGTAAAGAGGTCATGTTTGAATGCTTTTCTTCTGGCAAAAAAGTATACTGTATGTTGTGCTGTAGCATTTGTTCCTGACATGTTAACTTTTTTCTAGGCAATAGTTTCCAGCTCTCTTTACTCTTACATTCTAATGTGGTAGCATTATTATTAGACTACAGTGCTTTTCTAACAGCTACGGTATATAGACAAGAATCCCAAATTGTTCAGATACCTGTAGGGTAGTTGCCTATGGGTGCCAGTAATTTATGAAAGGTAATTCCTCAACAAGAAAACATGCAAGCACATGATTTAAAGATGTGTCATTTCAGCTTTTGCCAAAAATTATACATAGACACCAAAATATGTATCCTTCTAGGCAAGCTAGAGATAAAGGAGATTTTAACTTCCATAGGATTTTAACTTGGTGGTGTGGCTTTGGGGGAAGACGCAAAGGCAAGGGCCATCTATTTTCTCGGAGTGCCACACAAACAGTTCTGGGTTAGATGGTCCAGTGGTTTGACTTGATATAACACTATATCAAATGTTTGTATGCTTTAACTGTGGATTTATACGGCTCTTAAAAATATAATATTGCAAGAACATACAAGCTGCTTGAGAAAATGTTTAAACCTACGATCCTGATTTGTTTCTTTTTTTTGCAGGTGGAAAAACCAATGAGCTCACTCTTCAAAACAATGCAAACAAAGCAATTATTCAAGGTCTTATCCCTGATCAGAGTTATACAGTTCAGATCATTGCATTTGCTAAAGATCAGGAAAGCAAGGCAGCTCAAGGCCAGTTCCGAAGTAAGTTGCCTCCTGTTATCTTCACATCTGCTAGAACTTTGCTTTATAAGGAGATTGATTAGAGAGGAATATTTGTAATGTCTTCATGGAATGGGTGACTATGCTTGTTGTTATACAAAATGTCTTGGAAACAAAAGAGTTCAAAATGAAGAGAAAATAAACTCAATCCACATGAAATGGAGGATTTTGTCCTGAATGGCCTCCTCTTTCCCCCGAGGCTAGAGATGAGCGCCCGGGCTCTAAGAAAAAGGGCTTTACTCTGAGGGCTTTTTCGCACTTGGCGAAGAAAACGCCCTGTTCTGTTACTCACCGGACTGACGTGCTCCCTCGGAGGATCCAGGCTGATCCGGAGCAGTGCATGGCCGCGCTACACACTGCTCCAGGGACGAAAATGGCGGCTTCCGGTTGGTGGAGGCTCTCCACCAACTGGTGAAGCTCGCCAGCCTAAAGCCCGCCCCCGGAAGATCTGCAGGCTTGTGCTGGTGCAAGCCTGCAAATCTACACCGGAGCGCAGCCACGGAGTGGGGTGTGCCGTGCTGTTGAAAGATCTGTTTTAAGTGGTCTTTCAATAGCACGGTGAGCGACCACTTCTGGTTGTTCCGGAGCGGGCTGAAGTCCGGAACTACAGAAAGTAGTCCGGGCCCAGTCTGCCCCCAAGTGCAAATGTCCTCGCTGGAGGACGCTCTGTCCCATTGCAAAAACAAAGTGCGGAAAAGGCTTGAGTCTGGGGACCCTATTTCTAGGTTGTAATTTTGTATCTGCTTGTTGTTGTTCTAATGAAATAGAAGGGTAACTATTAATTTCTAGGCTAGCAGCAGAATGGGCGAAAAACCAGAGTCAGGTCTGGGGGAAAGCCAAGGGGATCAAACTAGACAGTAACCTTAGTATATATTTACAAGATGTACGCTCTCAGTTGGTCAAAGATACCATTACATACAGTTGTCCTCACCTCTGTATTTTGCATTTAGTGTATTTTGTTTTGTGATTGATCTTTGTAAGGTAAACCTTGCCTGCTGAAGCATTTTTTTTTCTGAGGATCTCCCATTGCCAGACAAAAACCAAGTTTAACTGCAGGGGATGCCCATTGCCCTCAATATCCAGTTTGATCCAAGGATGCAGTTCTGGGGGAACCTATGTCAATGATTCCAGAACTTGAACTGGAAGCAGGATTGACAGCAGCACCAGACATCTGTCACTAGCAGTGCCACCTATTGTATTATGTGTGTCCCTAATTTTATCCAGGCAGGGATAGTCCTGATTAATCCTGTCAGCTTACATTTTCAGCTGCTGTTAAAATGTCCTAGCTTCTCTTTTCTCCTTCCACTTTCCTTTTTTGTCCTCTGCTGCCTTCCATTGCTGCAAACTGAGTTCAAAAGTCAAAAGTATTTTGCACTCAACCAATATAGTAGAGATAGAGGCGAGATGGGGGGAGTCATATTCTTGCCCATCACAATAGGATCACATAAAAGCCAACTGCTGCCACTTCTCCTAACTTGTATGTTCTTCCTCATTAATAATTTTTGCCATCCTAACCACATGCTGATGTTGCTTGGCCTCATGTGTGCCAGTTTCTATCTGAAATATGGGAGGGTTTGCCATTACTGCTTTCAGCCAAGCCCAAGAGTATATTCTGTGTCCACTGGTATCATGAGTGTGTTTTTTTCAAAAATGCTTCTGTCTTGTACCTGAAGAGAGGCCTATATGGAATGGCATGATGATCATAGAATAATAGAGTTGGAAGAGATGACAGGGGCCATCCAGTCCAACCTCCTGCTATGCAGGAACACCCATCAAAGCATTCCCAACAGATGGCTATCCAGCCTCTGTTTAAAAACCTCCAAAGAAGGAGACTCCATCACATTCCAAGGCAGCATATTCTACTGCGGACAGCTCTGACAGTCAGGAAGTTCTTTCTAGGTGGAATCTTTTCTTCTGTAGTTTGAATCCATTGCTCCTTGTCCTAGTCTCTGGAGTAGTGGAAAACGAGCCCTTTCCCTCTCCGATATGACATCCTTTCATATAGTTAAACATGGCTATCATGTCCCCTCTTAACCTTCTCTTCTGTAGAGTAAACATCTCCAGCTCCCTAAGACGCTTCTCATAGAGCATGACTTCCAGACCCTTCACCATTTTGGTTGCTTTCCTCTGGACATGCTCCAGCTTGTCAATACCCTTCTTGAAATGAAGTGCCCAGAACTGGACACAGTATTCCAGATGAGGTCTGACCAAAGCATGCTAAACGACTGCTAATGAAGAATCTGTGCCAAGCTCTCTTACAGCCTTTCCTTAGTGCAACCATCTGTATTTACTATAACACCCTGATTAAGCAATACTCAAAACCACAGGCTACTTTAAAGTTGAAGAACAAACTGTTGAAGCTTGCTCTAGACTTTGAATTATTAGCTGTGGTTGTTTATAGAGTTGCTTAATTCCACAGGAGAAACAAGGCTGACAGTGTGATTTAAAATGGAAGGATTACTGTATATTTTAAATACTGTTTCTTTGACTTTGCTGTGTTTTTATTGGCTGCAGTAAGACTCAGATCTTCATAACAGCATAATGGCTTGTCTGAATGAAATCAGACCTAACTGGGTTGCAAAATCCTTCTTTTCTGTCTTGAAATATGAACATGCTTAAGACGAGTGGTATTTAGCTATAAGTAATATTTTTGGTGTCGCGGTTAATATGATTTAAGATCATGTTGATTTGAATCACGATTTTTTAAGGACTCGAGTTAAATTATTGAAATCACCAGAAAGATGTTATTTAGCCAGCATTTTTAATAGAATTGTAACATTGTTTAATAAAACTTGAAAACATATTCAGAGGTACAAGTTTCATTAGAAGGTTGGTGCACACTAGGCACTATTCTAAATTGTTCTCAGAAAAATTGTTCTCAGAAAAAAAAATGGCGTATCAAAGAAAAGAGGGGAGGAATCCTTTGCATTTGTACTCAGATTCTTTATCCATTGACATTCTTAATCTTTGTACTTAGAGTGAGGCAAGACTTAGGAAGGGCACTTCACATACAGTGGGTTCCCCACATTCACTAGGGTTAGGTGTAGTGACATTAACACCGCTGCATCTTTTACATGATAGCATCCATAGTGATGCCTTCTCCCCACCCGTTCCCTGCCCCATGGTGCCTGATTGGTTGCCTTTTTCCAGGGCCTTTTTTCTGACTGGGCAGCGTCAGATGCATCTGTGCATCAGGGCTCCTGGACTGGCAATGGGAGCTGGTGCGCTCAGGAGCTGCACGCCATCAGGTAATGAAGGGGCTGGTCATGTGGACAGGGGTCAATATCAGATTTTTTCTGGTGTTCACATAGCGCATGATATCGGCAAGTTAGAGGTAGTTGGTGGGATAGTGATGGGTTGCCCACAATGTTATGCAGACATGGCCCTAGTCTCTCTCTCTCACTTTACTATTTTTTTTAGTTTGAAATTTGATCTTTAAACAATCCTATTTAAATAAAAACCCCTGTTTAAAAAATCATTGATTTTTTAAAATTGGATTGGTTAGGTTTACATGTATGATGTTTTAAGTGTATATTTGTGAATATAAACTGTATGCAACGGGGGACAAACAGTTATTGGCAATGTGCATAGCAGTTTTTCTGGACTGATTGTGGTTTCTTGATGACTATCTTAGTAAATTAAACCAGGTTTAATTGCTACAGCATTAGTGGAAAGCTCCTCAGGGGGAGGGGAGAGGATAGGATTCAGATGCAAAAGGAAGAACATCATTTGATCTATCAGCGGCATGGGTCAAAAACTGAACATGAATTTTTAATATGAAGCAGCCCTCCTCCCACTAAATGCTTCCTGCCAGAGCTTGGAAAATTTACTTTTTGGACGGTTGAATCCATTTTTACAATGTTAGGTGTACAATTATCCTACACTGTTATATGGAATGCTATATTTAGTTTTCCACAATTTAGGAAGACTGAACAAATGGGAGAGGATTCCGAGGAGACTAACATCACAATGATAAACAGCCTAGAGCCCAAGAGATATGAGAAGAGACTGAACTGCCTTGCTGAGTTTAGTCTAATGAAGAACAGATAAGATGACCATTAAAATAAGTTATTTTTCTTCATTATGACTTGGACAAAAGACAAACATTTTTTGCAAGGTTTTCATTGGCATGTTCTTGTTATCTAGTCCAGTTAGAGTTGCCAGTTCAGGATTGTCCCAGGACTTGAGGTTTCCAGGCCAAAACTTGAACTATCGAAGCTGCCCCTGGTGATGTCATTAAGCATTATTATTCAAACACACATACACAGAGAATGTATTTTCTTGGTTAGAAATTAAGACAGAAATCTGAGCTAAAGGGGCTTGTGACCGACCCTAGGGGGAGTGGTATGCTGAGTGATAGAGAACCACCCAGCAACAGGTTGCTAGGCAACTAGAATGGCCACTCCAGACAGAAACCCAGCCCTTAGTGTAAAGGAGGATTTGGAGGCCTCAGAATAAATAAATGAATAAATAGTAGGCATTGAACTGGGTTTAGTCAGACTTCAGAGAGGAAGGGCTAAGAGAGGTTTTCAGTCAACTTGAGGTGGTGAGTTGAATGAAAGGGGTGTTTTCTTAGAGCAGTGGTTCTCAACCTGTGGGTCCCCAGATGTTTTTGGACTTCAGCTCCCAGAAGCCCTGAGCATTGACCATAGTGGCTGGGGCTTCTGGGAGCTGAAGTCCACGAACATCTGGGGACCCACAGGGTGAGAACCACTGTCTTAGAGAAAGCCTGGAGAGAGTGACAGAAGAGAAATCAACCCACTTTTGAATCTAGTCAGTGAGAGTAACTTAGATTTGGGAACAGAGATTTGGCAAAAAGAGTAGTCAGAGTCCTGTGTGTGTGAGAGAGAGACTTGTGTGTTTATGCAAATATAAAGATATAAGAAGCTGTTTAAATGCATTTTGAAGATCTGTTTGAGTCTGGACACACATATAAAATCAATACTTTATTCTATTTGTTGTTTTAATAAAGATAATAAAGATGTTTTAATAAAGATTAATTGGACTCAGCTGAATGATTCTTAGTGGTTATAACCAAGCAGAACCACACTGCCATAAATTCAGAAAGGGTTCTAAATAACAACACATAGACCATGTTGAGAGTTTTTGCAAGCTGCAACAACAAATCAATTAAAGTTTGAAAGTTATAGCAAGCTGGTGCTCTGCTGCTGAGCACACAGCCCATTCTTCTTGCTAGGAGCTCAGCCCTCCCCCTTCTTACGATGGAAATTTGTACCCTCTTCTCTCACCTGGAGATAACCTCTAAAATGTGAAGAGTAGAGCAATCAGAGTAGAGCGGACAAGACTTGAGATCTGGAAACACTATGTATGGATGTTGTGTCATGATTATTTAAATTATCTGGATTGGATAAGGCTTCTGCTTAACATTCTAGAGAGCAGCTGCCAGTCAAAGTAGGTAGCTCTGAGTTTGATGGATCACTGAACTGACAGAGCATAATGCAGCTTTTATAATAGACAATAGAAAAAGTTATGTAAAGGAGGCAATATATTTTGAAAGATTCAGGGTCAGCCCTGTTATTAGGTGAAGTAAGGTAGTTGCCTTGGGCAGCTGTTTTTGGTTGTTATGAAAGGAGAAAGCATTGGCTGTTTAACTGATTGTTGGGCAGGTTAGGGGTATACCCAGCTTCCGAACCACTCCTCAAAGAAGGCCTGGAAACCATTCCCTCTGAGGAAAGCTTAGGGAGCTAGGTATGTTTAGCTTGGAGAAGAGAAGGTTAAGCGATGACATGATAGCCATGTTTAAATATTTGAAGGGATGTCATGCAGAGGATGGATGGAGCAAGCCTGTTTTCTACTGCTCCAGAGACTGAGGCCATTTCTGCATGAAGCTGTTGTAGCACTATGATTCCACTTTCAACATCCTATGGAATTCTGGGGTTTGCAGTTTTGGGAGGGGCCGCTCGGCCCCTCCCAAAATTGCAAACCCCGAGATTCCATAGGATGTTGAAAATGGAATCATAGCACTATAACAGCCTCGTGCGGAAATCCGATAGGACACAGAGCACTTCAGGAAAATAGATTCCATCTAAACATTACGCAGAACTTCCTGGTGGTGAGAGCAGTTCAACAGTGAAATACACTGTCTTGGAGTATGGTGGAGTCTCCTTCTATGGAGGCTTTTAAACAGAGGCTGAATGTCCATCTGTCAGGAATGCTTTGGTTGTGCATTCCTGCATGGTAGAGGGTTGGACTCAATGGCCCTTGTGTTCTCTTCCAACTGTACAATTCTGTGATTCTATGATCATCAGATAATGTGGCATATTCCAAGTACTGTTACTTTTCACAGTTGTGCTATTGTGGTCCTATCTAAAGTGATTTCATCCAGACATTTTGTCAGTTTGTTTGGAATTACTCCCAGAATACCTATCACCACTGGAAACATAGTTGTTTTCTTTTCCCATGTGATTATGATAAATGTTACTATTTAGGCATGGAGATCTTATTGTGTTTATGTGTCCTTATTTTTAAAGACCTTTTCCCCTCATTTTTGCAGTTAAAGATATTGAAAAAAAGAAGGAAACATCTGGCAAACCCAAGGTCAAGGATGTAGGTAAATTGAAACCTACTGTCCCTCCAGAGGATCCAGAAAATCTACCATTTCCAAAAGTAGAAGGTCAGAATTTATTGGGGATCGGGGAGGTAGAGATGAAATCGGCGATGCCAGAATTCTCTGATAAAACCAACATCACAGCATACTTGGAAACTAGGAGAGAATACTATCCTGGCAAATGATTTATCTCCATGTTTTCCAAAATGAGCATTTAATCATATCAGTGATATTTTAATGTATTGTTAACTATTATTGGGCTTAACAATGTGACATGCCAATAGCTAAAGTATTTCTCTTCAGCTTCTGTGATCTGTGCACATTTTAAAAGAATGAACGAGGCAGCAAGGTTCATAATATTAGAGCCCAGATTCTCAGGAATGTTTGTGCCTCCTCCTACCCCACACCTCCTGGCATTGTTTTCACAGAAATGCATAACTGGGTGATTGTGTGTGTGGGTGTTGGTGGAAAGGAACATGATGGAATAATCTTGGTGATGGTCTCCTTGTGTGTTGTGCCAGTGAAGTTGTATTTGAAGGTAAGGAAAACAGCAGATTCCTCTTTCATGCTGATAGTGAAATTTGGCGTATCTCTATAAAAATCATTTTTCAAGGCTTCGGTACATGTTAGTGACCCAGAAACAGAACCCAAGAAACAAGGAAGACGAGACTTAGCTTTGATCTCAACATTTCTCACTGATTCTTACAGGACAAATTAAACAGCCAAAAGTATGGAAAGGGGTAAAACACGACCTTTATCTTTAGAACTGCAGCCATGGGACAGGGAAAGGGCCAGGCCTATTGTTCCTGAGTTTTTCTTTTCTTTTTTGTTTCCAAGGGAAAAGTGAAGCATAATAGTTGTGAAGGCAAGCTTCCTCTCTCTTGGTGACCCTGAGTGATGGGATGGAGGAGGACAGAAGAACAGAGAAATTGTCCAGAGCAATAGCTATAATGTTAATTCCATTAAAAGTTGTATCAATTAAGAATGTTCTTGGAGCTATTCCAGCCACTGCATGGCAAACAGTAAGGAGCAAACAGCAGCTGAGTTGCAGTGGATGCTTATACCCAGGTGTGTAGGTACAGGATGAGACAAAATGAGCGTATTTGCCCACAAAATAAGAGTTCTGCCCCCCACAAAATTTTCCATCAGCCCCAAATTTCTAGAATTGCAGTAACGTAGGACATTTGGAAATACAGTTTAGGCATCCAAAGAACAGAAACAGGCAAAGTAGCACTCTCTGGGATGCTAGAAATGTGTGCTCTGAAGGAAAATATTATTTGTGGATCATAATTTTTATTCAGCGGGCAATGCTCTCATTTTTTTCCCCTGCAACACCCCTGTTCAGACCCATGTTGCACCCCACTTTGGTCACGTACCACATGGCTCCTCCCTTTGCATATTTCATTAACAAAGCCATGTAAAAGGAGATTGCCTTGAGAATGCATTTTAAGTGCTCATATGATAGAACTCCAATGGTAGACTCAGGATTCAATTAAGTGTTATGAACACAGCTTGACAAACAGGGTTAGGTTAGGAATCCTGGGTAACTATATGCTCTATTGCCTCATATTTTACCTTGTTCAAGCAAGTGTGTTTATCAGTTTATTTTGAGAATGATGTCATTTTAAGATTGTCAACATAGTTGGTGAACTTGTGTGCCAGTAGAAGAATCTATTTATTATGAAACATGCTTTGAACTTAAATAATTTCTTTTAAAAGAAACAGCATTCTAAGGCAGTTAGATTCCTGTTGGCAGTAAATTACAGTATGAAGAACAAGCCATTTCATGAGCCTTTTTTCTACTTCTATTATCAACCTTAAGACTTTGGAATACTCCATTTTCTCAGGTTGGTATGCTGGATGGGGGACAAAGTTTCTTTCTGTATTTTAGGTTTCGTTTTTTTCCCTATTTTTCTTAAATTGCCAGTGAAGTTACTCTGCATTGCTTACTACAATGGCCCTTTTCGCATGGCATTTGCCATGCCAAAGGCCACCTGGAGCATCATGCAATTGTGAGGAGCGATCTGCATGCCGCACTCACAAGCGCGCAATGCTCCAGGGTAGGGCAGGTGCCAGTTGCGCACTTTTTCATTTTCGGCTTTCCGCCGAAAATGATGCACAATCACACATTGCTCCAGGGCCCCATGCACACTTGCCATGCATGTGGAGCCTCTGGAGCTGCGACAGTCATTCTTCCTGCCCCAGCACAGCCTGGGAAATTCCCAGGCTGCACTACGGAAGGAAGAGGTGGGGCTCTCGCACCACCCCAGCGCTGAAAAAAAAGTAAGGTCCAGAAAGGGCCAATGACAAGGATCTTTTTCCTTTGAAATCTAGAGTAGGAATCATGTCTCCTCTACCTGGATTCATACCCCTAAATTGTGGATAGGAGACTATAAAAATGAGAATTGCTTGTTTTGGAAATTTCCAAAACAAGCAGTTCTCCTCTACAGCAAGATATGAAGAGGGGCACACTTTATTCTAGTAGAAAATCTGTGTCCCCTGGGAATAGAAAGTAGTCTCCCCACAGCTGAAAACAATCTCCTGGTCACTTCTAGGTTCATCTGGAAGGATTATTATGGTCCCTAAAGGTTCTGAGGCCTACTGTAGAAGTTCTGAAGTTTCCTTATCCCTGCTTTAAATGTGGTGTATAATTCATGCTAGACTTGTTATGAATTTGCTACCAGAGCACAATGGCTGCTAGGTTGGATGGATTTAAGCTGAAGTCCTGAGCACACTTACTGGGGAGTTGGCCCTCTTGAATAAAATGGGGCTTGCTTACAAGTACACATTTATAGGAATAAGCTGTTAGAAAAGAATTAGAGACAGAGGAGAGTTTTATCAATGGAAACAGCTGTGACACAAATGAGGAATTTCTGTGTACAGACGTAATATAACTGTGAATACTATAGCCTAAATGGGGAGAAAATCACCTCTGTTCATTGTTTTTAAGAATATAGGTGTCACCCTTAGGAACAGAACAATGAAATGCTGAATACCACACGTAAATCCTCCTCCCTCAACCCTTCAGGTTCTCTTGCATCTGGCTCTTTGTCACTGTTCTCCAACAGTGTTGCTCTGGTTCTTTCAACAGAACAAGACTTAACTTGATGGAGAGCTGCAGGAGCTTTGGGTATTATTTCCACCTAAAAGTTGTACAGGTTCCAATTTTTTAAAAGGCACGAAAAATATTTTTGAAGAAACCTTTGGTGAAAATGGTTGTGTTTACTTGATTATCAGTGTGAAATTTGTGTATGTTATTTAAGTTATGGGGACAAAAACATTGAACTTGCCCTGACACTATTATGAAAATACAAGAAGAAACCTGTGTCTTTATGGAAAGGCCAACTGTGGAATAAATATATTAAGATGCATTTATAGAAGTTTCATCCCCACTGAGAAGGGTGTCCACGCTTTACATTTGTAGAGTAGCGAAATTACTGTGTTAAGTTCCAGGAAGAAAAGATTATTAAAAGGTTAAAGCCATAGTGATCCATTTGAAGAGCAGTCACATAGATAATGAAGCAAAAGTGTTTTCTATTGCTCTAGACCAAAGTGGGCAAAGTGAGGCCTGCAGACCACATGCATCACCAAGGCCCATTTTTGTGGCCCTCAGGAGTCCCCCCCAGGGTCAAAATATTTGTTTGCTCCAAATGCACTCTAGCAGGTGTGGAGGGCGCTTCTACCATGTTTGGAGGCCCACTGGGGATCACAAACAATATTTGCCATTTTTTTAAAAAAAAATCCCCCTGTGTATTATTTTTTATATCTTGTTGTATACATAGCTAACTTGAATATGCTCCATGCATTTATGGTCTGTATAAAAGTCAACAATTTCCCATGGCGGTATCCTAGAAAATGTACATATTGTTATACACAGTTTTTAAGTTCTGCCTAGCCTTCTTTTATTAAGCTACCTTACTTGCAGATTGGAATATTTGTTGTGTTTTTCTTGCCACACAAAGCTCTCTCCACTGTTTGAAGTTGTTAAACAAGGAGTAAATAAAATAGTCTCTTAAGCCATTGTTCATGTAGACCAAATGTCTAATTTAAATTCCCAACTTGGTATGGAAGGCTGGAGTCAGTATGTCCATTCATTCTTGTGTTTTAAAGTGCATGATAATACTTGCCCCACAAGAATGTTGTCAGGCTTAATTAATTTGTTGTTAGCATGTCATGAAGTGCTGGTAACTATTTAAGCTGTCAGACAGAGAGTACGGACAGAGACAAAATGTCAGCTATCTTTATAGGAAAGTAACAGAACAAGCATGAGTGAAATGGGTTAATGCACTATTTGATATCCCTCTGTCTTTTCAGACAGATTCATCTTTTTAGACAAATGAATTTATTATAGCTTTTTCTCAGAATAACAGCAATGTTGTAAATTATGAAACTATTCCAGCTGAAATATCTGCCATAGTTTTGACACACCTGCCTGCCCCCTAGGTATTTTAACTTCAGGGAAGGAGAGAAGTGCAGCTGAGGTTTGTATGGCTAGGTCAAGTTCATATTGCCCCAGGATTGTCCTCTTTGTAAGTGATGATAAAATGTGGTGGGAGATAAGAACAAGCACTAGTGTTCTGCATCAGTTATTTAGTTTTATATGTGTTTTTTGACCCAGCCCCCCACAAGCCCACCCTAACAGCTAGCAGCCATGTTGGGCAAAGGAGGTGTTCAGCTGCTGGTCAGGGGGCAAGGAGTAGGATGTTTCTAGCCCACTCCCATCAACGAGTGAGGTTGTAACAAGGAACTACAGTGGGTTCTGCTTCTGACTGTTGCAGCTTCACTCACTGGCAGGAGAGGGGTTGGAAAGACCCTCTTTGTACCCCAATCAGCAACTGAAAAGACCTCGTTCATCTGATCTGACTGCTGACTGTTAAGTTGGGCTTGGGGGGACAAATGTATAGTCTACAATAGAAGTATGGAGTCCTACAGATTACAGAGCAGTTACAGATCCGTAATTTTTTGGTTACAAATCTGTAACTGAAATAATAAATGCCAGCCATGGAATCTTAAGCAATTCTAGATCTCATTTTAAGCTTTGGGTCCCATGTTAGAGGAAAAGTAAGATATAAATTGAAGAAATAAATAAAGTCCCAGTGTCTTACTGTTTAGCACAGATGTAAACCTTTACTTATTTGATTTTTACATGCAGGAATACATAATTTTGGGAATCCCCCTGAAAGAATATAAGGGTTTCTCTGAAATTTTCAAGCTTTGAGGCTTTGCTGGTAGAAATTCAAGTGTAACTTTCATGAACAGAAAATGTGCTTTGGGGAAGAAAGTGTTTGTTTCACTGATTCCTGCACCACACAGGAATCTATGAATTTATACAGATTATGTAAAATTGTGCATAACTGTGTATGTTTTACACAATTTGCGCAGAAGGCAGGTCTCCTTTTTTTTGACAGGGTATCTTGAGTTCTGAGACACTTTTCACGGATTGAGAATATGAGTATTCTTCATATCCCTATTGTTCATTCTGCTTTTGATCAGTAACTTAAGCACAAAATTTCGTCCTAGCAACTACTGTCTGATTGGAAGTAGCCGCTTCTGAGAACCAGCAGTCAATACTAGTTAGCTTGCAGGATGTGCTTCATTATGTTAGGCAGGGATGGGAAAAGGGCAGCCCATTGGAGCTTTAAGTACAGTCCTTGGGACCCCCCAGAAGCCCCCCAAAGGCCCCAGAAGTCAATTTAAAAAAAAATCAGGCAAATTTTCAGGTGATTTATTTGTTCTCAGATATACAAAAAAACTTCCAGATGTAATGGTTTGCTTCCCCTCACAATCACCAAAGTCTCCAGACTTCCCAAAAATACAGTAAAAAGGGGAAAACTGCCCCCAGATCAGCCAAATGCCAGCCAGAATTGATACCACATCAAAACATGCTGAGTAGCCTGCTGAGCTGATGTAGAGAGGAAAAATGGTACTGGTGGTGGTGATTGGTGGCCCAGATATCAGTACATCACTGCATCTGTTCTGGGTTTTGGCCTGAACCTTAAATGAACTGTCCAAAAGGAATCCTATCCTCTAAATAAGTTCAGCACTTAGGGTACCTTCTTTAAAGTTTGGACTATAAGCCAGAGTAGATTCATTAGAGCCATGAGCCATTCATGAGATCCATTCAAGAAATCCCAACAAGACATCTAATTTGTCTGTAAGCATCCAAATGCCTGGTTTTTCAAGATTACTGTTATCATGAAGGTAAATATGGATCTGTTAGTAGAACTCTAGCTGATCTGCAGTAAATTAGCAAGGATTTCTTACTCCCATTTGTTTTACTATAAAGACAAAACTAAATTTGGGTGAGCATTTGGATGAGCAGCTTTGGAATAGTGTGGGACTGAGCTCTGTCTGAATTCAATGTTCAAAATTTTCATTCTAAGTGCATGGTGTTTTGCAACTTGGTGGGTCTTGAGGTTGTAGTAAAATACTGACGTAGCTCCTGCAAACCTAAACTCAACCCCATGTGAGCTTGAAGACTGTTGAGGTCCCTTCCAATTCTATTTCATTGCTTTCCATCGTGTCTAATTCCATATAAATTTTTGACTATTTTGCAACAGTTTCGAGTGTATACCTGGAGCAGGCTGCTTATCAACCTCTCCATAGTTAATTTATTCATCAAGGTGATTGGCATTATTTTGTTTTTGATTCAACTTGCATTTGAACTGAATACATTTGCAGTCCTTATGTTTAAAAAAGATCTTTAAAAGATTTTAAAATAAGGTAAAAATAAAATTCCCTTATTAACTAATAATTTAATCTTGGGATTCTGGATTGCCATTTATAGGTTTTTTGAAAAGTTAGTGTTGGCATTTTCTGGTAAACTTACAGAGCAAAGTTTTAGTTAAATATTCACTAACAAAGCCACTTAAAAGAAAAGTAGGAAGGAGAAACATTAATCAAAAACAATAGTACACAAACAGCACCACTTGCAAAAAGCAGATGTGGCTATTGTTCTGAGGAGACTTTTGCTTTTAATTATTGCCAAAAAAAGAAATATCTCAAAATTTACTTGGAAAGTGGCCAACAAAACAATGAACTTGCATTGAAGCAGCAATAATTTCTTATAGCTGAGGATGATTTAGTATCAAATAAAGTTGAAAGCACAAGACACAAATTAATAAGGTATACTTTGTAGAATGCCTAAACAATGGATGGTTCTTATCCTGAAATATGAAGGAGCAGAGTTTGCTTGCAGGCACCGCAAAAACAACAACAACAACAACAACAACAACATATTATATATTATATAATTTGTCATTGTTGTTGTTGCTACTATTGATATTTCTTACCTGCTTCTCCCCATGGATCAAGGCAGGGAACAACAACAGATTGACACACAACACATAACATCAGTTAGAAACAAGACATCAGTTAAAAACACTTAAAATTCATAATATCAGCTTAAAAGAACAAGTAATACAAATACATATTAAAACAGTAATTTCATATTTTAAATTCATAGTTTAAATTCACAATTTAAAATCATTTGTGTATGCCTTCCTGATGAAACTGGACTTTAATGCTGTTTTAAATTTGAACAGCATATTCAGTTGTCAAATCTCTTCCAGCAAGTCATTCCACAGTCTTGGGGAAGCTGAAGAAAAAGTTCTCTGGGTGCCTATTGCCAGTCTAGTCCTGACTGGTTGAAGTAACGGTCCCCCAGATGACCTGAGTGTATGGGGCAGACTATACGGGAGAGGCAATCCCATAGGTAACCTGGACCCTGGAAACTAATTGGCAGCCAGTGGAGTGAATTTAATATTTGTGTGATGTGCTCATTTCTAGATGTACCAGTAACCGATCTGGCTGCCATCTTTCGAACCATGTTTCTGAATTTGGTACAGAACTAGTCCAATGTACAGAGCATTGCAAAAGTCCAGCCTTGAGGTTACCAGCATGTGCGCTATACCATCTTTAGGTCCTCCGGCTCTAGGAAGGGGCATGGCTGGCATATCACCCTAAGCTGATAGTAAGCACTTCTGGCCTTCGCATGTATCTGAGCTGCAATTTGGAGCAATGGATCCAGAAAAACTCCCAGGCTGAGAACATAGTCTTTCAGGGGGATTGGTTGACACACCTTCAAACCTAGGATAGGACCCTTGACATAGGCCCTTCCATCTTGTTTGGATTCAGCTTCAGTTTGTTTTCCCTCATCCAGTCCATTACTTCCTCCAGGAATTCATTCGGAGGAGACGCACTATCCTTAGGTGAAGCTGTTACACCGGTAATATTTACCTATCTGTTGTCTCTCCACAAAGCCCTCCTCTCCTGTCTCATTGTAATACAAAGATAAAGCCTATACCAGTGGAACACAACCTCTGGGAGATTCTGCCAAACTGGTAAGTCTTCAAGTACAGGCCTGATGGTGGAGTGCATGTGTGTCACCTAGGGACCAACCCAGCCAAATATAGAGAGGCTCATCTTCAGAAGTTTGGCCACCACGTAGCAAACTGGTCACAACAACTATGAACACAATAGCTTTGTGATATAATTGTAATCTATATCAGCTGAGGGACCCTTCCCCGTCAAAATCTTGAATCTTCAAGTTATTATTAAAGGGCTGAAGACTATATCAGTTAACTTTTATGTATTTTTCCTTACCAAGCTGGAGTACTTTACTGCCAAAGTTATTTTATTTTATTCCACAGACGAGCCTGAAAATGCTAGGACTAGGGGATAGCTCCCTGAATCTCTCGGCCAGCATGGTTGCTGGCTATGCTGGCTAAGGCATCTGTGACTTGTCCCCCTGCACTAAATAACCTATCTAAGCTGTGTCTGAGTGGTCACATATGTATAAGAAATAGTGATGACCTAATATGGGGTCTTCAGAGGACACAGTGATGCTGTCCCTTCAGTCAGTGGAACCCATTTATGTATACAGCATGGGAGTTGATATATTTAGCTTTTCAATCACATGTCCAAATATATTTTTAGTAAATTTGCTGCTTGATATTGCATTTATATATTTGATTTCTCTCCTACCATTCCTCACAGGAGCCCAGGGTGGCTACTTGGATGAATAAAATCTACACTTAACCACAAATTATGGATATCTAAAACCACGTATTGGGCCTAAATAGCCTAAAGGCACCAGATCCCATCTGATCTTGGAAATTAAGAAGGGTCAGTCCTGGCAAGGACTTGAGTGGGAGACTGCCAATGAATACCAGGTGCTGTTGGCTGTATTTCAGAGGAAGGAACTAGCATAACAACCACTGAGTATTCTTTGCCTAAGAAAACACTATGAAATTCATTATATGAATGTGGAAAGGAGAAGTAAATGGTTTTGAAGACTAGGGGTGGAAAGAATTGTTTAAAAATTAGAAAAAATGAGAAAGAAAACCTAATGAAAAAATCTTGGATTAATGAGAATCTTTACAGTTTAGGACCGATTCTACACAAAATTCACACATGGTTGATTTGCACAGAAAACAGCAATTTCTGGTCTGGAAACAAGCTTTCTAGTGCAGAAAATGATATTTTCTTAGCTAATGATGCTAAGGTTATTCCGTGTTTCATACAGGAAAACAAATAATTGCACAGATAAAATTGATGACTGTGAAGCGCTTACAAGGAGACTCATCATAAGACATGAAATAAGACTGTTCTATAAAACTTACCATGACATCTTTCTTTTATCTACACATCCCACATACAATTATGCACTTAAAGAAATATCTGTTAAACTGCTCTGTGGAAATTGCAAACTTTATTTTGTCTGTATTTCTATGTGTTCATAGCATGTCAGTTATGGTTTCTTCTCAGAATGAGTCTTAACTCTCTTTATCAATCTTTCTTGATCTCCCTCTCACAGACAGACAGACAGACAGACAGACTCTCACTCACACCTGTATACAGCAGTGGCTGGTGGCTTTCATTCAATGAGGCAGTGAATCTCCTCTGTTTTTCAGTCTCAAATTTAAAAGTTCTGAACAAATTTTTGTGATAGAGTTCAACACATTGGATACCTCCTTTAATGTTTAAGCTAAAACTCAGAGCATTTTCCCTCCCAGCTGATGTAGACGTCATGAACTACCGCTGCCCAGATGCATACTACAGTGATGATGGGAGCAGTATGAGATAGCACCAACACTTTCAGTTGGAAGGCTATCTGGAATGTGGATGGGGCCATAGGTCAACAGTTGACTATCTGAGTTAAATACAGAACTTTCAAAGTTCAGTTACTGCTGTCTCTTACTGAAAAGCTAATACCTACTTGGTACTCTGAGGAATCACAACTAGTCAAATTTTACATTAAAAGACCCAGAATGATATGATCAGGAATTCCTTGGATACAGGCAGATGCAAAAGAGAAACTGGAAGTTCTGGAGAAACCATGCAGCACTATATACTATTTATGAGGGGGAAAGGATGGGCAGCTATCATCTGGTACGGATTCCTCATGTGACAGAGTGTGAAAAGTACATTTTAAAGTGTTTAAAGCAATAGCATTATAGCAATAGCATTTATTTCTATACCGCCTATCAACTAGTGTTATCTAAGCGGTTTACAATGTATTTTTTTAGCTAATTGCCCCCAACAAGCTGGGTACTCATTTTACCGACCTACGAAAGGATGGAAGGCTGAGTCAACCTTGGAGCCTGGCAGGATGGAACTCACAACCTTGTGGTTGCAGTACTGGCATTTAACCACTGCGCCACCAGGGCAGAAACAAGACCCTCAGAACTGTGTGATTTTATTAAATGCTATCTGTTTATTAATCACAGCAGAAAGCAGGGATATATCTCAAGATGCCAGATTCAGGTAGAAGATAGTCTTTGTTATCTGAAAAGTACTTCCACTAATAATATAGCATCTTGATATATGTCTGGTTTTTATTCTTGTGGATTTTATTGGATGCTCTCCATTTTCTGTTCTTTTCTGTATTTAACTTTTTATTGGCACAATTATTGCATGGAAGTCTTGATTTTTTAATATCTCACTGTTGTCATTCCATTTTAGGAAGATTCAGCATGTGATAAGTTCCACTGAAATGTTAGGAGAAAAGAAACAATGTAAACTTAGTGGGTGTACAGAAGCAGCAGATGTTCTATGAATAAAAGCTTTGAACAAGTTGGTTGCAACTGAGAAGAATTATATATGCTCCAGACTTCTGTGGAAGCACAATATAATATGGAATCAAACTACTAACCCTTGGGAGTTAATATAAATTCTGTGGAACTGAATAATGATTTGCTTTATTATGGCAATAATGAAATAAAGTATTGTGAGGAAAGCAGTTGTAATTCTTTCTGTTGTTCCTTGATTTTATGTAACCAAATGGATTTTACATAACCAAATGATTTCTTCACTATAATTTTTATTACATGCACAGTACAGAAATGTTTGCTTCAGATGCAGATGCTTTTAAGAAAGGATTGTAAATAGATCCCATAATCATAGAATCATAGAATCATAGAGTTCGAAGAGACCCCAGGGGCCATCAAATCCAACCCCCTGCTATGCAGGAACACCCATCAAAGCATTCCCAACAGATGACCATCCAGCCTCTGCTTAAAAACCTCCAAAGAAGGAGCCTCCACCACACTCCGAGGCAGCATATTCCACTACCGGACAGCTCTGACCGTCAGGAAGTTCTTCCTGAGGTTCAAGTGGAATCTCCTTTCCTGTAGCTTGAGTCCATTGTTCCTTGTCCTAGTCTCTGGAGCAGTAGAGAAAAAACCTGCTCCCTCCTCAATATGACATTCCTTCAAATATTTAAACATGGCTATCATGTCCCCTCTTTACCTTCTCTTCTGCAGACTAAACATACCCAGCTCCCTAAGGTGTTCTTCATAGGGCATAGCTTCCAGACTCTTCACCATTTTGGTCGACATCCTCTGGACACGTTCCAGCTTGTCGACATCCTTCTTTAATTGAGGTGCCAGGAACTGGACACAGTATTCCAAATGAGGCCTAACCAATGCAGAATAGAGTGGTAGCATTACCTCCCTTGATCTAGACACCATACTCCTATTGATGCAACCAAGAATCGGGTTGTCTTTCTTAGCTGCGGTGTCACACTGCTGACTCATATTCAGCTTGTGATCTATCAAGACTCCTTGATCCTTTTCACACGTACTGCTATCCAGCCACACCTCCCCCATTCTATATTTGTGCATTCCATTTTTTTTGCCTAAGTGTAGGACCTTACATTTCTGTCTGTTGAAATTCATTTTGTTAGCTTTGGCCCAGCTCTCCAATCTGTCCAGGTCATTTTGAAATTTTATCCTGTCCTCTGGGATATTAGCAACTCCTCCCAATTTGGTGTCATCTGCAGATTTGATCGGCATTCCCTCTACTCCTTTATCCAAGTCATTGATGAAGAAGTTGAATAGCACTGGGCCCAGGACAGAACCCTGTGGCACCCCACTAGTCACTTCTCTCCAGGATGAAAAGCAGCCATTGTTGATCACCCTTTGGGTTCAGTTGGTCAATCAATTACAAATCCACCTAATGGTAGCCCTGTCCAGCCCGCGTTTTACTAGCTTCTTTGCAAGAATGTCATGTGGAACTTTGTCAAAGGCCTTACTGAGGTCAAGATATGTTACATCTACAGCATTCCCTTCATCTATCAAGCTTGTAACCCTATCATAAAAAGAGATAAATTTAGTCTGGCATGAGTTATTTCTGAGAAATCCATGCTGGCTTTTAGTGATTACGACATTGCTTTCTAAGTAATTACAAACTGACTGTTTAATGATCTGCTCTAGGATCTTTCCTGGAATTGATGTCAGGCTTACTGGGTGATAATTATTAGGGTTGTCTTTTTTCCCCTTCTTGAAGATGGAGACAACATTTGCCCTCCTCCAGTCTGCTGGGACTTCTCCTGTTCTCCAAGAGTTCTGAATGATTATTGCAAGTGGTTTAGAAATGACTTCTGACGGTTCTTTTAATATCCTTGGATGTAGTTCATCTAGCCCTGGGGACTTGAATTCATCTAATTTAGCCAGATATTCCTGTACGACTTTTCTACTTATTCTGTGCTGCATCTCCCCCACTTCCTCACCTGCTCCTCATGCCCCAGGTTGGGTACTTCTATACTTTTGGGAGAAAACTGAGGCAAAGAAGGTATTAAGTAGTTCTGCCTTCTCACTCCCCGTTATTAATTGGTCACCTTCTCCACGTAGTGATCCTATCATTTCCTTGTTTTTCCTTTTGCTGTGGACATATCTAAAAAAGCCCTTTTTATTGCTTTAATGTCTCTGGCAAGCCTGAGTTCATTCTGCGATTTAGCCTCTCTAACTTTCTCCCTACATCTCCTGGCTA
This sequence comes from Iguana delicatissima, assembly GCA_948472985.1. NCBI lineage: Eukaryota > Metazoa > Chordata > Lepidosauria > Squamata > Iguanidae > Iguana > Iguana delicatissima. Next base: position 74,896 of record CAOKZL010000762.1, read on the forward strand.
TTTGCTTGAATTCCCCTGTGATGGTTTCACCATTCTTCCATTTCCTGTACATGTTTCTTTTAACACTTGGCTCAGCTGAGAGTTCTTCAGTCAACCATTCCAGTTTCTTTAGATACCTACCATATTTCCTCCTTATTGGCACAGTTTTCAATTGTACCTTCAGTATCTCACTTTTAAGAAACCCATCTGTCATGCACTCCTTTCTCTTTTAGTATTCTTGTCCATGGGATTTCAGCAAGTAACTCTCTAAGTTTACAGAAAACAGCTTTCTTAAAGTTTAGGATGCATGTCTAGCTACACTTGGCTTCTTCTTCCCACTGGATGTCAGACTCCAAGAGAGCATGGTCACTCCCTCCTAAGGCTGCCACCACCTCCACCTTATCAACTAGGTCATCCTTGTTGGTCAGGATCAGATCTTAAAATGTCTGATCCCCTTGTCACCACTTCCACCTTCTGGTCCATGAAATTGTCAGCAAGGCAAGCAAGGAACCTGTTGGACCTTGTGGTCTTTGCAGAGTTTGACTGCCAACAAATATCAGGATAATTGAAATCTCCCATTAACACGGCATCTCTCTTTTTTGAATGTGTGGTCATCTGCTCCAGGAAGGCCTCATCCAAGTCCTCAGGCTGGCCTGGAGGCCTGTAGCAAACCCCCACAATCACATCCCTATTGTTTCTTGCTCCCTTAATTCTTACCCAGATGCTTTCAACTTGGCTTCCCAGATTTAAGTCTTGGATTTCTTCACAAGTGAAAACATTCTTGACATATAAGGTTACTCCTCCTCCTTTCTTGTTTGGTCTATTTCTGCGAAATAAGTTATACCCCCTTATTCCAACATTCCAATCATGAGATTCGTCCCACCAGGTTTCAGTGATGTCTATTACATCATTTTGTTGTTGTTGTTGTTGTACTAAGAGTTGGAGTTCAGTCTAAATCAGTCTAAATCTAATTAGTCTAAAGGGAAAAAAAGTGTAATGGGAAGATCTGGAATTTAAGGCATCAATCCATAATTCAATTGATTCAGAGTAATTAGAGTTAAAATATTTTACTCCTAACTATGTGAGTACAGTTAGAAGTGTGGAGCCAAATATTTAATTTATTTTGAGCCCCTTTCTCATTATTGTGGTAAAGTTGTACGTGAGTTTGTTTACAGAAAACTTACATCCTGCCCATCCAAAATTTATGTGCTACAAGACTCTTCCAACAAAACAAAACAAATTTCTACATAGAAACCGCAGGACAAGTTAGCATAGGGTCATGTAGGTTGCCCACAGAAGCTCCTTTTCAGGTCCCTCTGCCATCAGAAGTCAGGTGGATTGTGGCCAATGTGAAGGCATTTTGCCTTCATTCGAATTGTAGGGCCAGGGAGATCCAAATCAAGTCTATGCAGAATGTTCCATGAAAAAAAAATCCATTCTTCTGGAGACACAGCCATTTGTCATAACTAACAGTGGTAGCTGGTGACTTCCATGTCATAGAGCCAATAAATTTGCTCCAGATTTTACTTTAAGCTTTAGAGGAGCTATCAGGGGGGTGGATCTTGTCCTCAGATAAGTTTGGCACCTTTTATAGCTCAGGCTAAATAAAGCCTGGAGTGAATTAACCACTGTGCTGACATGGAAGGCACCAACCACAAGTTTGTAACCCATCTGCCTTTGTATTTAAGATTGCAGCAATGCAGTTAGTTGCTTGCTGCTTTCCAGTGATTTTTCTAAGCCATTTTGGCTATGGTCCTAACAGAGCAAAACAAATTAAAACTGCTGGCAAATCAGATGGAACTGTATATATTTTGAAAAGCTGGTTAATTTTACACTTTGTTTATTAGTTTCGTTTCAGCCAACTTGATTCATGGTGCTGTTTGTGACTTAGTTTAGTAAGATGGCTACATGCACCTTTGTCTGGATTTTGCCTGAGTCTCTCTTTCATGTGTGTGGTATTTATTAACTCTACCTTTCCCCTTCATCATAGCATGCCTCCACTGGATTGTGAAAATGAGTTCATTTTTAATTTTCCTTCCACTTGAAGAAAGTTGTTGTGTAACCTAACCATAATTGTGCACGTATAAGCAGGTCTTATATCTTATAGCCTATGGCATACTGTTTGAGTGCTGACATTATATGCTTGCATTGTTCATACCTAATTGCTGTTGCTTAGAGGATAATTTAGATAATTTATGATAAAAGATTTACAGCTATGTCCTCCCATTCTCAAAGCCCTTCTGCACATCAGATTGCTTTCGTTTTTTAAAAAAATAATACCATCCTATTTTAGTGCTGTGGTCTCAGTGTTGCATTTTGCAGACAAAGATTAATGACATCTATTAAGTGTCCTATCAATGGTTATTTGGCCATATGTGTATTGATCTCCTGGTTGCTATTCGTCACTCTTATTTGTCTTTTAGATTATGTTATAACAGCTGTGTGCATACTAATGATTTTATTCATATTTTACTTGTGTCTTCTGGTAGGTGATCACTTGCCTTTTTCACTTGCCTGTCTGTTCCCTTTTATATATTTAAATGTTTGCCTTCATTTCTTGAGATCCATGATATCAACTGAGGATTCATAATTATTAAGTCAAATAGGAAGTCCTTCTACTTTCTGGTACAGCAAAATACTTACAGCCATTCCTGCCAAACATTCGGATTGCATTATAAATTTGTATGTGTTCCCAATAAGTTCTAGAGAAGCCAAGAAATATTTGCATCTTTTCTTCTTTGGTGTCCAAATACTTTTATAGGATTTTCAAATGCACAATATTTCAAAAACCAAAAATAAAACAAATGCATGTTGCAAAGTTTTCATTGCATAAAATCATTCACCTGCTATTTTGTTATTGACAGAGAATCAGTTTAAATGCAAAACTCCAGCAATTGCAGATATAGTGATCCTGGTTGATGGTTCCTGGAGCATTGGCAGATTCAACTTCAGGCTTGTTCGGCTTTTCCTGGAAAATCTGGTTGCAGCTTTCAATGTGGGCTCAGAGAAGACCAGAATAGGTAATCTTTCAAAACAAGGGGTGAAACACCTGGCATATTATGACTCGATTTTCTAATTGCTTGTACAGTAGCATGACCCAAGAAATTTTGCTGCCTGAGGCAGAGCAGTAAATGAGACTACTCACCCACATTAAGGTGCATAGTATTCAAAGATGGCCAAATTATACTCACAGTAAAATAGGCTATAATAACATCTATTCAGTCATTGGATTTGTTGCTAAAGGAATATGAACACAGCAAATATAAGGGTCTTAGGTATAAACAATTTTTAATGTCCTTGCAGTGCTAGAAATCTGGGTACTGAAGGAAAATCATGTGGGATGGCAGAATTCTTATTTGGGGCTCAATGCCTTCATCTACCCCCCTTGTAATTACACCCCTATATATGAGCTCTCTCCATGTCCACATTGCCTATCATAATTCTGGCATTCACTAATATTGTAAGTATACTTACATGAGATATTCATTTCCTCCCTAGGGCTAGCACAATATAGTGGTGACCCACGAATAGAATGGCATTTGAACACCTATAGTACAAAAGATGCTGTATTGGATGCTGTACGCAACCTACCCTATAAGGGTGGCAACACCTTAACAGGTACAGTATAGTTTGTGCAAGAGTGACATGCTTCAAAATGTGCTTACTTTCCTAAGGAAACACAATTACCATTTACCTTGATCATACTGTGCATGAAGGGTAAGAATGGAAGCTGGAATCCTGTTGAGGCATTATGCCAGTATAAGTGTTAAATGTTGCTGGTTGTTCTTTTCACACACTTGTGTAAGGAGATGTGCTTAGGAAGCAGTTCCCCCGTTTGCCTGCCATTTGATGTTCTGGCTTAAAGGCCGTACCAACACACAGAGGCACAGAATGGCAACCAGAATAGCTGCTAGAAAGGCTTAAAATGGCCATTTGAAAGCTGTACAGAACATCATTGCTACATAAGTGTGTTCATGAAGCTACCGTTGAACAGAATCTTGGCCTAAATGTTTTAATGACACACTATTAATGATATACTGAACCTTGTTGGAATTACTACATTGATGTATTATAAAAAGGAAGGAAAGGAAAGAAAAAAAGGAAAACATGGCAGCACCTTTAAGACTTTTTATTTTTGCATGAGCTTTCATTTATATAAACACACTTCTTTGGATGCAGTATCAGTGCCATGCTAGAAGCTGTACGTAACACCTGAGTTAAAAGGCCCCTTCCTCCCACAGCTGCATTATAAATACAGTGTCATCCCCTTGGAGGAAGGAAATGGGAATGTTAACAAAATAAGTGCACAGCTAGATCGAGTCCAATCTGATTGTGGCCAAGAAGATACCCCTGGGGAACCATACAAGAGGTCATAAGGGGCCTCCTCTTTTGATATTCAGAGATGTCAGTTTAGCCTCAATGGCTAGTAATTGCTATGACTACTATTTGGCTGTTTGGACTACTAATACTTTGCATAAATGTTTATCCATACCCTTTTTTTTACTCCAAAGTTCTTTATTTTAGAATATCTTCCTGTTTGTGAGCAGGACAGACTCACATAGATCTATCGTATTAATCAGAAATAATAGGCTGTTACTATGGCTTGGTTTGGACATAACACTAAATCATAGTTTACTGTCATGCACTCATTTTGTTCAAGGTGTGGGCTAGTGTATTTCTCTCTGTCTCCCTCTCTAGTGTGCATCTGCTTCTTTGTTTACATTAACTGGTTTGCTGTTACACATGAAATGGGCCAAACCACGATCAAACTATGGTTTGTGGAAGCAAGCCAGGGTCAAATTATGTTTTTGATCCTGGTTTGCTTTATTAAATAAAAGCTTAAACTGATTGCAAATCCTAATTTGGTTATATTAAAAAGCCATGCATAATTTAAGTGAGGAAATGGATTCTTCCCATTTCTTTCACTGGCATGAGGTAGAAAAGAAGACTGTCACACTTAAACTTGTGGCTTCTTGGTGGAACATTCAACCATGATTTCACATGATATCGAAATCAGACCTGTCTGTGCTGATCCATTTCTGTCAACAGGACCAGGAGATATGGGTTGTTAGGCTGCATGACTGATTATTTTGGCTCAAGTTGAGTGCAGTTTGATTTTAAATCTCAGGAAGCTGAAAGAATAAGCTTAAAGGATAGGGTGCTTCCGATGAGTAATAGGAATCCATGACTGAATCTAGACAAGATTCAGTCTTTTCTGTGAGTAATAATTATTCATAGTACCTGTCTAAATACCCTCAGACTTTCAGTTAGTAATCTTAAAATTCTGGTTTTAAACTTTTCTTGACCTGACATATCTAAGGAATTTCCACAGTGCATTTTTTTTGTCTAGTGAATTTATAAACTCTTCCATAATAGAGATTGTAACAGGGAGAATAGAATCATGCAAGCAAATATGAGCACTACAATAAAAAAAAACCTTGTAGCTTAATGTACATTCATTTTTTAAAAAAGTGACTGGCATGTGCTGGTCACAGAAGCTTGTCTGAAAAGAAAGGTTTTAAGTGGAGACTGAACACCTCATCTCAGTTTGAAGGGTATTCCATCATACTCTGGGTAGACCCCAAGAGGATCCCACCCCCATTTCAGCTGTGTTATCATATATCCTAAGTGTGTGTGTCTGTGTGTGTATTTTTAAAATTGAATTTTGCTGCTGATTTTTTTTTATTCCCCTTACTCTTCAGCATGTCCTTTGTTATTTCCTAGAAACACAAATTTAATTTCCAACAAACTTTTAAACTCTCTTTGGGAAGGTTGCTAAAGGCTCAGGATTGCTACCTACCTTCTCTCCTTACAAGTTGCAGCTGATGCCTTCTCTGGCCGTTTCTGCAGGATGGTGCCCTCCCCACATGGGGACGTGAGAAGGGTGGGACCATGACAACACTTTCACATGGCGTCATTGTAGTCCCATCCTTCTCTCATCCCCAGCTGGTGTGATTGTGGAGTATATAGTTGATGGAAAAACTCCATCAATGGCCCCTGATTGTGCAATGCTCCTGTTGTTGCCAGCCATACAGAACAGGTGGAAGCTCGATCACGCACTTCCTTCCCCACTGCAGCATGGGAAGAGGGCTGGCTGCAGTACAAAAGGAAAGAACGTGTTGCAGTCAACTAGGTGTGGAGGGGAGCGTTCCCATTGTTCCCCCTTCCCAGCAAAGGCACTGCTGTCACTGTGACAGGATGTCAGTGGGAACCAGTAAGTTGCAGAAATGACCTCTGTGTGTGGGGTGGTGAATCTGCTCTGTGTCATAGTCTATACTTCAAAGGAGCTGTCCAGGGTACTGAACCTGTTTTGGGAATTAGAAGTCAACACCTTTCATAACTCCTTTAAAGTTCAGACTAAAACCCACCCCACTGACAAGGAAGCCACCACCAACCACTGATCCTCATGAGTATGGTTATGGATATGATTGTGGGGTGTCACATTCCTCAGTCTCTTGGAAATATTTCATCCAAAGACCCACAGAGATTCTCAAATATCTTCTAGCCAACTGCTCCAACTGAACAAACAACATCCAATCTTCCTGGGATATATTAGCCATTAATACACCTAGCTAAAGTCTTGTTAGCCAGGAACAAGTGATAACATTGAAATTTCTGATCACTTTTTCTTTCTCTTTACTTTACTTTACAGGTCTTGCCTTAACTTTTATTTTGGAAAACAACTTTAAGCCTGAGGCAGGTGCAAGACCTGGAGTGCCCAAAATTGGCATATTGATTACAGATGGGAAATCTCAAGATGACGTCATCCCACCTGCAAAAAGCCTGAGAGATGCTGGCATTGAGTTGTTTGCTATTGGTATGTATTATCGGATTGTCCAACCATAGGTAAAAGATATTCAGAATTGATTTACCAGTACCTTCTTCTGTGCAGTACTAATGAGAGTTAGCTGACGAGCCACTGCCATTGTCTGTAGGAGAACTTCCATGACTGTTGTCTCCCACAACTGCTGCTGGCCAGTAGCTTCCCTTCTGGAGCTTCTCTACTGATCTCACTATTGAAACTACCATTTCTCTTCTGCTGATGTTGCCATTACTCTCTGGAGATGATGGATACATCTTAGTCTAGTGTCTTTTCTTTGAGCATTCTGCCTTGGATGACCCTCCTAGGAGTCAAGACTTGATGGAGTTTAACCTTCTCCTAGCCTCTCTGACATGGAATAATGTAGAAATAAGACTATTGCCTAAGATTATACCCTGTAACAGCCAGGGGGAGTCTGGGAGTTGTGGTTCAAAATAATGTTTCCAAATTCTTTCAAAGGTTAAGGTCAAAACTCTCATTGTATGGAGTGAAGCAAGATTGCAGTCTTTGGTTTTTCCTTCCAAACCCAGGTGTAAAAAATGCTGATGAAAATGAACTAAAGGAGATTGCCTCTGAACCAGACAACACTCATGTCTATAATGTTGCTGACTTCAGCTTCATGAATGACATTGTGGAGGGTCTTACAAAGACAGTGTGCTCAAGAGTTGAAGAACAGGAAAAGGAAATCAAAGGTAACTGAGAGATTCAGAAATTTCTTTCTTTCTTTTTTTTTTCTTTTTTGCTTTGTTTAAATATTGTACAAATAGAACCATTTCAAATTCCTGAATAGATTTTAGTTGAATGAGGAAATACATTATACTGTATGGCTGAAATGTTGTTGTTTTTTTAAATCTAGGAACATTGGTAGCCACAGTTGGAGCTCCTACAGATTTGGTCACATCAGAGGTGACAGCCAGAGGATTTCGTGTGAGTTGGACTCATGCTCCAGGCAAAGTGGAAAAATACAGAGTTGTCTACTATCCCACAAGAGGAGGGCAGCCAGAGGAGGTAATGGCATAGCAAATATCCAGATACTTAATGATCTAAAAATATTTGATAGATGCCTCCAAGTGAATTAACCACTTGGAAACTGTTAAGAATTTAAAAAGAAAATTGACATTCTATCTGAGGTTCCATCTATCTGGTCAAGCATCCTGGGCCAGCTAGAAGTTTATTGGGAAGCCACAAATGCTTCTGATTTATCTGTTGTTGACCTACCTGCTTTCCAGAGCCTGGAAATCCTGAAAGCTCTGGGACTATAATGTCTTTAATCCTCATTCCACATGGCCCTTGATGCTGAGGATGATGAGAGTTTCAGTTCAACAAATCTGGAGGGAACCAGGTTGGGGAAGTTTAAATAGCTTTGTTAGGCTTCACATTCTACAGAATTGTTTTTGTGCTAATTTTAACTCTGATCTCTTTGCCTCTGTCTTCCCTTCCTTTTCTGTCTCCCATTTGTTGAAATCTAGATTGTAATTTCCATGGGACAAAGCTATGTCATTTATTTATGGTGTTCTGTCAAGCACCTCATGTACTGAAGATGCTTTGTCAGATAATTGAACTATCATGGACAGAGATGTCTGAACATGAACAGTGGGTTTTAATAAGGGAAGTGGAATAGATTAAATATCTGAAATTTATTTAGCAAACCAAATGCCAGAGCTTTCAGCAAACCTTTTTTTTTTTTTTTGGAGTCTTACTATTATTCATTTAAGACAGGTCCACAAAACAGCTGCTCCCATGGAGTGACATTTTTAAACACTGGTCCATCCCAGAACCATCTTTAGCTTTCTTCTCTCTAGAGGAAATAGCTTAGAGCTAAGGACCTAGACCAGAGATGGGAAAAGTTTGGGCTCTGCAGAGCTGTTTTTGTAGACAAAAAAGTTGTACATTTTTCCCCCAAACATTTTTTGTGTGTGCAGAATGCCCCAAAATGTTTAAAAAAGGCCTTTCTTGGGCTTATAATGGCAGGCCTATAAATACTGCAAAAATGCCCACTGGGGGACAGTCAGGGACTTTTTAAAAAAATTTAAAAAATTGTCGTGAGAGAGGGAAGTTTGGTCTTCATGGTCTCCCAAGGGGCTAATGCAGTCCCCTAACTTTCCACATTTGACCACCCCTGCCCTAGACCTTGGACTGTAATTACAATTTATCTTTGTGTGGATTTTTAATTGTAAGTTGATTGTGAGCCACCTTTTATAGTACAAATATAATGAATAAATAATGCATTATTTATTTATTATGGGATGCTAATGGGATGCCACTATTATGACCTGGGCATCAAAGCCATAGGGTGGCTTTGGACCTATTCTGTGGGAAAGTGGTCATATCTAGTAGTTGCTTATTAGATCTCTAAGCAAAGATCTTGGATTCTTTCTTCCTCTTTTGGAAGTAAGTCAAGATTCACTTCCAACATAAGGAGAAGGCTTGCTTTATGCATATTTTAAAAACCAATTTAATTCAACTTCTTCCATCATACAGGTGGTGGTGGATGGCAGTGTTTCAACAGCAGTATTGAAAAACCTGATGTCTATAACCGAATACCAGATAGCTGTATTTGCCATATATGTTAGTTCTGCCAGCGAAGGCCTTCGGGGTACTGCAACTACACGTAAGTTATGGAAAAGAACAAAAGTCATTGTATATCTGAGTTGTGCCTTAGCAGGGTAGCTTTCCATTGCTTAAATCTGGCTACTTTTAAGTTTGAACCTATGTGTGATATCATACAAAGTTGAAAAGCTTTCAGTGTGTCTTGGACTTCTGCTAAGCATGAAGGCCAAAGCTACATCTGGTGCTAAATAATTCATTACAATGAAAGTCAATGATTTTTTAAAATTAAAATTTTTTTAAGACAGTCATCCATTGGGACCATAATATATGGCAAGGGAGCGGAAACTCCTTTAGCCCAAATTCTCTTTGCATACTCTCCAAATGTCCTACTTTGGCAGGGACAATCCAAATTAAGACTCCGGCCATTTCCACACTGGCATATTGCCCACGCTAGAGCGACCTCTCCTGGAGGTCTTCTTCACTGGGGTCTGCGCTAGAGCAGTTTAAAAAAGTGAGGTTCTAGATCTCAAACTGCTCTAGCGCAGCCGCGGGGGTGACGCTGTGAGTTTTATAAAAACCACCTTCAAAAGTGTTTTTTATAAAACTTACCCACACTGCCCCGTAGCAGCCCCCGGTGAAGAACTGCAGAGACACGGTAGCGCATCCCTGCAGATCTGCCCAGGGGCGGGCTTCCGGCTGGCGTGCTGTCCTAATTGGTGGAGTGCTGCCGGAAGCCGCCAGCTGCCATTTTGGGCGCCGCCGAGCGCTGCCGAGCGCCGCCGAGCGCCGCCGAAATTCGGCGGCGTTTGGAACGGCGGATCCACACTCTCCACAGGGATGGAGCAACCTGCTCGTGGGTAAGTTCTGCCCCTGCGTGCGTGGCCCCGTTTCGCCCCCCCCCGCGAGGAAAGGGCCTCCATTATCTCACTTTTTCAGCTGCTTTTAAAATGCCCTAGGGCCTTTCCACACTATATTGTTATAGTGCTGTTGTTCCACTTTCACCACCCTCTGGAATTTGGGGTTTGTAGTTTACTGAGGCCAAAGAGTTATCTGGCTGAGAATTCTAAATGCCTCTCCCTGAATTGCAAACCCCAGGAAAGTGAAAGTGGAATAATAGCACGATAACAGCGTAGTTTTGAAGGGCCTCTACTTTGTTCCTCCTTTTACTCTTTGTTTTCACACTTTTGCCATTGGTGTAAACTTAGTTCAAAATGCAAAAATAGTTCGTACTCCTTTGACTCAGGGTCAGAAGAAAGTAAGAGGTGGAATCTTGCCCTTCCCAGTAGGCTCAGGTAAAAGCAAACTGCTACACCTATCCTAACTTGCTTGTTCTTCCTTATTAATAACTTTTGCCATCTTGACCACACTCTGATGTTGCTTGGACACATTGGTCCCAGATTTCATCTATGAAATGTTGGAAGGCACGCTTTGGAGAGAAGTTCTTAGAAGCAGTATTCCACTGGTGGTAGGCTAAAGGCAAAACATGAGGCCAAAAATGCTGTCATATTTATTTATGATTATTTAAATCACTTTTAAGATTAACTCTCTTAGTGTCTATAAATAATTCTTAGAAGAGGCATCCTAAACTTTTAGAATGGGGAAAACCTATATAAAATCTGGGAAACCACCAAATGATGACATCACGTGAAGGAAGCATAGTCATTTGGAGAACCCTATAGAGACAGGATAAAATCTGGCCACAAGCATGGTGAACAGGGAGAGCAATTTATCCCAATAGAAACCTCCCCTCCATGCTGACGATAGCCTTTGACAAAAAGCTCTCATTTGTTCAATGGACACAGTTTTTTCCTAAGGTTAACAGCCTTGGAGTTCACTGTCCCAGGAAACCATTCATTAGGAGGGAAGAGTTAAACTCATATTCTGCACCAATTTGACAAGGACAGTCTCAATAAATCCTCTGTCATCCCACTTTTTCGGCTGCTTTTAAAATCTCCAAGTTTCTCTCTCCAACTCTCATTTTCCTGCTTTGTCTTCAGCCTCCTTGAATTTCTGAAAATTGAGGTCAAAGTGCAAAAAAGTAATTTGTATTTAATTAACTGAGCAAGGAGGAGAGAAGAGGGGAGAGAAGAGTCTTGTTCTTCTCATCAGGCTCTGACAAAAGCAAATTGCTGCAGGTTCTCCTAACTTGTGTGTTCTACTTCAGCAATAAGTTTTTGCCATCTTGACCATCCTTCGATCATGTTTGGCCAAAGGTATCCTGGTTTTCATCTATGTGATGTTAGAGGGTATGCTGTTGCATGGTGCTAAGAATGTTTCCTATTTCAGTTTGTTTGTAGTGGGAAAAAACCAAGCCTACATAAACTAGAATGTTTTCTTTTGTATTATAAATGCTTCCCCTTTGCTTTCTCTTCTGCATCAACACCAGTCAGCCTCAAATAAGAAACATCAGTTGTGCAGTCCTGTCCCAAGCATTTTTATTTGGGTGTATGATCCATTGGATTCAGGACTTATTCTCAAGTAAATTATCCCCTTAATGTGCTTTCGCACATTAAAAATGACTGATATCTTTTCTTTGGGGTCTGCTTTTCTCTTATTTGATCTCACTGGAGCTTGCCAACAATTCCTTGAGGTGTAATTATTGTGATAAATCCTCTAGAGGGAGAACAGCAGGCCTCCTGATAAGAGTTTTCACTCCTCACCCTGAGCTGCTGATTCTCAGTTGTATCTGAGTAAGGTAACGATGGAAGGAGTGCAGCCATTCCATTACCTGGCGCCAACTGTCAGCTGTCACCTGAGAAGAAGTAATTAACTATTGCTGATACAGAAGGACAGTTTTGTCTGCTGTGTGTGTGTGTGTGTATGTGCATGCATGTGTATTTTACATTCTAAGAGCCATTTGTATCCAAAACTTCTCTTATTTTTAGTTACATAGCTTTAGGGATGCTGCAGATCATTTTAAGACATTTCTGCCTGACATATTCTTATCTATGGGCCAGATATTTAGCAGTCTGATTAATGTTGCTGAGTTATGGGGCATCATGAGATGAAGGCAGTCCTTTCATCTTGTTGCTTACTTAATTTCTGGCTCAAAAGAATCTGCCTACATCAAATGAAGGTCTAAAAGAAAGGAGTATTTCACTTTGTCTGTTGGCAGCTGAGTGCCTGGCATTACACTCCAAGAGAGGAAACCTTGTTCTTGGCATCACCTCATCCTAGAGCTGTCTGTAATTGTGTTTAAAATACATACAAGCATACATATGTATGTACTGAGCCCTCAGATAATCCCTATTTTTCTATAACAAAAGTTGGATTCATTAATCCACAAAAATGTTATCAAACAAATAAATGTATGCAGCCTTTTTTTCTGTATCTTTTAAATCTAATTATGCCAAACCATGGTTTGTGCTAACCAAACCATAGTTTGAGCCTCCAAACTTTAGAAATGATTTACATCAGGATGAGCAAAGCCAGTCACGTAGGGATGTGGGGGCAAGGAGGGATTCGCCCCAGGCGACAATGTTTCTGGGGCATCCCGGCCCATAGCCATGGCCTGCGTGCCCTGGCCATGCCCTCACGCACCACAGCCACACCCCCATGCACAGTGCCCATGCCCCTCGAACCGTAGCCCCGCCCCCTCCCACTCTCCTTCCACACACTCCAGGCTCTGCCACTGAGCGAAGCACAGTCTTCTGCTTGTTGTAGGACTACAGTGCTCATCGGCTTTGGCAAACTTAGACAATGGTGATGGCTGCTCGGAGTTGCAGAACAAGAACATTTAGAGAATCACACATTGCTATTTACTGGACTGCTTTCTCTTTGCTTCGTAAGCTCACAAATTAACTTCCATGGTGCAATAGCCTATAGAGGAATGAGCCTGATTTTGAGAAATCATGATATAGCATTAGAAGAATGAGCTGCTTCAGCCCTGGGCTACAGTGCTTCCTTTTCATAGCAAAGCTGCAAAGAGAAGATTAGAAGGACCCTTATTTGTTTAAATCAAGGGTGGAAATCATGTGATCCTCCAGATGTTGTTAGACTGCAACTCCCAGCAGCCCTCACCATTAGCTAATCTGGCTAGGTCTGCTTGGAGTTCCAATCGAACAATATCTGTAGGGTTGAATTATTTCTATTCCAAGCCATTGTTACCCTTACTATAGTCTGATCATAGTTAAATTAACAACAGTTTGTTGCTGTGTCTGAGTTAGCGTAAACTGTATTTAGTTTAAGCTATTACAGGTTGAGACTCCCTTCTCTAAAATGCCTGGGACTGGAAATATTCTGTATTTAAGAGTTGTTCAGATTTTGGAATACAGTACCTTTTTGGAACAGCCTGGAGTCTTGTTTGTTTGCTACTTGTGCTGTGTATGAGACACAAGGCTGGAGACAAATTGAGAATCTGTTAAATGGCTAGAATCCAAGCACCGTGTCTGATGTGAATCCAAGCATCCCACCATTTCACAGATTCTTAGTTTCTCTCTTTTTGCTGCCAGCCAGCCACTTCTGTCTTCAGGGTGGTAACTGTGGTGCTTCTGCTCATTCGTCTCTCAGATCCTTAGTCTCTCTCTTTCTGCTGCTAGTCACCTGCTGCCTCCTTTGAGGTGGCAGCTGTGGCACTCCTCAGATCTGAGGGATGAATGAGCAGGAGCTCTGGAGCAACTGTCTCAAAGGTGGAAGTAGGGGGTCAGTGGCAAAAAGTTTCGGGTTTTGGAAGTTTTCAGATTTTGGATTTCCAGATGAGGGAGACTCGACCTGCCTTTGTTGAAACAACCAAAGACCAAACCGTTTGTTTTCATCATGACTTGTTTCAATAAACCGTCATTTAAACTGGTTCAGATAAAACCACCACTGGATAACTGATTCAAATGGATTTTCGTTTAGTTTTTTTTGTTCGGGGGGAACACCATGCCATGCTAAACACACTGTATCTTATCTAATTTTGGAGGCAAAGCTGGATGAGGCCTGTTTATTACTTGGATGGGAGGGGAAACTATGAATCTCCATGTGGGACTAGGAAACGACATAAGGCTGAAATCTTAGAGAGCTGCTGCTTTTCAAAATAGACAGTACTGTGCTAGACAGTTCAATGGTCTGACTCAGTATAAGGCAGCTGGCTAACCATACCTCTGGTTTCTTAGACTTTAAAGGGAATTGCCACATACCGTACAACTGTCCTAATCTGGCAGGGAAAGTTTCAGTTAATTCTCCCCACTATTTCAGGGGCTTTTAAAAGGTCTCAGTTTCTTTTTCCTTCTCCCACTTTCCCCCTTGGTCCTCAGCCTTCTTCGAGTGCTGCAAACTGTATTCAGAGTACAGAAATAGTTTGCATTCAATTAACTTAGCAGGGAGGAAACAGAGGTGGGGACAGAATCTCACTTTTCACTATAGAGTCAGGCAAAAGCAAATTGCTGCAGCCACTCTTTGCTTGTATGTTCTTACCTATTTATAACTTTTGCCATCTTGACAACACTCTGATGTTGCTTGGCCACACATGTCTCATTTTTCATATGCGAAATGTTGATGTTACTTACACATTTTCAAGCACATTCTCAAAACTAGAAGAGCTAGAAACATTTTTTTAAAATCATATTTTGTATTCCTTCACAACTGTGCCATTTGCAGAGTCTTGCTCGAGCCAAAAATAAGAACAATGAGAACAAGGATCTCTAATACCACCAGAGTGGATGTCATAGTTACTCAGCTTTAATCACACTGTTTGTAATATCTGAGCACCTTATAGAAGAACCCTATCCTCCTATTCCCTTTTGAGATACCCTCTTGCCATGGAGAAAAAGATTTAGAGCATGAATTACTCACTCTCAGAGGTACCCACCTCTGGTGTTTTGTTTTTTGTTGTTTTTTTGTCTCTTGAGTCACAGATCTGGGAAATTCCAAAGCCCGTATTTGTTTATACCTACACTAAAAAGTCACAGCATTCTCTCCATGTTATCTTGAGATGATATGGAGAAAGAGTCTGCAAATTTGCAAACTAGGCCTGTGAGCCTGCAGATCCTTTCTCCATAATATCTCAAAACAACATGCAGAGTGTGTCACTCTGACCATTTCCGCACTAGACTGTTATAGCGCTATTATTCCACTTGCAATGTCCTATGGAATCCCTGGGGTTTGCAGTTTCGGGAGGGACTGGCTGGCCCCTCCCGAAACTGCAAACCCCAGGATTCTGTAGGATGTTGCAAGTGGAATAATAGCACTATAACAGTCTAGTGTGGAAATGTCCTCTATCATCACCACTGCTTTCTTCTCTGTGTGTGTGTTGTTGTTGTTTTAAAATCTTTGTTCAATGAAGAAACATGGCTTCAAACATTTGCATATGGAATTTCATATCCTTTTGGTGTTGATGGCATCACCTCAGTATGGACTTTGGAATTTTTCCTGTTGTCAGCATGACAGCCCCTAAAAACCAGAGGCTGATCTGTACTAGATGTTGAGCCCAAAACGAGTGAATAAAGGAGAACATGGGTATCTTTCTTTAATACACAAGTGGACAAAGTGTGGTCCTGGGATCATAAGTGGGCCCCAAGGCTGTTTTTGTAGCTTTGACCCTCACCATACTCCTTGGGCCAGCCTTTTTCCTCTCTCATTTCGTTCTCAAGAGAGTGAATTGATTCTCCTGAAAGCTTCCAGGAGGAGCAATTCATGTTTGAAATACGTCTCTCTCATGCACATCCACTGTTCAATAGAGGTAATTGTTTTTCAAAACTAAAAGTGGATTCCACTGAAGTGGCATTTTGGGCTGTATTTAGTGGCCCCCAGAGGAAAAATTTAGCCTCAAGATCAGCTTCAGAGGCCCATGCTTGTCCTAAGCTTAAGAATTCCACGACATGAAAGGAATTCTAGAACACAATTAATTGTCTGAACTATTTAATCCAGCATTATGTTACATAACGCAGTGTCATTCATTTTGACTCTTAGAAGCTCTATGCAGGTGAGCAGCTTTTTGATCTTGAAGGCCACAGCTGATGTTGTCTGGACATGGGGACATGGACATACACACACGTACATTCTTTTTTGCAAACAAACCATCTTTCCCCTGGCAGACTTACATATATGCACATAAACAACCTCTTTTCCCCACCCGTATCCTGTATGTTATGTGTGACAGTGAAAACCTCTCTAGTCCCACAGTCTTCTTCACTGAGACTGTTGCTTCTGTGCTAAAACCAGAAGTGGGAAATCTGCTGTTGTAGAAATCAGAGAACAGACTTCTTCTGACAGGCTTCTTCTTTGCAGCCCTGCTGCAGGAAAAAGTGAGTGGAGCTCTACTCTATACACTCAGGCCCAGGTTATTTGATGGACTATATTCTTCCATCCAAACCTGCCTGTGTTTTGAGATCTTTGCAGAGGCCTTTCCCTCTGTCCCATCACCTATGTAGGAGCATCTTATGGGAACACAAGAGAAGCCCTTCTCAGTGGGTGCCCTCAAGGTCTGGAATTTCCTTTCCAGAGAGGTTAGACTGGCACCCTTCTTGCTATCTTTCTGCAGGCAGGCAAAGACTTTTTAAATAATAATAATAATAATAATAATAATAATAATAATAATAATTATTATTATTATTATTATTATTATTCAGGAGGTCTTCGAAGATTGTTTGCCTGTGGGGAATGGTCCTGATATAATGTGCTGGGTTTTCTATTTGCAGTTTTCTTAATGGTTTATCATAGAATCATAGACCTGGAAGACACTAATAGGGCCATTGAATCCAACCCTCTGCCAGAATACACAATCAGAGCATTCCCAACAGATGGCTATCCAGCCTCTGTTTAAAAACCTCCAAAGGAGGAGACTTCAGAACACTCGGAGGCAGTGTATTTTATTGTCAAACTGCTCCTAGCACCAGGAAGTTCTTAATGTTTAGGTTATGTTTGATAGTTTAATTATACTTTTAACTTCTGTATGTTGGGAATTTTTAGTTATCTTTGTTTTAAGTAAGCTACCTTGAGGTTTGACCTGTGGAAAAAGGCAGGATATAAATATAAATACAATAGTATCAGTTTTGGAGGATACAATGGGATGAACTAAGGGCTACATGTAGCCCCTTGGCCACAAAATGGCTTGAGGTACATCCCAATCACTTGTTGCCCAAATCATTAACAGGGGATACTAGCAACTTTACTTGGGACTTCTCCTTACAGAGCATGTGCTCCACCATTGAGCTATGGTCTCTCTCCTTCTGTTGTTATCTCTGCACTGAAAGTCAATGAACTTGATACCTCAAATATCAAGTACCTGAAGTCAATGATACAATGAGGTGAGCTGTGTATGAGAAGACATCTTGCCTGGGTGTCTTTTACAGGCTTCTGGGGCTGTGTTTGATTGTTTGTTTGTTCGTTCGTTTGTCTGTTTTCTCTGGCCATGTGCTCTCCCTGAGCACATAGTCTAACTGACTAGCTTGCCGGAGGAGCTGGCAACCATTTGTCCTAGCTGAGTCACTGATGAGCTAGGGGGAGGAGCTAGCAGCTCTTTATATTTGCTGCCAAAGGTGCACGCACTTTTATTACCACCCTCGCACCCTCTCTCTGATAGATTGACAATAAGAACTTGGCAAACAAGGAAGTTGACATAAGTTTTACCAGGGGACTTTGAAGGCAAAGCCCAGTTTTACCTTTTCCAATTCAACTATCTAGACTATCAAGAATGGAGGGTGAGGGAGCTGCTGTGGTCACCTGCCACAGCTGTAGCAAGTTTCTTTTCCTGCTGCAAGACATTGTTGGGTACACCTGCAACAAGTGCAAGCTGGTCGCGCTGTTGGAGGAGAAGGTTCAACAACTGGAGGCAAGCATTTTGAATCTTTGCATTATTAGGGAGGGAGAGCAGTTCTTGGATAGGGTTGAGGAGACCTTTTTGAAGATGAAGGGCACGGAGGAGCTAGCAGATGAGGAAGTCGGTTCACAAAACTAGAAGATGGACACTTGGAGGAATGTGACATGCAGAAGTAGAAAGACAAGGTGCCAAACAGAGACTCTCAAGCTACAGAATCGCTTCCAAGTTCTTGACCATATTAATGACGAAGTGGAACAACAGGAAGAGGCAATGGAACATCACCAAGAGGAAATCCAACATCAGCAACAGGAAACCCAACACCAGCAGAACGACATCCAACAGCAGCAGCACCAACAGTCTCAGCACGAACAGAAGGTTCAGGCAGCCATGAGAGAATCTGCTCATCAAATAACCCCAGAGAAACCTCAGAGTAGACAAATTCTAGTAGTTGGGGACTCCTTGCTGAGAGGAATGGAACCAACCATTTGCAACCTGAACAGGATCAATCGTGAGGTGTGCTGCCTCCCTGGGGCCAGAACCAATGGCATAATAGAGAGGCTAACAAGACTGGTCAAGCCCACTGACTATAATTCCGTCCTTTTGGTTCACATCGGAACCAATGACACTGTGAGTCACAGCTTTCACCACATCACGAAGGATTACGAGTTTATGGGTAGGAAGCTGAAGGACCTTCGTGCTCAGGTTGTCATTTCGTCTCTCCTCCCTGTGGAAGGATATGGCCAAGCAGAGAAAGAAGAATAGTGGAGAGCAACAACTGGCTCCGAAGATAGTGCCACCAGGAACTATTCGGGTTTTTGGATCACGGCCTCCATTTCCACAGAGATGGTCTTTTGACAAGGGATGGCCTGCACCTCACAACTGTCAGCCAGAACGGTTTTGCTAACAGTCTTGCAAAACCAATCAGGAGGTCTTTAAACTGAGTTTGACTGAGGAGGGAGACAGTATTATTCTGAGCAAGGATTCAGTGAGTGCTGTGAAAAATAGCCCAAATGATATAGATAGGGCAGGCCAAGTAGAACTGGGGATGAACAGGGGGAGGGAAAGTAACTTTAGCACTGGTCTTCCAGGAAGATCACATGGCCTCCAGTGTCCCTACACTAATGCACAATGCATGGGAAATAAGCAAGATGAACTCCAACTCTTAGTACAAGAAGATAATTATGATTTAGTAGGCATCACTGAAACTTGGTGGGATGAATCTCAAGATTGGAATATTGGCATAGGGGGGTATAACATATTTCACAGAAACAGACCAAACAAGAAAGGAGGAGGAGTAGCATTATATGTCAAGGATGTCTTCACCTGTGAAGAGATCGATGACTTAAATCTGGGAAGCCAACTCGAGAGCATCTAGGTAAGAATTAAGGGAGTGAGAAATAATAGGGATGTGATTGTGGGGGTTTGCTACAGGCTTCCAGGCCAGCCTGAGACTTGGATGAGGCCTTCCTGGAGCAGATGACCACACATTCAAAAAGGAGGGATGCAGTAGTAATGGGAGATTTCAATTATCCTGATATTTGTTGGCAATCAAACTCTGCCAAGATCTGCCAACAGATTCCTCTCTTACCTTACAGACAAATTCATGGTCCAGAAGGTGGAAGAGGTGACAACAGGATCGGCTATTTTAGATTGGATCCTGACCAACAAGGATGACCTTGTTGATGAGGGTGGAAGTGGTGGGATCCTTACGGGAGAGTGATCATGCTCTTTTGGAGTTTGTCATTCAGTGGGAAGGAGAGGCCAAGTGTAGTCAGACACGCATCCTAAACTTTAAGAAAGCTGATTTCTGTAAACTTAGGGAGTTACTTGCTGAAATCCCATGGTCAAGAATACTAAAAGAGAAAGGAGTTCACGATGGATGGGAGTTTCTTAAAAGTGAGGTTCTAAAGGCACAATTGAAAACTGTACCAATAATGAGGAAAAATGGCAGGTGTCTAAAGAAACCAGAATAGTTGACTAAAGAACTCTCAGCTGAGCTAAGTGTTAAAAGAAATGTGTACAGGAAATGGAAGAATGGTGAAACCAGCAAAGAGGAATTCAAGCAAATAGCCAGGATACGTAGGGAGAAGGTCAGAAAAGCTAAAGCACAGAATGAATTCAGACTTGCCAGAGACATCAAAAACAATAAAAAGGGCTTTTTTAGATATGTCCACAGCAAAAGGAAAAACAAGGAACTGATAGGGTCACTGTATGGAAAAGATGGCCAATTAATAACGGAGGGAAGAGAGAAGGAAGAACTATTCAACATCTTATTTGCCTCAGTTTTCTCCCAAAAAGGATAGAAGTACTAAACCTGGGGGATGGGGAGCAGGTGAGGAAGTGAGGGAAATGCAGCACAGAATAAGTAGAGAAGTAGTACAGGAATATCTGGCTAAACTAGATGAATTCAAGTCCCCAGGGCCAGATGAATTACATCCAAGGATATTAAAAGAAATGGCAGAAGTCATTTCTGAACCACTTGCAATAATCTTTCAGAACTCTTAGAGAACAGGAGAAGTCCCAACATACTGGAGGAAGGCAAATGTCGTTCCCATCTTCAAGAAGGGGGAAAAAGAGGACCCAAATAATTATTGCCTGGTCAGCCTGATATCAATACCAGGAAAGATCCTAGAGCAGATCATTAAACAGTCAGTTTGTAATTACTTAGAAAGCAATACCATAATTACTAAAAGTCAGCATGGATTTCTCAGAAATAAGTCATGCCAGACTAAACTTATCTCTTTTTATGGTAGAGTTACAAGCTTGATAGATGAAGGGAATGCTGTAGGTGTGGCATATCTTGACTTCAGTAAGGCCTTTGACAAAGTTTCCCATGACATTTTTGCAAAGAAGCTAGTAAAATGCAGGCTGGACAGAGCTACTGTTAGATGGTTTTGTAATTGGTTGACTGACCGAACCCAAAGGGTACTCACCAATGGCTGCTTTTCATCCTGGAGAGAAGTGACTAGTGGGGTGCAACAGGGTTCTGTCCTGGGCCCAGTGCTATTTAACATCTTCATCAATGACTTGGGTGAAGGAAAAGAGGGCATGCTGATCAAATTTGCAGATGACACCAAATTGGGAGGGGTTGCTAATATCCAGAAGACAGGATCAAATTTCAAAATGACCTGGACAGATTGGAGAGGTGGGCCAAAGCTAACAAAATGAATTTCAACAGACAGAAATGTAAGGTCCTACACTTAGGCAGAAAAAATGGAATGCACAAATATAGGATGGGGGAGGTGTGGCTGGATAGCTGTACATGTGAAAAGGATCTAGGAGTCTTGGTAGATCACAAGCTGAACATGAGTCAGCAGTGTGATGCAGCAGCCAAGAAAGCCAGCACGATTCTTGGTTGCATCAATAGGAGTATGGTGTCTAGATCGAGGGAAGTAATGCTACCACTCTATTCTGCATTGGTTAGGCCTCATTTGGAATACTGTGTCCAGTTCCTGGCACCTCAATTCAAGAAGGATATGAACAAGCTGGAATGTGTCCAGAGGTGGGCGACCAAAACGGTGAAGGGATGAGGAACAGTTTAGGGATCTGGGTATGTTTAGTCTGCAGAAGAGAAGGTAAAGAGGGGACATAACAGCCATGTTTAAATATTTGAAGGGATGTCATGTCGAGGAGGGAGTGAGCTTGTTTACCACAATGGATTCAAACTGCAGGAAAGGAGATTCCACCTGAACCTCAGGAAGAACTCCCTAACGGTCAGAGCTGTCCAGCAGTGGAATATGCTGTCTCCAAGTGTGGTCAAGTCTTCTTCTGTGGAGTTTTTTCAGCAGAGGCTGGATGGCTATCTGTTGGGAATGCTTTGATGTGCATTCCTACATGGCGGGGGGTTGGACTGGATGCCCCCTGTTGTCTCCTCCAACTCTATGATTCTATGATTCTATGATACCTGAAGCAGTGACACAGAAAAATAACTTGCCTTTATAAAGATAGAAAAGTCAGAGCAGTGAATTATGCAGATGCACTGGGGACAGCATTTGTAAGGGTAGATTCTTCGGGCTTTCATTATTTAATCAATGTGTTTCTCATGGAATGCAAGTAGATCACAGTGGAGTAGTGTGCCCTGCCATTGGAAACAACTGCACTAGGGCTGCAATCTTATATGCACAATTTTGTAGGAGTGAGCGCTGCTGAACTTAGTGGAACATAATTTCTGAGTGTTTCCCCTTTTAGAAGAATGTATACATACATAGTCTAGACATGTGTCTGATCAGTTCTGGTCAGTAATTGGTTAATGACTAAGTCCATGATAATACTGCCACATTCTGACCCAATAACATCATTTCCAATAGCACCTGGTGCTCCTTTGAAGTCATTCATTCAAGTTCTGACTAAGCCCAGTCCTATGCATTTTCTGAAAACTGATTGCACCTCTGCCCAAGGCAGAATATCTCCAAGAGTTGTTTTAACAAATCTTTGCTAAAGTGTCATAAAGCAGTACTCTGAAATGTGTAAATATTAATCACTCCAGACATCATTTCAAGTTTTCAAAAAGACTTAAAAATACTGCTTGTGGGAGTATATAGAAAGATTAGAGCATACAGTTTTGACCTTGCTGTGAGAAGGCAATAGATCAAAATTAATTGCTAAATATGAAAAGCCACACATTGGGGCATATAGTGTGTTCCACACAAGCTTGAATGAACAGAGCATTTGGCTGCTGAAATAAATATGTTCATGTCTTGAAGTGTTGAGACATGGAAAATGAGCAAGCTCATTTCTGGTGAGGATTCAGAGAACAGTGGCCAAGAATTACTTCAAGAAGTTTTCTTGTTCCTTTCTAGATGACCTTTTCCTTCAGTGTACTCCAGGAAAAGAAAATCATGTGGCAGGAATGGGAATCATGTCTCTCCAGATGTTGGGTTGTAGCTCCCATCACTCCTCATCACTGGCTATACTGGTTAGGGGTGTTAGAACTTACAGTCCAGCAATATCTGATGGGCCATATAATTCCCACCCAGTTATAATGTATGACCTGTCTTTCTGCAATCAATAGCTCATGTCCCATCTATTTCACCAATTTGCAGCGGCATGAGGAATGGCATTCAAGTGATCAGATATCTGTTGATTCAAGAATGACTACCTGTTTCATAGTCGCAACTCATTAGTCAGGTGTTTCGGAGGAGATATGACAAACTTTTGGCCCCTCAAAATTTTTGAACCAACTTCTAAAAGCTCCATATAGCATGGCCAAAGATAAACGTTATAGGAGTTGCAGTCAAAAACATCTGTTAGACTAAAGAATGGAATTTAGAAGAAGGTGCGGTGACGGAG
Source organism: Iguana delicatissima (assembly GCA_948472985.1). Lineage (NCBI taxonomy): Eukaryota > Metazoa > Chordata > Lepidosauria > Squamata > Iguanidae > Iguana > Iguana delicatissima. The sequence continues at coordinate 98,274 of CAOKZL010000762.1, forward strand.
TGAAATGTTCAGCTTGAGAGTTCTGACTTTGTAATTCTGTTGTGGTTTATATTACAGATTTGTGGACAGGAAGAAAGGCTCAGTCCTCCAGTCTATAGAATGGAAATTATAACCCTAAATTTCACAAGGCTGTTACCCAGATCAATGTGGATTATAAACCATTTTTATGTATTTAAAGTGAAGTGTCAACAATTTGTCTAATCTGTTTGCAGTGTTATGTGTCTGTGTAACTCTTTTCAGAATTATACAGGATCAGCGTTCTAGAATGGCCAGAATCTTTTGCCCTTTTCTTCCCCTGTGCAGCTGTTTAGTGCATGGGTGCTAGGGACAGGACCAGAGAGCTGTGCTTCAAGAGCATTGTCTTATTGATTTCCCTTTAACTCCTGGAGGAACTCTCCATAACATATGTCACACTAGCATAGAGGTGGACACATGTGGCCTTTCAGATGCTTTTTGCCTAGAACACCATCAACCCTAGCCAGCATAGCCAGTGGTGAAGAATAATGGGAATTACAATCCAACAGCAACAGAAGGGTCATAGTCGTCTACCCACGATCACATATGCACAGTTCCACTAATCCGCTGGTTTATATAAAGATCAGGGGTTAGGACTCTCAGATAGTGAGTGCATTTTGCTGTCAGTGGCCCTTTCCTCATCCTACCTTTTCTCGGTGCTGGGGTGTGGTGATCGCGCGAGCAGCCTCTTGTGAGAGGCTCTCGCTTCCCTGCTTCTTCAGCTCCACACAAGCTTCCTGCTCACGTGAGAGCCTCATCTCTTCCTTTCGCAGTGCAGCCTGGGACCTTCCCAGGCTGCACTAGGTCAGGAAGCGTGACCGGCCCAGCTCCCAAGGCTCCACACGCCAGGTAAGTGCATGCGGGGCCCTGGAGCAATGCGCAATCTCGCAGCATTTTCAGCTGAAAGCCGAAAATGCAAAGGAGCATGATCATTGCCTGCCAGCCCCTGGAGCCTTGCGCAATTGCGAGGGCATCATGCAGATCGCTCCTCGCAATCGCGCAAGGCTCCAGGCCCTCTTTCGCATGGCAGATGCTGTGCGAAAAGGGCCAGTGACTCCTAATGAATTTCTAAACCGACTGAGTAATATTTGCTCTTCCCAGTTCTGCGAAAGTGGAAGCTGCCAGACATACAGTTATGTTAAGTACATATCCACTTTCTGCCATCTTGTAAATGGCCACCAATCCATCCCGCAGAAAAATGGAAATGCCCTGGGAAACCCATTATAGTGAAAGCAAAACCAGGTTGCTAATCTCTGATACAAGTACATTGTGCTTCTAGCCAACTTTCTAAGGTGTACTCTCCATATGTGCAGGATGAAGGGAACCCGCCAAGTTTGGCCTAATATCTCATGTGAATGGAATGTAACTGTACTAACATGCCCTGAAATATTTTGAGTTCTATGGCAGAAGTGAGATTACTTGACAGCTAAAACGATTGTGGAAGGGGTATATTTGAAGATCTCTAAACTATACTGCACTGGAGCAGTTGTGTGTATAATATTTGCTTGAACAATATATATGAAATACTTCAGTAAGAAGATGTCAAAGCACAGATTCTGAATAATTTCCCCAGTAAAGAGAGAATGGAATGAGACAGAAAAGCAGGAAGCACTATGATTTTATGAAATAACTGAGAGAAGCATAGAAACATTTGACACTTTATTAAGTTACCAAGACTTGTTTTAATAATTAACAGTGACTCTTAACTCTGCCTAATATTTGTTGCTCTGTTCACTTCTTACACATATATCTCAACCTGGAATCCTGCTGGGCCATATACCTGTCTAAAGCCATTTCCACACTACACTGTTATATCGCTATTATTCCACTTTCAACATCCTATGGAATCCTGGGGCTTGCAGTTCAGGGAGGAGCCTTTAGAATTCTCAGCCAGAGAGCTTTTTGGCCTCTGTAAACTACAAACCCCAGAATTCCACAGGATGCTGAAAGTGGAATAATAGCATTATAACAGTATATGCAGAAATGGTCTAAGTTTCACTTGTCCTTCTCTGGCCATTATACAATTAATTTACTCAGTTCTCAGTTACATAAGTGGAGTTCCACGTTTCATGTGGACATAAATCCTATTGTTAGTCCCAACATGTTGACTCACCAATTAATAATTGATTCAATTGGTCTATTCTAGTTTGGACTAATTGTCAGGATTCCAGCCGTGTAGTAGCACATTCTTCAGTGGGCCATAATGCTTTGTCAGTGCATTCAATGTATCACTTTATTCACTGGTGTTTCAGAAACAGCCACGTGCATTACCTGGACACTAAGTAGGCACACTGGCAGATACACAGTTGTATGCCCAATGTCACCATCCAACAGAAAGATGATGTAGCACAACCATTTAGTAGCTCTGAGTAGCTTTATAATATACAGGTGTGATGCAGTATCTCAGCTACTGTAAGACAATAATTTTTAAGCTGATTATTGTTATTGTGTGTTTCTGACTTATGGTGACCCTAAGACAAACCTATCATGGGGTTTTCTGGGCCTGAGATTGTGTGGTCCACCCAAGGTCGCCCAGAAATTTCTACAAGTGAGCAGGGAATTGAGCCCTGGTTTCCAGGGTCATAGCTCAAACAGCTACACAGATAAGATAATATTTTGTTTTACAGAAATTCCAACTATTCTCCTCTGTTCAACTATTGGATCATTGAGGCCTGGCTGTGTTAGAGGCTACTTCTCTTGTTATGAACCTGTCCAGATGCTAAGATCTTTAGAGGGTTTTCTCTATGTTACTCCTCAAGTGTGGAATGCGTTCCCCTCAGACTTGTGATTGGTACTTACTCTCATTGCTTTTGGGAAGGATGAGAAGACACACCTTTTCAGCTTTGCCTTTTAAACTTTGATAACCACTGACGAGTGATTTTAATGCCTTTATTATTCAATTTCTTTTCAGTGATGTTTGTTAGCCAGCTTAAGTGCCCATTTTTAAAATAATATTTTAAAGTAGTTTACATGATATAATTGTCCCCTACTCACCCTTCCCTAACCCAGACAACATTCTCTTATTCAAAGTATAATTAGATAATGCTATCAAGAACAGTGTCCAAAAAGTGCTCACCACGATAGATTCCACCGTATCATGAGGTTCAACAGCAGGCCATGTCTAGAATTTATGTGTGTCCTCAATGGTATAAATGGATGCCATATAAGCTCAAAGGTGTCTTCAGCTATTTCATCTTTGGCATGGCACAATTTATGTATCAATTTCTCTAATAATGCTAATAATGCAACTTTATCTAACCAGTGATTGATAGGCAAACCTTGTAAATTCTTCTGTAACCCTGAAGTGCTGATTTTTTTTTTTTTGATAGAAAGGCAAGATAAAAAGGTAATTGAAAAATAATTGTGCATTGCTTTTGCCACTACAGTTGCTTTGCCAATGGCATCAGATCTGGAGTTGTATGATGTATCTCATAACAGTATAAGAGCAAGGTGGAGTGGAGTAGCAGGTGCAACTGGTTATATGATTCTGTATGCACCTCTCACTGATGGACTGGCAGCAGATGAAAAAGAGGTAAGGATGCTTAGTATCTACTGAATTATGAATGTAGAACAAAAGGCACAAGGGATCCTTGCTGCAAAGTATATGCCTGTCTTCCTAAAAAACAGGGACAGGAAATCTTTTTTTTCTTAGCAAGGAATTAATTTGGGTTTAGGAATCTGGGAGATCTGGGAGATTCCTGGAGGAATGGGAGCTGCAAAAACTGGGGAAGTTTACAAAATCAGTGCTACCTCAGACCCTCATACTTCAGCATAAAACTGTAAAATCTATGAATGACTCCTGGTAATATTACATGGGGTGGGTCCTAGTGATGTTACAAAGGGAAGGTCACAAGGAGGAGCCCCTAGTGATGTCATTAATTGTGATAAATAACACATCAAGCACAATTGCACAGACCATTCTATTCAACAACAACAACAAAATGCTGTACATCTAATAAGGAAAATATATACACGCACCTTTTGAGGCAGCGTTTTCACCCTGAGTATCTTCCTCCGCACCCGAGGAGTAGAGAAGAGGCACCAAGCTCTGATATTCAAAGCCAGGCCCTGAGACCAGGAAACCCTATTTTGAGGGTCACATACACTTTACTTACACAGATCTAAGCCCAGGGTGGGAAAATCTGTGATCAAACAAGGAATCATTAGCCAATTTGTGTTGAATCTACTGATTGCTGTTATTCTTGTAAATAATCTTTGCAGAGCTGAAATAAGTTACATGGAACATATTACTTTTGAGGGCACAACAAATTGTCTTTTCGTTTTTTTAAAAACCCTTTTATATCATTACACTGTTTTTTAAAGCATAACAAGTAATGTTTATTTGTTACTATTAAAACTGGAGGGAGTCATTTGTAGACGTTTTTAGGTTTATTTAAGTGAAAAATTATACAAAGTAACTGAAAGTAACATTAGTAATGTATTAGAAATGGTTAACTTTTAAGGCAAATGAGCTAACAGCCAACAAATTTCTCTGAAAACAGTAACAAATAGCACCGAATGTGTTATTTTTTGCAAAATAATGCTCTAAGCCAGTGGTTCTCAACCTGTGGGTCCCCAGATGTTTTTGGACTTCAGCTCCCAGAAGCCCTGAGCATTGACCATAGTGGCTGGGGCTTCTGGGAGCAGAAGTCCATGAACATCTGGGGACCCACAGGTTGAGAACCACTGCTCTAAGCTCCGAAATCTTTGATTAGGTGGATCTTGGCCTGAGATAGAAGGCATACTTGGTGAGCAAGAATGCATATTCAGAATCACGTTACACATTGTTAATTTTAACTGCTTGGATGTCTTAAGAATTCTTAAATCAAGAACTCTTGTTTTGTAAATTTAAAACACAGCTGGACCACAGACTTTTAGTAATATAAAGAGAGACCCACTGAAAACTGAAACCAATCCATCTCCATTCTAAAAAGACTTTTAAGTAACAGTATGGGAGGTTAATCAGCCAGCAGATAAGGATACAAAGGGAGATAAGGATACAAATCCCACTCTGCCTTCTAAACCCACTGGGTAGCCTTAGACAAGTCACACTGTCTCAGCCTCTGAGGAATGCAGTGCTAAGCCTCCTTTTATTAAATCTTGCCAAGAAAACTCTAGGATAGGGTTGGGATAAATCAGAGCTGACTTGAGGGCACATAACAACAGCATGAGAAGTTAACGGTAGGTCTGATGCAGCAGGGAAATTACAATAGTGAAAAGAACAACAGGCAAATGACAACAGTGTATGGCCCATAATTATATATACAGACAGCCAGGCTGGCATAGCACTTTGAATGTTAGATTAGGACTCTGGTAGACCAGGGTCTGAATCCCTGCTCAGCAATGGAAATGCACTGGGTAACTCTGAGCACATCACACTTTCACAGCCACAGAGGAAGTCAATGACAAAACTCCCTCCCCCAAAACAAACTGCTGCCCAACCCACGAAATGAAGAGACCACACACGGGGCTTGGGTTGAACTAGGGCAATTTATTAATGTATGCCTACTTAACATAAAGCTAGTGGTGAACTTGAACTTAAACTTGGGGCTTGAATTTGAACTTGACCTTGAATTTGATTTTGAACATGTGACCTTAGAAAGGGGGTTGACAGAATGGGGAGGCTAAGGCAAGAGTCACCTCCAGACCTCTTCCCCAGCCTCCCTTGGGTGAGGTACCGGGCCCCGAAGCCAACCCATGAGGTTCGGTTCTAATGTTGGCTAGCCCTCTTCTGGAAGGTGAGCCCCCTAACCAACCCTTCTGTCTCAAAACCCCGCAGTAGGGGCCAGCCATGGGCCCACCCCAAGGGCAACTTTTATTCTACTCCAAAGGGTGCCATAAGTACTCACCAAACCTTCAGACCCCTCCTACCAGCCATGGAGACCTATTTAATAGCCTAGTTAAGACACCACTCTGTGAAGCCAATTGTCCAATCCCTTGGTGCAGTGTAGGGTAGACAACCCCCCCAAGGGGGGTAAATTCCTACCCAACCCCAAAATGACCAGTAATCTTACACTGAAACCATAGGATGGGAGGGTGGGTCACCAGCAAACAAAGAGTCTGAGGAAGGAGTGGCCCGAAAAGGGGGCTGCTGGCTCTGCCCCCCCATCCCACTGCGTGACCCTTATTGTGTAGTGATTGCGTGGTCTCCCCTTATGGGAGGCCAGCAAAAGTGCCCCTCCACCACGCGTGATCATGCAAGCAGGAGGAGACAAATTTTGTCTAGAAAGCACTGTGATATGACTTCCTTACGGTTGCTGTAAGTCAGAAATAACTTAAAGGTACACAGCAACATTAGATCCCCCCAAAAAAGTCAGCCATTTTTTAAAGGCTTGCATCTATCTGTTTACTTCATTTTAAAATCTAACCCTATTTGTTTTATCAGAGACATTAATGTTTTAGTTTATTTCTTGAAACCAGGAAATGTTGTTGTTGTTGTTGTTGTTGTTGTTGTTGTTGTTGTTGTTGTGTGCCTTCAAGTTGTTTCCGATTATGGCAACTCTAAGATAAACCTATCACTGGGTTTTCTGGGGCTGAGTGTGTGATGCACCCAAGGTCACCCAGTGGATTTCCATGGCCAAACAGAGAATTGAACCCTGGTCTCCAGGGCTGTAGTCTGACACTCAAACCTCTACACTACCCTGGCTGTCTACAAGATATGTAAGATAAGCAACAAGTATCAATTTTTATTAGGAAAAGTAGGAGAAGGGGCAGACCACATTACAGATGGATTATATTACATAAAGGAAGCCTTGGCCCCGAGTCTGCAAGAGCTGAGCAGGGTAGTTGATGACTTGGACCCTTTCCGCAACTCACCTTTTCTCTGTGCTGGGGTGCGGTGCTCACGTGAGCAGCCTCTTCTGAGAGGCCCTTGCATCTGGGTTTCTTCAGCTCCACACGAGCTTCCTGCTCGTATGAGAGCCCCGCCTCTTCCTTTCACAGTGCAGCCTGGGACCTTCTGAGGCTGCACTGAGACAGGTAGCGCGACCGGCCTGGCTCCCGAGGCTCCGCACGCAAGGTAAGTGCGCACGGGGGCCCAGAGTGATGCGCGACTGCGCACTATTTTCGGCTTAAAGACGAAAATGAAAATGTGCATGAGCAGTACCTGCTAGGCCCTGGAGCGTTGTGCAAATGTGAGTGTGCCGTGTGGACCGCTCCTCACATTTGCACGATGCTCGAGGGGCCCTTTTGCATGGAAAATGCCATGCAAAAAGGGCCTTGGGCTCTTAGAGATCTCTAGTTCATAATACTGACAGAAGTTGAAGCCAAACTGATGGCAAATAGCCATGATTTTTATTACATCTGTATCCTGTTTTTTGTCTAAGATGCTCGAGGTTGTCCCCTTACCTCTATGAAATAAATTAGACTCAGAGACAGTGACAGGCCGAAGTTCACACAGTGAGTTTCACAGCCAAGGAAGGATTTGAATGCATGCCTCCTTGCTGATACTTCTATACTACTTTATCTATTATACATTTCTAATATCTTAATAACATATTCAAATGGATGGTTCTTGAGAAAAATTCCCTTCTGCAGATCAGGCCTGCTTAGTTTGTGTTCCATCAAGATAAACACAACCAATTGGTTTTGTATTGGGTCTACTTGGGTTTTGGCATCCTTGTTTTTGCATTACCGGGCAGATGACCAAGGCAGATTTATTGAACGCTTGATGGGAAAATACAACTGGGACCTCTGCATTTTCCTTGGTGGATCACAATTCATTCAGAGCTGTTATAATCTGAATTATTCATAAACTGTAGGCAATAGCAGTAATTTTTAAAAACTCAGCTAAGAAAACCTACACCTTATATGGTATAAACTTTTGGCTAGGAGAAAACACAATTTCTGTCCCACCTCACAGATTCTACATGTGAAATTACATTTATGTCTACTCAAGTTAGAAGTCTTAGCAGCATGCAAAGGTACGCATGGCTGTGAGAAGAGTGCAGGAAAGTCACCGAGAGCTCACATAGGCTTGTGGGTTTTTTGTTTTTCTGTTTTTGTTTTTGCAAGATTTGTAGCTATGAGCATGTACCCCTCCATGGAAACTCATTGAAATCAGGAACCTGAAGCCTCACCCATTGGATAAGTTTTTAACAAACAAGTCATTATATTGTTGTTTCTACTTAGTACACCTTGTGAAAGGTATCCAAGGGAACAAATATTAACTTTCAATCACACAAACTATGTTGCAGAAAACGAATGTCATCTTGTATATGGAAATTTTTTAATACACTAATCACTGCTGCCTTCAGAGTATAGCTGCCATTTTGAGATTTGTTCTTTTCTTGTGGGAATGACAACAGAATCACAAGAGAAATTCTGAGACTTTTTGTATCCTTCCTCGCCCCCATTCTGGGTGGGTTCTGTTCCTCCACTGACAGGCTGAAATACTATATTATGTTTCTTATATGTTCAGGTAGTCTAAGCTGTTTTAAACTGATAAGAATGGATACTACATTTGATCTTAGCCAAAAGGCCAAGGTCAGAGAAAGAGAAGTATCAAAACTATGTTCAGATATTGCCAATGTACTTTAAGATCAACCCAATTCTATTCTTTAAAAGAGATGGAATTAGTGAATGCCTATTTCTATTTTATCTAATAATCCGTATTGTCTATGATTTTAATTTACTTCATATATTTATATACTATTTTACACATTTATATCCTGTTTTATGATTTTATATCCTGTTCATATATATTTATATCCTATTTTCAGTAGCTGTATTTTCTCTATAGCGTACAATTGGATGGCTTCACTATTTTTGGTCTATGGACCAAGTTGATTTGTCTAAGTTGTTTGCTGCCTGAAGCAGATCACCAGCCCAGTGAATTCAATGGAATGTTTTTGACTTACAGCGACTTGCACAGGTTACCCAATGGGTTTCCATGGTTGAGTGGAGATTTGAACCTTGGTCTCCAGAGTTCAACACTAAAACACTCATACCACATTGGCTTTCTGACAAATAAATACGAGCCAGTCACAAAGAAGGTCTATGAAAGAGTTGTGGTGGTGCAGTTACAGGAAGTCTTGGATCATACTGATTATCAAGACCCATTTCGGGCTGGCTTCAAGGCTGGCTTTTGGACTGAATTGGCCTTGGTTGCTCTGATAGATGACCTAGAAAGAGACAGACAGGAGGACTTCAACCCTGTCTCACTTGTCTTTCAGCAGTTTTTAATGCCATCAGCTACAGTATCCTTCTGATCAGCTTACTGGCTTTGGAATGAGGTTATAGTGCATTGGACAGGTTCCAAGAGAATAGCATTGAGAAGCTGGAAAACTGTGTCTCAGTCCTTAACAACTGTATTGTGGAGTGCCATAGCAAAACCTCATATCTTTAGTATTGTTTACTACCCATATAATGATTATCAGAGGACCTAGAGCAAAAAGTCATCACTGTGCTGAAGACACCCAGCTCAATTTCACTGTCTCATCTAAATCAGATGCATAACAGTGCCTGGATGGAGTGGTGGGCTGGATGGGGCCCAATAAACTGAAGCTAAAATCATGGTAAGAAAGAGGTCTTATGGCAGAATGATCCCACATCCGTAAGTAGGTAGACTAGGGTTGCACCTCTTTTGAAAGATCACTTTCTTGATGGCATTCTCTGGAATCTGACCTTCTCAAGTACCATCCAGTTGCAAATACTACTTCTGTAGGGAAGATTCTTGAAAGAATTTTGATCAGGCACTTGCAGACACCTTTGGATGGCACTAGTTCTCTAGAACCATTTCAGGCCAGGATTTGAGACTCAGATGTATAACCTGAAGGTACTCCTGGATCTACCTGGTTAGTGTTTGCTATTAAATTATGGGCAAAAATTATCTCAATCATTTCTCAAATGTTAAACACGTAGACAAATAACAGAATTGCATTGTATTTTAGGGTTGCCATATTGGCAGTATAATTGTCTTTGTTCCTATGCTATTGAAACAGAGTCCACAAAGGCTTAATTAAAGCTTGTGTTGAAACTGCTGAAAAACAGTGAGATGGTTTAAAACATTTTTTGCAGAATTTCTGTTTCTTAGGCTGCTTCAGGCCACAGGAGCATGGGCTCTTACCATAGTCAGAACACGCAGGGACTTTATTTGACTTTTCCATGATGAGAGCTTGGAGAGGAGAATCTTATAGTACAAACACTTTCTTTTTGTTTGTTTAATCAGTTTATTTGTGAACTGACATTTTGTCTTGTTCACAGATGAAAATTGGAGAAAGTGCAACTGATATTGAATTGGAGAGACTGCTGCCAAATACAGAATATACTGTTACAGTTTATGCAATGTTTGGAGAAGAAGCCAGTGATCCCCTCACAGGACAAGAAACAACACGTAAGTGCTTCATGTCCTTCTGAGCTTAATATATTTGAAAACCATTCTCAAGTTTTAAACTCTGCTGTAGAAACATTATTCTCAGAAGAATGATTTAGGGAGGGCAGATGTGAAACATTTTTTCCACCACCATATTTCACAGCATATATGAATATTCCTCAGAAGCTGTCTTTGGTTACTATGAATTACAAGAAATGAAACAGAGTGAGCCATTTCAGAAGTTTTCATTTATTCCAGATTATTTATTTAAAAATTGTCTTCACTAGCACTCCTATTGCCTTTTGAAATAAACCCTCTCCAAGATGTTTGACAGAGTTAATAAATATCCAAGAGTACCTCTTTCAACTTTGCTGTGAATTCTATCCTTCCTACAAAATGTTTTCTTTGTCTCAGGCTATGGAAAACGAGGTAACACCCATCTTAATTCCCCAAAGTTTGAATTGCCATGTGTGCTTTTACATTGCTTAATCTTGAAGTCATAACAGTTGCTCATCACTACATAACAGGGCTGGCGTGATGATTTGGCAGATAAAGGCATACATACAGTATCTCTACTTGTGGTTACTGGGAGGGAACAGCAGCAAGGTGTTGCAAGGCAAAGTAACATGCATTTTGTGACCTACTCTGTCCCTGCCTGCCCAGCTAGCCAGCTGCCTTCAGATTTCATGGCAATGTGCAATGCCTCTATTCTGGTATTGAAATTTATTCAGTTGCTAGTCTAGTTGGAATAGGGGAGAAAACCATCTTTATCTCAAGTGGTAAGCTGGCTTGAGGTGATCCAGTATACCTACTCACACCCCTCCACCTTAGGCACAATTCCACTGGAAAGATCTCCTCTACCATCTCTTATATTTTGCTCCAAGCAACATATTCACTTTGGCAGGACTTCCACTGGAAAGCTTCCTAGAAAATTCTGTCTAAAATCAGAGCTTCCCCAGCTGGGGTTTATTTTGTGGTGCTATCAAGGGAATCAACCTTTCTGACTGAAAATGATCTATTCACCTAAACATGTAGCAGCAAAACTGAAAGGTGAGATATATCTAAGAGGAATACAATATGTTATATTCATATAACAAGAGCCCAACATTTATAAACAAACAGCCTTCATCAGAAAGAGCATTCCTGAGTGACTTGTCTTTCTTTATTCATACATCACAGAAAACCAGGGAACTTTGAAATATATCTTCTTCCACACAACACTGTGTGAGTAACTCTGGTTGAATGGGAAGAAAAGCCATTAAATTTGCATATTTTGGAAGCATAAAGGCATTTGTAGGAGTTTATTTACATACTAGTGTTGGAATAGTCCCTTGGTTCCACCACAACCAATTAGGTCAGGGAATGAAAGCCAATTACACATAAAAAGCTTAAAGTCAAATTCTTTTGGCATAAAGGGATTCCTTTAGAATTGCTTGTCTTCATGCTCAAAAATTCAAAGATATAGTCATGTTAGTCTGGATCAGTATGCAAAGGGATACTGTAGTACCTTTGAGATTAACTGAGGGAAAGAAGTTTGTAGCATAAGCTTTCATAGACTGAGCCTACTCTACTGAAGAGAAAAAAAGAAATGAGAACATTTTCACAATTTGAACTTTAATCTCCTTTGTGAAGTGCCGTTAAGTCCACCACGGAACTTGAAGTTTTCAAATGTTGGACACAGTTCAGCTAAATTGACTTGGGATCCAGCTCCCAAAAAAGTGAAGGGATATCGCATTATGTATGTTAAGACAGATGGAACAGAAACCAATGAGGTAAGCAGATTTTTTTTTTAAAAAAATAGGGGGCTTAAGAAAATTAGGGTGAGTACATTATGAATGATCTGCTGTGCTGTTTATGATTCGCCTATGATTTGATAATCAGATTTAGGCCCTTTCAGCTCAACACTCACAATCCACAGGAGAAGGACAGGATTGGGATGACGCTTATGCACGATGTTGTCACGGTCCCATCCTTCTCTGGTCCCCAGGTGGTGCGATTGTGCCGCAACTCATTGATGGGTTTTCATCGTGACAACTAACTTTTGACTAACCTTGACTATTATGGTACTTTATTAACGCTCTATAATACCATATTCATGTCTCATATAGACCTTTTTAGTTTATAGAGTCACAGGGCTGTTAGTAATAAATGGATATCACTTTCTATTGCTTCCTTTAGTAGATGATTTATGAAACCAGAAATTATGAAATTAAGTTTGATGTCATGTTCTAGTAGTTGACAGAATTCTGATTTTTGGGGGGGGGATGGGCTTCTGTAATCACAGCTGAGATGTTAATCTAACCATGGTTCAGTTAAAAGACTCTGGAGTTACTAGGATTAGAGCTACAGAGTTGGTGTAGAAGCTTCTTATAAAAACAGACAGTATGACAGACCAGTTAACCCATAAAAAGTGAGGCGGAAGATCAACAAGATATCATTTATTTTTTGGTTTTTTGTTCTGTTAGTTGTTAACAGAATTTCCATAAAACATAGACCTAGACAATTGATATCTATTTTTAGTTCAGCTTTTTATTTTATGATAGCTAAAAATGTATAGCTTAACAACATAATGATTGGTATTGTACAATATGTTTTAACATTACATTGTTTAAATCTTCAACATACAACAGTGCAGATGGGAATCATGGATGTATCTGGTTTCAATTGGATTTCAATATAATGATATCTCTTTATGTAATCTTGCTTACTTATATAATTTTACTTACTTATGTAATGTTGCTTACCTCTCATTTGATATATGCTGTTGTATGCTGGGAGATACATGTCTTATAAATTCTGATAAATGTAATATAAGTGTATACACCTAATAAAGACTATCCAAAAAAAAAAAAATGACTGGTGATTGTGCTGCCATCCCATTGCACACTCGCACTAACCTTCCCTCTGGAGGCCCCTGGAAGTACAATGGCTGTGCTCTGTACCCCAGTACCACTTAGGACAGTACCCAGCTATGCTGTGGAAGGAAGAAGTGTGGCCATTGCACTTCCTGAAACACAGGGACAGTCAGTGTGGGGAGTCGGGGAGAGCGCCTGTTGTGCTCCCCTCCTGGCAGGGCTGATGCCAGGACCCACACCAGATATCCCCATGGTGAGGTAAGGTGCAGAAAGGGCCTTAGGGATTGTCCTCTGGCTGAAGACAGTTTTCAGAACTCAGCAAAAAGCTCCAGTCCCAGAAGTTTGACTAATGCCACACATAGGAACAAAAACATAAAGATTTTTTTTTTAAAAAAAAAATGCATACATCCTTCTGCACATGACTTCCTATCATTCCAGGCCCCTTTCATCATCTTGTCAGATTTTTTTGTGAGCAAGGGCTATTTACTGTTTTTGTGAAAATGTGCACTCAAGTCCTAAGGAACAAACAGCCATGCTCCCACTTATTGGACAGCATTGTGGTGTGGTAATTTTACACTCTGAACTTAATGGTTTAACGGAGTGTGTATGTGTATGTATGCTGTTTTTAGATGGTAAGGTATCCTACACATACTTCAAAACGTGATATGTTTGAGTTTTGCCTGTTCTGCTACACAGGCCTTTGGACATCGGTCCCAAAGTCCTACCCTGACATCACTATTCATATTACGCCATGGTAGAGATGGCAGATGTCAGCTTAAGAAGTGGAAGAGTAGTACCACTGACTTTGGCAGATGACCTCTCTTACCAAAGAATAAAGGCAAAGGTGTATGTAGCGTAAACAGTACCTAGGCCAAGCATGGGAGTTGTGCCCTGTCAAAACTTTCACCACTTTCTCCTGGAGTTTCCCAGTCACCTATCCCATCAAGCCTTAGTACACTTCCCTATGCATGTTTTATGGTGTTCCTCCAAAATCTTTTACTCTCCAAAACTGATATAGCCCACGAATAGAATAACAATATGTTATATTGATAAACAAGTTTCTGGGCTTATAAAATGTACATGTCCCAGCCTGTATTTCTTTTTCCCCAAAGTCCATCCTTGTTTTCTGTTAGCAAAGCAAGTTTTCCCTTCTGCTCGTTGCTAGCCTTTAGGGCTGCTGGTGAAAGTAGAATAGCCTTTTCCATAGAAAATTATGGAACAGCTCTTTGGCTCTGAAACAGAAATTCCATTTTGTAGAGTCCCCCTCCCCCCAGCATTCCTTGTTAAGCGCACTCCTTCTTTTCAAGCTCAGGTGATCTAGTTCAACAGGCAGAATCTCATGGGGTGTGACCAGAAGGAGCAGGGTGGATATATGTGTTTTCTATAGCCAATGGGCAGGAAATGATCAGTTCTTTCCTGTTGAGATGGTGCTTTTGCTAAGCCACTGAAGGGTACATCCTGAGATCCAATCCAGGATTCTTTCTTCAGTTGTCAGAAACCCCCTCGCTCAAGACCCTCTCAAGGCAAGTCTGTCTCTTGTATCCTGGTGTGAAAATTGTGCACGCTGTCTTAATTCGCCTAGGGACTCATCACATCATTTCTAACAATCAGTCCCCTCCTTTTATGCTGCAGGAAGAGGTTGGTCGTGTCTCAACACACACTCTGAGGAGTCTAACATCCCTCACAGAATATACTGTTGCTATTTTCTCCCTCTATGATGAGGGACAATCTGAGCCACTCACAGGCAGTTTCACCACAAGTAAGTCTGGCTGTATTTTTTAAAGCTTTCCAAGTATTTCCTTTGCTTTTCTGGAAAGTAATGTCATTGCAACAATCTTCCACTGTTATGTTTTTTTAGAGGAAAAAGAGTGTAAATCCCTCCTTTTCATTCACTTGGCAGCTCAGAAGTTTTATGTCTATTAAAATGAAAACAAATGCAAATGAGTATTTTGTCCAGTATTTTCTTAACTGTGGCTACACATAGAAAGAGAGAGAAATTTAAATACAGGAGGAGTGAAGGCAAATTACATTTTATCAGTTCACCGAACAAATTATATAGATTAAGCTGACTATTCACCATCTCTAAGCAATCTTACCGTTCCTGGTTTTGGGTACAGTTCTGTAACAAATTGGAACCTTTGAGAATCTCCTTTGCCAAAAAAGAAACAGGGAAATTCTCCTATTCCTTCTTGCTGTTTTTTTTAAATAAGAAGAAAAAAATAAAGGACAACTAATAAAGATTCATGGCAGTACTGTAGTGACAGAGGGCTCATAGCTTTTCAGTCTTGTAATCCTTATGACAATCCAACATAGCAGGTCAGTGTCAATGAAAGAAAACATAGGATGGGAGTTATTTAAGGCTACACTGAGCTCAAAGTAAAAGGAAAATCTGAACCAGGAAATTTCTGGTTCCTAGGTTCATGCAATTTTAGTCTTTCCCAGACTAGGACACTCCAGATATTTTGGACTACCACTTCTATAAGCCTTGGCCAGTAAGGAGGCTGTAATCTACATTTGAACAGTATCACTTTTTGAACACTAGTCTAGCATAAATCAGATGTGTTAACGTAACTGGCTTGTAACATGACATGATGATATTGGAAAGGACTTCCCCTGCTAGAGCACAGGTAATGTCTCCAGTTTTGGCCTCATCATCTCCTCTTTCTTGTCTTTTCTACACACATTCAAATCTTACATAATGATTTCAGAAACTGCTGGTATGCCTCATTTAGATTATCTGGTACAATATCACTTAACAGTATTATTTTCTGCTCCACTATAGCCTCCAAGGGCAGCTTATGCCACCTGCACAGAACTGATAGTTTTGATATTGTAGCGCTCCTTGTCTTTCAACAAATTCACCTATATTTGTCAGTGCATGCCTCATAAACTGGGCCATTAATGAAGCTGAGCACAAGCAATTAGTTTGTAATGCTGAAAAAGGAGTTGAGAGTTGGTTTTTGGAGACAAAAGGTTAGTTAATTAATTGATTAGGTTAATAAGTTTTAAACCCTCTGTTCAATCAAAAATACATTCTGTGCTAGTCAAGACTCACCTGGAGAACCGCATTCAGTTCTGAGTGCCTCATTTTAAAAAAAGGATGTAGACAAGTTGAAGTGAGTTCCAAGAAGGGCACTGTGGTTGATAAGAGGTATGGAGAACAAAACATATGAGGAGAGATTGAAGGAGCTGGACGTGTTCAACTTGGTGAAGAAAACACTAAAGAGTGACATGATCATGTTCTTTAAATATGCCAAGGGCTGCCACAGAGAGGAGGGCACAGGTTTGTTCTCTGTTGCCTCAGAAGGTAGGACTTGGTCTAATGGTTTTAAGCTAAAGGAAGATAGATTTTGATTGAACATTAGAAGGAACCTTTTGACAGTGAGAGCAGTTTGGCAATCAAACCAGCTGACTAGAGAGGTGGGTCTCCTTTTGTGGATGTCTTCAAATAGAGGCCAGACAGATACCTGCTGACGATGCTTTAGTTGGTGATCCTTCATTGAGAAGGGAGTTGGACTCAATGGCCCATGTGGCTCTTTCCAGCTCTATGATTCTATGATTATAGGTGCCTGATTACATGAGCAATTTTAAAAATACATCTATACAAGTACTTACAAAGTGACCAAGTCATGGGTCTGCTTAGGAGATGCATTCTCTTCTTTCTGCAAAAGGAATGCACCTGTGAAGATCATACGCGCTTTGGTGTGGTTGTGCATTATCTGAAAGCAAAGTCTTGGATCCCAACCAACATTTTGTTTGTGGGAGTGTACCCTCGGCATTTTTCATTAGTAAAATGTTACTCCTGCTGTAACCCATTCCTCTTGAGTAACAGGTAATGAGACATATTCATAAAATATTTTAGGGCCATTCTGAAATTAAATTATTTTTATAATATGTCATGATATCACCAGTAGATGATCCATGTGCTTTGTTTATAATGCTCTTAGCCCTTCTGGGAAGAATTCCAACAAAACTTATTCTTATTTGACTCCTTGTATCATATTGTTTTGCAGAAAAAGTTCCAACACCTCAATATTTGGAAATACATGAAGTATCAACAGATAGCTTTAGAGTCAGCTGGAAGCCACCATCCTCTGATGTAGCTCTTTATCGACTAGCATGGATCCCCTTAGGTGGGGAAGAAGCTGAAGAGGTGAAGGCTCTTGATTCTCATATGGTGTCATAGATACTTGTAATAAACGCATTCTGTGAGTGTGGATCATTATGTTAGGGAATATTGATAAACATCATATCCTTAAGAAGAAACGGTGTTTCAGCATGCTGGCTGCTACATGCTACATTCCTCAATGTGAGAATGAAAACACAGTCTTCCCCATCATCATCAGCAATAGCCAAAAACCTCTCTCTCCTACACACACACCCCTAGGTTTCCACAAAGTGTCATGATCTAAACCCAATGGTGAAACCCAGCTGGAATAGACCCATTGAACCAATGACTGAATGGAAACTCAACATCTTTGTTTCAGTGGATCTGCTCTAGTTGGAACTATTTATTGGATTTAGACAATTATTTCTACAAACAAACCTGCATGAAAACAAAACTCCCAAAATGTGAAAAATACATGGAAACTTTTCTTGTCTCACCTAGTGAGAAAATAATAAAAAATCTTCATATGCAAGAATGAAATAAGTGAAGATTTAAATTATTGTGCATGGATGTGCACCATCCATGCACAAGAAGGAGATATCATGAGACTGAAAGGAATCCTGAAAAATTCCTCAAGGGAAGTGCCAGATAAATAATAGATGTCATATGGTAAAGAGAATAAATGAATAAAAGTGGCTCTGAAGAAGGACAACAAACTGTAGAGGGGAGGAAGCCACAAAGTGTGTGAGTAGGGGAGCCAACAAGAGCCTAGTTAGGACTGAGCATGCTCAGTGACCACACAAAACTTGTTGAGAAAGAAGAAGAATGTAAAACCATGAGTGGCAGGATGGAATGGAGTGCCATGGAAGAGAGCTGGCAGGATGAAACCTTAGGAGCACAGAAGAAACTGTGCAGTTCTCCGGAAGATTAACAAGTATTCCTTAGCAAGGAAACTAGTTAGTGGCAGAGAGGTGTTGTTAAAATCCAACCTTTTCACCTCATCTGCAGTATGTGAATACCTAGTTCATCACAGAGCAAAAAGGATATAACTGAAAGAACTTTTTATACATCTAGAGTTTTGGGCATGCCCAATGTGGAAGCGAATAGAGACTCTTTGAAGGAGTTTTTTTCCCTCACAGCACTCAGAATGAAAAGAGAGAGAATGTTAGAGAATGAAAATAGGAGAAAAAAATGAAAACAGGGTGTTTTGCGAGAGTATTTACTAAATTACATAAATGAAGCAAACTATTTACTTGCCTTCTCTTATTCAGTTGCATTTATTTTTATTGCTATATTTGGTAAAGACTCGAAGAACCGTCAATATTTATCAATGTCTTTGGCGTAGATAAATGGCTAGTGGGTAATTTGGCAAGTCTCACAAGATATACTTATTCTTTACCATAACTACTGTAACTTTGCTTTGAAATGTTACTTTTTCAGGACTTCAAGTCCAAGAATTCCCTCAGTCAGCATACTTGCTAAGGAATTGTAAGAGTTATAGCCTCAAAAGGAAAATTTTTCATGTTTTGAGTGAAGTTCTTTTTCTCTTTAGCACTTCTAAACCAAGCTAAGACAGGTAACTTATCCTTGTGTCTGATGTTTAAGATTGTTTTAAGTGGAGAAGTGGACACACACGACATTGAAGGCTTGCGACCCAGCACAGAATATGAAGTGTCCTTGGTAGCCATCTATGATGATGAGAGTGAAAGTGATGTTGTGGCTGTTCTTGGGACTACACGTAAGACAGGAAATATTATTATCTTTCCTCACTTCCCTATGCTTATTGTATAGACAAAGAAATGGTATAGCTTACCTCTGTCTTATCTGGAACCCTTTGCCTCAAATCTCTCATGCATGTGGATATTTTCTTGGCAGTGTCTGTAGCAGCTGATGGGTCTCATGCCAGTGAATCCATTCCAGGTTTTCACTAGCTTTAAAGGATCTGTCTAAGGTACTGAACCTATATAGGAATACAGTTCAGCACCTTGGACAGTGCCTACAAAGCCTTGATAAAATCTGGACTGGATGCACTGGCCCATTGACATGGGAGCCACCGGATACCACTTGATGGTGAATGTTCCATATCTATTCCTATGCAATGACATTTGCTCTTATTGCTGTTTCATATATTCCTGGGAAATCCTTGAGATCAAAAACAGATGCTGAACTGAATTCTGTTAAGTCCATATACAAATCATACTGTTTCGCCCATTAATTAAGACTACTAATCAAACAATAATTGAATTCATAATCCTTTTCATTGCATGAACTATCTGAAAAGCTACCTTGTCTTCAATTAAATGGTTATTCTTGTCTGGTCATACCAGGCTATGCCTCCTGTATCTGTTCCAGGTGGGCTATTTTACATTACGAAAACATCATTGTGTTTCATCATGAATATTTTTATTTCATGTTATCATGTATTTTTTGTTTTTTAAAAATGGCAAGTTGTGGCCAAAGCTTTGAAAAAATGATATTAGCACTAACATATCACAAGACAAAAAAGAAAAAATAACTGATTGGCGATAAAAAAAAATTATCGATTAATTTATTACTTATTTCATTAAATCCTTCTTTTGTTAATTTAACAATACCATTTAAGATTACTAAAAATCACCAGTAATGAATTAAAGTTACAAGAACCATTAATCGTTGTTCAAAAATAGCCTCATAGGTGTTGAATGGAAAAACATACATTCCTCCCTCCACATTTGCTAGTTTGACCATCACAAATTTGATTATTCATGAGATGTGTTTGTGCCTCTCCTGCATTCTCCTCCTCCTGTTCCCTTGCCTTTTGCCAGGACAGTGTGGCTTCCTTTTGCACCCAGGCAAAAGACAAGGGAATGGAAAAGGAGAGCACCCTGCATGGAGAAGGAAGGCGTGTGTATGCCTTCCCCTGACATTCCATTGCCCAGAGATGGAAAACACGCACTGGGGCAAAAAGCACGGGAACGGGGGGCAAGACATGTGCTTCTTCCCCCATTCTGTTGCTTTTTGGCCAGGCATGGAGAAGGAAAGAAGACATGCCTAGCAAAAGGCAAAGGAATGAGGGGGTGCATTGTCTTCCACCCCTCCCTTGCCTTTTCCCCAGGCACAGAGAAGGAAAGCATGCACACCAGGGAAAAAGGCAAGGGAATGGGAGGCAGAACCCTTGAAGGGAAATGGGAAGAGGAGTGCAGTAGGGGAGTTATTGGCAGTTTTTCCACTTTCCTGAGATTCTTAACCCCAAACCGTTGTGAAAGTGGAGAGGCCACTGTAGTCATTTTTAAAACCATTTTTGAGAAATGTTTAACACACTTGGTTTTTACATTATATGCCTTCAAATTGACTCCAACTCAGACTTGACCCTCTCTGACGTTTTTCTTGGTAAGATTTGTTCAGAGGGGGCTTACCATTGCTGTCTCCTGAGGCTGAGAGAATGTGGCTTGCCCAAGGTCACCCAGTGGGTTTCCATGGCTGAATAGGGATTCAAATCCTGGTCTCCCAGAGTCCTAGTCTAACACACAAACCCCTATGCTACACTGACTCTTTTTCAAGGAATCCATTATATGGTCCTACGCCATTTTGTAGTGGGTTAGACTTCCTTGTCTTGGAGGAAAGTAGTAGGATATGTGCCCTTTCTTTCTCTCTATTAAGTTAGCTTCTGCTAC
Source organism: Iguana delicatissima (assembly GCA_948472985.1). Lineage (NCBI taxonomy): Eukaryota > Metazoa > Chordata > Lepidosauria > Squamata > Iguanidae > Iguana > Iguana delicatissima. The sequence goes on from CAOKZL010000762.1 coordinate 119,217, forward strand.
CAGTTATTTTGTTTCCAGGACTGTGTCCTGTAGAGGAGAATCATGTAAATACTGGTGCTAAAATGAAATTTTGTACGAAAAGAATTTATCATTTTTTTTTAGTTGAAGTGATGACTACTGAAAAAACCACCCTAACCACTACAAGCACTACAACTTCCCAGCCTACAACAGCAGGTAGAAAAATATATAAAACTATTACAAATTCACTGATTTATTTAATATTATTGTGAACAAATATTAGTATTTTATTGTCTTGGGATTAATAAGCCTAAGGACCTCTTAGAAGCAGTTCTTAATAATAACAGATTGATCTTCAAACAGTTATTTTAATGTGGGATTTAAACCTTTTTAATCATATTTATAATGTTTGATATTGTTTCAGTCTTTCGAACAGGAATAAGAAATCTCATTATAGATGAAGAAACCACCTCAAGCTTGAGGGTGAAATGGGATATTACAGATTACAATGTTCGTCAGTTCAGAGTGACATACCTCACTGCCGATGGTGATCGTGGTGAGGAAGCAGTAAGAATGGTTGGTATGAGTTTTTATATGGCTTTGGTTGGGCTTTCAAAGATAATGTCATTACAGAGAGGTGAAGGACTCCTATGTGGATCCTTCACATCCTGCAATGAATATATGCTAATAGTCACCCATGAACCTGTAATGTATTTAGATCTTTTACTCCAAGTCTCAAGTCAAGCCTCAGATCCTTGCAAGATATTTTCAAGTCAAGTCTCAAGTCTGGGAGACAACTTAATACCCCAACCTACATTCCAGAATTTCTGGAGAGAGTTGAAAAAAAGTCAATTTTAACAATTTAAGTAGAGTCAGCCCTCCACATTTGTGATTTTGCCATCTGCAGCTTTGGGAGTAGGGAATAGGGTGCTTCTTACTCCCCTTCCTGAAGCTGGAGGCTTTTGTGTCAATGAGCATAAGAGAGTCTGCAGCTTCAGAAGTGGGGAATAGGATCCTTCTTACTTTGCACTTGCAAAGCTGGAGGCTTTTTCAGAAGTGGGGAATAGGATTCTTCTTATTCCCCATTACTGAAACTCCAAAAGCTTTAGAAGGAACGATCCTTCCTTCTCAAGCTCATTGCCTAACTATTTTCTGTTCCCCTCTGAGATATGCATCCTGTGCTCTGGGGTCAAGTCTTGCCTTCTGTTCTTAGCAAAACTTTTAGAAAGCTCCTGTGATATGCAGTGGGGACAGGCTGCTGAGCAGAACTCAAACCTGCCTCAAGGCTGTTGCCTATCCCATTTGATATTCCCTGCTGAGAAATGCACCCACACTTTGGGCTTGAGACAAATTGTCATGTGATCAGTAGGCAAAAAGAGATGGAAGTGTGGTTCAAAGTTGTAATGTTTCTGGATGAATGTGTTATGTTACTAAACCAAGGGCAGCAAGTCAGCCACTAAAAAATATAGGAATCTTGAATCAGTGCATAATTTATTGATGAGTCAAGTCCAAGTGGAGTCACTGAAACAACTTAAGTCTGACTGGAGTCCAAGTCAATCAAGTCTCCATCACTGTCACAAACTGCATACCAGATGCATATGACAGTGTTGTTCCATATAGTGTTCAGTGTTTGAAATTCTATCATAAGTGTTTTAAAGCTGGAGTCTACTATAGTTTTTAGACTGCTTTTAGGTTTTAAAGAATAAAATGTTTTTATCTCTGTATTGTTTTAATTGGTTTATATTAGTTCATCACCTTGGGAGCCCTTGTGGGCTGGAAGGCAATACAGAAATACTGTAAATAAATAAATGTTTAAATTTTATGTGCATCAGTGCATAGCGAAGTGTGTGTATCATTTTGCATTTTTGTAAGCAAACATTCAATAGGATTGTCTTCAAGGAACTTGCGATCTAGAATCATAGTGCTGGAATCAGCCCTCTAGGCCATTAGGTTCAACCCCCACTCAATGCAAAAAAAATATTGATTGATTTGATTTTTACATTCCACCTTTCTCCCAAAATAGGACTCAAAACAGTTTATAGCATAAGTTGAAACAAAATAGCTAAATCAATATGTAAAACAAAAGTTTAAATAGCACTAAACAATCAATCCCATTAAAACATGACTTTTAAGACATTAACTTAAAAACAATTTAAAAAATGATAAAACACATATTAAGAATAGCATACCTTTTGCATGCCCCTGTACCCCAACCAGTTCAGGCTAAAGGCCTGTTTATATAGGAATGTTTTTGTCTAACAGCGGGGGACAGGTCCTTAAGCTAGGAGCAGCCACTGAGAAGGCTCTCTCCCAAGTCCTTACCAGATGAGCCTGGAGGATGGTGGGACAGAAGAAACCCTCTCTTGAAGATCATAAGACTCAGAAAAACTCACATGAAAACAGTGAGACAACAGAGGAAAAGGAACCTGATTATTACCATCTTACCATGCCCCCCCAAAAATGTTCTTTGACAGATATGTGTAGTGCACCTTGATTCTGACTGGGAATTTGGACCTTTATATGGAGAGTGATTGGGCTTTAAAGCTTTGCCTTCCAGGTTTTGATACAGCAAAATGTTAGGTGCATGAGGAGGAAACCTCCCATCAATTTCAACTGAAACGATATGTAGTTTGGTAGCTTTGGTCCTGAGACGAGAGGTACCAAAAGTGAGTGTGAGAACTACAAATGAGTCTACTTAAAGTTGATCACAGCTGGAATAAAAATGCTGGATTAAGTCAAAGTCTTTATAGTTTGAAGAATGGAATTAAAAGATGAGTAAGGAATGCAGTGCCATGTACATGTGTGGAAACTGAAGGGTTATTTTGGTCGGGTATCCTTGAAATTATAAACCCCAAGGTGACTTTTCCAAGCTTTTGTATATATGCAATTCTTCGCTATATCATGAGACTCCTTTCACTTAGGCCTAGAAGCTGTATTGGACAAAATAAACCTCAATGGAAACCTAAAAAGTAAGGATAAACTAATACATATCTTAGCAGCTGACTTCTTCTATAAGTTATTTCATCATTGTCATGGTTAACTTTCAGTAATTTATGAATTATTCCAGAGTTCTAGGACTGGAGCCATGTCAAGAATAGAATTCTAAAATTTAATAGTGATGGTTGTTCCAGAAGAAGTCTGTTTTGAAAATCTGGGTGCAGTTGCATTTATAAAAATGGAGCCAATTGTGTAATGAGAGTTTTTGTTTCCTACTGTGAACATCAGGGTAATTTGCTTAGATTTGTTTGCTAGCACTCAAATGAAATTCTCAGTCTTTATGGTAAGTATGAAGGATTTTCCACTGCTTCTTTGACAGAATGCTATTTCATGTTGCTTCTTGCAGTCTGTCTTTTTAATTGCACCTGTATTTCTCGATCAATAAAAACATCAAAAAGGGAGATTAATTGACATTCCCTGCCTGGAAGCTGTTAGCCTTTTCACTTCCATTTCTTTCACAAAGGTTTTATGAAGTGTTGGTAGAAAGTGCTTTAATGCTCTCTTTTACATCAAAGCAGTGAGTACTCTGGATTCCTCCTGGGCTGCAGAAATAAATAAATACCCCTTTTAAAAGCATGTCCACAATTACACATTATATCATGACCAACAAAGATCAGTACTTAATCACATGAGTCCCCACTAGCAGTGAGAAGTAATATCATCATCATCATCATCATCTATTCATTCATTTATTATGATCGACAGATCCAACAAAAAAGAACTCAGGCATAAAACAGAGAAGGGGCAGAACATTCAAAAGGAAAAAGAGAGAGAGAGAGAGAAGTACTATAACCTGGACCAAGGTTTAATATCTCACTGAATAAGCTTTAGAGGAGGGTGGGTCCCTTTCAGTCTTCCAGATGCTGAACTTCAAATCCTATCCCTCACTACGTTGATTGTGGTTGATGGGAGCTGCAATCCAGCAACATATACAGGGGCACAAAGTGCCCACTCCTCATGTGGAGACTCTTCTATGCAGCCTTTCTAAAAGTAGAAATCCATTGTTTTGAGAGTGGTAATTGTTACATATTTGCAATATATGAAAAGGTGAAATTTCTGTTTCTTTATACTAAGTGCGGCTTCAGGCCAATATGCATTCGGTATTTGGTTTTAGAATATGTTGCTGTGCTCCAGATGTATGATATCGCCAAGTAAGACATGCTGAGCAGCTGTGGCTTTTCCTGTGGTTACACTGTATGTTGCCAAGCATGTGCATTAATGACAGGAATTGGAAATCAGTTCCATAAAATGCTGGAGGCTTGAGGTTTGTTTCATCTCTTGACAGTCACATATGATACAGCTTCATATTCTTGTCATCTCTCAGAGCGGTGGTTTTACAGGTTCTGCCTTCAGTAGACACTTTCCATGTTACCTCCTTGGATGTCAGTAAACCCCCTGCCTGCCTGCTATGAAACTCTTTACTTGTAGAGGTTTCTTCAGCTGTATTCTAGAGCTTCATACAGGTTGTGATTGCCATGCCTGATCAGTCTCACCATCACCCTGACATGAACATATGTCAGGCCCAAAAATGCACTCAGCACTTACCTCTGGCTGTCCGTTCTAGGAAAAGATCAGAAATGTTGAACAAGCTGTCTTTCAGGCCAGCATACACACTGCTATTGATCTTTTCACCCTTGAGACTCTTTAAGGAGGTTTTCATGGAAGTTAGAACTATATTTTGTTTAGGAGAAAAGACAGGGTGTAAACAAAGTTAATAGCAGCCATAACAACAAAAGCAGCAGCAACTATAACATATCATTCCTAATACCATTGGCAGTAAGCCTCTGTATATGACATGCTGGGACTATGAGAGTGAAGGTGCAGTTGTACTCATGGTCTGCTGATGAGCTTCATGTAAGCAGCTGGTTGTATGCCCTCTAATTGTCCAGATTTGGCAGGGACAGTTCCAATTAATCCTCTGTCTTCCCACCTTTTCAGCAGCTTTTAAAATGTTCCAGTTTCTCTCTCTTCCTCCTCCTTTCTCCTTAAGTTTGCTTCAGTTGCTGCAAACTGAAAACAAAGTGCAAAAGTAGTTTGTACTCATTTAACTCAGTTGGCAGGGAGGAGAGGCAAGGTTAGAGTCCTGCCTTTCCCAGTAGGTTCAGGCAAAAGCACACAGACATAGCCTTTCCTACCTTGTACATTCTTCCTTATTAATAACTTCTGCCATCATGACTTCACTCTGAAGTTGCTTGACCACATATGTCTTGGTTTCCATCTATGAAATATTGGAGGGAATGTGGTTGGCCACTGTGTAGATAGAACGCTAGAGTAGATAGCACTTGGTCTAATACAATATGGTTCCTCTTGTTTTCATACGGAGCCTGTTTTCTTCTGGGACACAGTTTGAAAATGTCTAGTTTAAAATTTCAGATCTTCCAATCCTAACATATTTTTCTTCTGTTTCGATTGTATTTATTAGCATTGGTAAAGAAAGTTTGGGGAAGTATTGCTAGACTCTACCCCTATTGTCTTGTCCTTCTTCTAATTGTGCACGTTCTGTGCATTGCCGTATATCTCAATTTTCCACTGTTTTGTTTCCTTCTGATTTTGGACAATTCTGCCCCTCTACAATATTTATTTATTGAATATGTATTATTTTAAAAGCACTAAATTGACTCAAAATTAGTAGCCATGGCCTTGAGTTTGCAAGACCTGAGCAGGGCTGTTAATGATCAGGGATCTTGGGGGTGTCTTATAGGATCTCAATATGTTGATGCTGACTTGATGACACATAGCAATTTCAATCCTCTTATCTCTCCACATGGAGAAAGCAGGCCGTTATTACGATATGCCTTGTTGCACAGCATGCAAGACTCAAGTTACTTGTGTCAAGGTAAAATAAAATAGTGCAGCAGGAACAAAATATCTGGGTCATATCAAAAGTACAAATCTACCTGTTTTAATAACAATTCTCTCTCCAAAAAATTGTTGTGACCTGTAGTTCTGTGAAGGGAATTTGTTATGTCTGATTCCTCAGTACTCACATCAAACAATAATTTTTCCCAGATTCATTAAGGAGATGTTAAACAGCGCACAATATAAATCCGTAGTGTAATAATACTCCAAAAGGAGGAGAAGGAGGTGGTGGTGGTAAATATGATGAATGGATATATAGAAGAATCTACACCATCATGTATGAAAACCTGTCACATCTCCAAGTTAAATTCAGAAGTCGTGGCTCCTATGTGGTTCCAAATAAAATTTCTGTGAGGCAAAGAGGTGTAACATTTTCATATATGTAGGAGAACACAAAGTTTTTCTTTTCTGCTACAGCTAGTTCTACTGGCATAGAGATAAGTTATCATGTGATATGACATTGTAACAGTCCTAAAGACTGAGATGGAAGAGGCACCAAAGCTAGTTGTCAACACTATGTGTTTTGTCATTTTCCCCTCCCTGTACAGATAATGGTCCCTGGAAGGCAAAACAGTTTGCTTCTTCAGCCTCTGCTTTCAGACACCGAGTATAAAGTTATGGTCACTCCTATCTATTCTGATGGGGAAGGTGCCAGCTTGTCAGTTCCAGGAAAAACTTGTGAGTATAAAAATGTTCTCTTTCCATGGAGGTCATAAGGTAGGCAAATATCTGCTTTTAATCAAACTGGAACAAACTGATAATGTGTTTACTTTTTAGTACCTCTGTTTGCTCCACAAAATCTAAGAGTCTCTGATGAATGGTACAACCGACTGAGGATTAGCTGGGATGCTCCCCCATCACCCACAATGGGATACAGGATTGTGTATAAACCTATAAACAGTAAGTACCAATTTAGTTTATTTCTTTTTTCATTAAATATCTTACACACTTGTTAGGTTAGACCTGTAAATACTTTCCACCTAGCCATAGTTCTCACAAGCAGAAGATCAGGTAGGAATCTTGTGTTAACTGTGCAGCTTCAGACTGTAGTCTGGTCTCATTGATATTCCAGTGTGCTGCAGTGGTCAAAGGATTAAACTGAGACATGGGAAATCCAGGTTCAAGTCCCTACTGAGCCTGTCTGCAATCAATGGGTGACCTTAAGCCCTTCACGGTTCTACTCATATCAACCTACCTGACAGGGTTGTTGTGAATATAGAGGAGGGTTGGTTATACATACCGACCTTGAACTTATTGAAAGAAAGTCAGGAGATCCATGTAGCAAATATATAATGAGATGAGATGACCCTCCTATGAAAAATACTTCTAGCCATAGAAAATTAGCCTGTCCAAAAGAAAGGTGGTTTATTTTCCTTTTCCTTGGCAGGCTATGTTTGAGTTTGTTTTTTTGGGGGGTTTTTTGGCACATAGCAGCATTCAGTCCTGTGAGCCCAATACTTGTAGACTATTCATAGTTTACCATCTTGGTTTACTATCTCATATCATTTTCTGGAGAATTTGGTCTAAGGCAGAGTAGTCACGGCAAGTGACTAGTTGGGTCCTTGTTCCCTGTGACAACCAAGAATGCCTGTAAACAACTAGAAACAAATTTTTGTAAAACAAAAGAAATTGATGTACAACAAATCCTTTACTTGACACGTTATACATACCTACACATGTTTATGCAGAAGTAAATTTCATGTCAGTGAGGCTTACTCTTCGTAAATTTGCATCGGAGAAGAACTATATGTTTTATGTAGTTCTTTTATATCTTTTGCAAACCTTTTTTGTTTTAGGGAAAAAAGTGCAGCTGCTTATGTTGTAATGTGAAGTAGAAGACTGTTATGTAGGGAATAGGGCTTCTACTACACCTATCTATCCAGCCAAAATCGCCAATCTGAGGGAAATATGCAGGTATATGTATCTTCTCTCCATTAGGGAGGTAAAATAATCTTGAAATGGACATGTTTTTGGGAAGGAGAATAGATGGATGAGTTCCTCTTAAATAAAGTTTCCCCTTCTCCTAGTGTTCTCCTTCTAGCTTTTAACCTCAAGGGTTGCATTTTGCAGAAGAAAAAAATAATACATAAAATAGCATCACATAATTATACGTCACATAGTTCACTCTGAAGTGTGGGCAGATAATTTAGCGAATGTGTCTTGGAAGACTAGTAATGTTTTAGACTTATTGACAAGGCTGTGTTAAAGTCCCTTAAACATTAATTTCTTGTGGTTATCCTAAAATGTTTTTCACATAAAGTTTGTACACTTTAAGCTTTTAGTACTGGGTAGTATCAAGTTTCAGTTACCCAAAAAGCCAGTATCAATATACAAATGGTGGTGTTGGGGTCTTCTAAATGTAAATATTGACCATGATCCTGTATCAGCAGAAAAAGAAGAGTAGGCACCATGTGCTTACAGATAGTCAAAATTTATTCTTTAAAAGAGACTTTTTTAAAAATAATTTTGGACTACCCATAAGCACAGGAAACCTAGCCTCCTTTTTCTGCTGATTTACTGTATGTGCTTTTCAGTACCTATTTTTGTTCATAATCCTTTATCAGCTACAACATTACAGTAACTAAGGCCATTTCCACACTAAATTGTTATAGTGCTATTATTTCACTTTCAACGTCCTATGGAATCCTGGGGTTTGCAGTTTAGAGAGGGGCCTTTGAGGATGTTTTCTGACTTTAAGGTCCCTCCCTAAACTGCAAACCCCAGGATTCCATAGGATGTTGAAAGTGGAATAATAGCACTATAACAATCTAGTGCAGAAGTGGCCTAAGTAACTTCTTCTGGCTCAGTCCCTTCAAATGTTATCCAGCTGCACTCTACTTGCTGGCAGAACATACCTTCTTCTGCCCATGCAGCTGATACCCAGAAAAGTAGATTTGTGCGGTAGTTATAGTTATGATTATAGTGTCAAAATCATGACTAAGTAGCAATTATGACTACAAAACGGTTATAGATAAGTAACTCTAGGTAACTGTTTTGTTTGCACAATCACTATTTAGTCATGATTGTGACTCTACTGCCATGATTCTAACTCCCCCCTTCCCACCAAAAAACACCCTACTTTACCGGGTATCAAATTTACTGTTTCAATCAGTTTTGGAGGGAATGAGTCAAGAAAGGTTACTTAGTTAAGAATACTATGTATACTAAGTATACTTAAATAAGGGCACATCCAGACTGTTTGAAAAGTCCCAGATATTGTTCTTGTTCTTTTTGATTTTATACTAGGTTAAAATAAACCAATCTAGTAAGCTGGTATGAAAAATCTCTGGTTGTACCAGAAGCTGACAGATAATTTTCCATGATAAACAAAATATGTATGGATCTCCAAAATAAAATCAGAAAGAACAGGAACAAAATCTAGGACTTCCTGGTCTTTTTAATCAGTCAAGATGCACTCTATGTAGCTGACACAGGATTCCACCCAACATATGGAGACAAGTAACAAAAACTTTATTAAATGTAGTTTTACCAAAAAGAATTTTTTGGGGGAGTGGGAGTCAGCTGTATTCCTCTGTATTCCTTCCTTCCTTCTTTTCTTTCTTTTTTTTCAGTCCCTGGGCCAGCACTCGAGACCTTTGTAGGAGATGATATCAACACTATCCTTATTTTGAATTTGCTGAGTGGAACTGAATACAGCGTTAAAATATTTGCTTCATACTCAACAGGATTCAGCGATGCCTTAGTAGGTGTAGCCAAAACATGTAAGAATCTTCAGTTTCTCGCTATCCAACTTGTAATCTCCATGGGCCATATTTCACAAGTAATCTCAGCATTATACTGTGAACAGAATTTTGAATGGAACCATTTCCCTTCTCTGCTGTTTCTAATGGAAATGTGGTGTTTGTGCTGTTAATGTGAAACCTGGGATGTTTCCATGAGTAATATAAAGAATGTTTGTTAGACACCACAGTGTCTCTGCTGAATATTGTTCATCTGGTGCAGAAAATAGAACAGAACTATTTTAAAATCAAATGAGTACTGTGATCAACACAGCTCCATTTGATTCCAGTAGAAAGTATAGTCTATTCAAATCTTAGTGCTCTTTCACACTACTCAGGCCATTTCTGCACTAGATTGTTAATAGCGCTATGATTCCACTTTCAACATCCTATGGAATCCTGGGGTTTGCAGTTTTGGGAGGGGCTGGCTGGCCCCTCCCGAAACTGCAAACCCTAGGATTCCATAGGATGTAGAAAGTGGAATCATAGCGCTATTAACAGTCTAGTGCGGAAATGGCCTAAGTTATAGTACTGTGATTCCACTTTAACGGGCATGGTTTCAACCTGTGGAATCTTGGAATTTGCTGTTTAGACGGCCTATTCAGAATTCTCAGCCAGAGAGCTTAGTGCATCCCCTGGATAGGTATTCAGGGGTAGCCGTATTAGCTATAAATACAAAAAACTCCAAAATTCACAAAAGAGTGATGCCATTATTGGTGAAGCAAAATATAGACAGTACATCATGTAAGCTTTCAAAACTTCACTGGCTTCTTCATCAGGCAAAGATGTTAAAAATAATACAAGGGAAAAAAATGTGAAGACGTTAAGAGTCACAGGCCTCCATTCTATCTCAAGATATTACTCTGTTGTCATTTAAGATGGTATTGAGGGATTACTGTGCAGGCAAAAGGGCCACTTCTTCTTGGCCATGTGAAGACAAAGGGGAATAAAAGAGAGGTAGTAAAATTCCAACTCTGTTAGCAACAGAAAAGTAACTTCCCTCAAGATCCAGCTGTCCCTGACCTTTGTGAAGCTAACTGCCTCTTTCTTAGGCAGAAAACAAATGTCTCAAGGAATTTCTGTACAGTTGCATCTGGAAAAACCTTGAGGTGCTTATAGGGAAAACTTGTTGATTGTAGTTCAATGCCTCCCCAAACTCCAAACCCCAGGATTCCACAGGATGGAGCCATGCCAGTTAAAGTGAAATGGTAGTGCTACACATGGGTAGTGTGAAAGGGCTTTTAATAGTCTTCGTAAATGTGTACATCATTCTTTGTACTTGCATTGTGAATAATGTAGGTTGTTTGCTCATGAGTTCTATGAACCGTAGAATTTACAGTTTTTTTTTAAAAAAAACAGCACTATAGACGAGCTGCAGATGTCCATAGAAGCCCCATGACAACATGCATTTCTGATATTCACTAAGTCTTGAGCCCAACCAACTGTCTTCAGTAAATGGCTATATTTGTTCCTATTTCTATGATTTACTGGGTTAATACTTTCAGTGCTATTGCTATAAATGTCAACCAACCTTATGAGGCAACTATTCAACAGCTCATATTTTAAAAATGGCCCGAATTCCCTTTTATTTTTAGCATTTACTAGCAAATCTGAGCAGGCCCTAAATACCCTAAAGGCACCACATCCTATCTGATCTTGTGAAGCTAAGTAGTGTCAGCTCTTGGATGAGAGACCATCAACAAATACCAGGGGCTATAGGCTATATTTCCTTGCCTAAGAAATTCATGGGGTCACCATAAGTTAACAGGCCCATACACACACAGAGGGAAGATCTGAGTATTTAACAGGACCAATTTGGAAATACCCCAGATTGTGAATAGCTTTTTGAGAATTATAGTGAAATATTTTGAATTTATTTGATATGATTGGAAGCATTATCCCTTGCCGTTAAGGATCTTACTTTTTAAATGTAAACTAGCTTGCTTTTTATCTGTTTTTCTTGACATTGGTCTCTTCTTATGCAATTCCAGTTACATCTTTCACTCTTGTTGCAACTCCTCATTTTATAATTCATGGTTGTAGAATGGTTTTATTACTGGTATGCTGGAAGTGAAACTGGCTGATTTTCAGCTGTATTTTTTTTTTAAAAAAATCTGTGTTTTGGAAAGATAGGGTGTTTTGGAAGGTTAGAGGAAGCAAACCACTGTGGTTCTGGCAGGTTTTGGCCAGTCTGGGAGCAAATATTGGTATGATTTTAAAAAAAAGTGGGAGAAAAGGCTTCTGGAGGGCATACCTAGGGGGTCCCAAGTGTTACATGTGGCCCATGGGCCACATTTGTCCAGCCCTGTGGTAGATTCATCACAGATCAAAATCTAGATAGTACTTAGATGGCATTTGCTGCCTTGAGTCCCATATGTGGAAATAGGTGTGTGGGAGGATGGATAGATGGATAGATAGATAGATAGATAGATAGATAAGAGCTTGGATGAAAAAGAAGGGGACTATGGTACACTAATAAGGAGGAAATGCTATAAGGTTGACAAGATGATGTTTTTGTAGAATGGAAGAGCTGTAAAGAAATATTGGCTTGTTTATTTGCTTATATATGTATATGTATATATTTGTTTATATATGGATATAGATGACAATGATGATCATTACAGCAACCACAAATAACTGTGGTTATTGAATATGTCAGCTAGGATAACCAGACGATCATGTAAACTAGGACCATTTCCACACTAGTCTGTTACAGGGCTGTTATTCCACTTGCAACATCCTATGGAATCCTGGGGTTTGCAGTTTCGGGAGGGGCCGGGTGGATTCCGTAGGATATTGCAAGTGGAATAATAGCGCTATAACAGACTATTGCGGAAATGGCCTAGTTCTGTATCTACAGGGAGTGGGCTGTGATACCTAAAACATTACTCCCCCTGCCCCAGCTACATGGCAAATAACTTTTGAAACAATATTGGGAAGTTGGTTTTGAAGCAGTTTATGAAACTGATGTGAGGATGAGGATGAATATAAAAGTTTGAAATGTCACACCAGGAATACTGTGTTTCTTAGATTTGTATAAAGTCACTTTTCAGATCCTACCAGTAGTTTTTTAGTATTCACATGCTTAATGGAAAACATTTTTCCTTAGAAAATACATAATGAATGTTTTCATCTGTTTTCTCTATTGCAGTGTACTTAGGAGTGACAAATCTGGGAGCTTATCAAGTTCGGATGACAAGTATATGTGCTCAGTGGCAACTTCACAGACATGCAACTGCATACCGGATAGTGGTAGAATCCCTTGCTGGTAGGTCAGCATATGTCATAATACCATTCAGCTATTAAGATATTCTGTTACAATGTTCTTAATATTCATTGTAATCTTACAGCAATATCTGCCATGTTCTAGCTCATCTTGCATGGAACAGTTAACGAATCCAACATATTTTCTAAGAATGGGCACAATCCACCAAAGAATTCTGTTTTGCAAGCTGTATTTGGGTTCAGCAAAAGAGCATGGTAGTGTGTGTCCAGGCTACTCCTGTTTATTTCAATGAGATTTATATAATTTCTTTTGAATTATTCCTGCCTCCATATAAATCGCATGTTTTTTAATCATCTGAGTAAAAACTTCCAACTTAAAACTGGTACATTATGTTCAAAAATAGAATAGTAGAGCCAGTTGTGTCATTCCTAACTCTTTGGCCCTTTTCGCATGGCATTTTTCATGCGAAAGGGCACCTGGAGTGTCGCGCGAGTGTGAGGAGTGATCTGCACAATGCACTCACAATCGCGCAATGCTCCAGGGTAGGACAGGTGCCGATCGCGCACCTTTTCATTTTCGGCTAGAAAATGGTGTGCAATTGCACATTGCTCCTGGGCCCCACGCTCCTGGGCCCCACACTGCGGTCATGCTTCCTGCCCCAGCACAGCCTGGGAAGGTCCCAGGCTGCACTGCAGAAGGAAGAGGCGGGGCTCTCATGTGATCAGACAGCTCGTGCGGAGCCAAAGGACCCTGGACGCGAGAGCCTCTTGCCAGAGGCTGCTTACACGATCTCTGGATCCCAGTGCCGGAAGAAAGTAAGGTGCAGAAAGGGCCTTTATCATGTCTTGGTTAGGCTGTGTGCAGATTAAAAAAAGAACAAAAATCTGGATTATTGAGGGAGGAATATGAATGAATCTTGTTCTGACAAGTATAAGGGACTATGTTTTGCAGAAGGATCAAGACTGTAGCAACAATCTAACCCTCACTCTACCACATTCATAAACTCTTTGAGCGTACAGTTGCAAGCACGTAGGTCTTTGAGCGTACAGTTGCAAGTACATAGAGGATACCTAACTTGCAGATTCCATACAGGCCAGGGATGAGCATTCACTCATCCTGTAAGAATACTATTTTCTTTTTCCAGTTGCTGTCAGAGCATAATGTCTTGTTCAAAGAAGAAATAGAAGCTTCCACATTCCGGATTCACCACATGCTGTTTTGTACATATTAATCACTCTTTGTATTATTAGCATTAGTGTCTCAAGATGATACAGTAGACGTACCTACATCACAAATTCTGTTTGTTTACCTTTCTTTCTCACTGCAAAGCGAACTGGGAATGGTAGCTTTGTGAACAGAGTTCCCAAACATAATTTGCTGCACCCTCACTAAGCTGTAATTTTCAAGATTCTTTCAGGGACAATTCAGTTGGAATAAAACCACTGCAATCTTGTAATGTAGCCTGATTACTACTAGGAAAATTGAAATGATTACTTATCTGCAAAAGTGAAAATCTGTAGTGCAGGGGTGGCCACACTTCAAGGATTAGAAGATTACTTTGGGGTGGGCCATACTGCTTCCATTTTGTAGAAATTGATGTTTCAAGTCATGTTTGGTCAGTTTTCAGGATGATATTTCTGTGTAGGATAGATGGGGGCCTAACTAGTGTGTTTTTTGCCAATAATTAGTAGGATTCTTGGTCAAGGGTTTGGGTGTGTCAGTGAGAGTCAAGGGAGGGGTCACCACATAGTTCTCCCCAGCAGAGATGCGCAATTCCTGCCCCTGTTTCAGAGGCTTAAGTTGAAGGACATGTGGAATTATTAATATACTGTTCCTTGTTTCATAGTTCTCAATATTATCTCTATTTTTCATTGATGATTGAAGGTCATCACTTGTAAATATAACACCTCACCTCAGAGGCTCCCTCAGTCTCTTGCCAGCAACCTTCCCTTTGCCCCACAGCCTCCTCCTCAACACTTGCACCACTTTTACCTCACAAGGCATTTCTTGCCCGTGTGGCCGCCCCCACCCCTCCACTCCACTCCTGCTGCCCTCACCAACCCCTCTCCTTATCAGCTCCCCTTCCTTCCCCCCAACCCCACCTGGGCCCTATTACCTGGGGCGGGCGCCCTGGCTCCCGGAAGGACTCGCGGATGCCCGTGTCCAGCGGGGCTCCCTCTGCCTTGGCTGCGAGCACCCAACTCAGGCAGACTCGGCCCATGGAGATGCGGTGGGGCAGGTGGTGGCTGTGGCGGCTGGAAGTGCACGGTGGCGGCAGCTGTGGCGGTGGCACTGCCATCACCATTCATGGCAAGGAGGTTAAAAAATCCGGAGCGAGAATGGGAGCAGGTCCGGGGGCGTTTCTGTGGGCAGCGATGGGCCCCCGGCAGGGCGCAGTGGTGGTGAAGACATCAAGAAAGCAAACAAAGGGGGTGGCGTGGGGCCGCCGGAAGGAGCCGCCACCTGCCGCCCTGCCCGCCACCTCCCCGCCGGTCTGGCTGTGGTGGTGGGGCTCTGGCAGGCGCTCCTCGGCACCCCCAGTGGCCTCTTGGTGGTGGTGGTGGGACTTGGCAGGGTCCTGGTCCCGCAGGTGGGCAGAGGCAGGGAAGGGGCGGGAGTCTGGCTGCTGCTGCTGCTGCACCGCGCGGGGGTGCGGATTAGCGGCCACCGGCATTTGGCCTCTCGCTGGGACTGGAGGTGGGTCTGCCCAGCCTCGCCTCGCTGGCCGCACTACAGAGCCCCGGAGGCGGAGTAGGGGGGGGGTTGATGATTAAAGCCCTCCCCTCCCGGCAGAGGAGTTGGAGCAGGCGGTGAAATATAGGGAAGTGCAGCAGCAGTGGAAGAGAGAGAGAGGGAGAGGGGAGGAAACTTCCTTAAGAGGAGGAGGAGCAGAAGCACCACCAGAGCAAAGTACACCATGGGTGGGTGGAAGAAATCGGCTGGGGGGAGAGGGGAGCTTGGCGAGAGAAAGGGACAGCCCAAGCGGCGGTGGTGGCGAGGGGAGCAGCGACCCCCGTGAAAGGGTCGTTCGACCCCTAAGGGGTCGCAACCGCCAGATTGAGAACCGCTGTTCTATGACATGACAATAAAATCTTAATCTTTAAAAAGTTCCCTTTTTAATTTCAGATGGGACAACAAGAGAAGTACTTGTTGGTGGAGGGACTCCTAGACATTGCTTTTTTGAACTCATTCCTGATACAGAATACAAAATCAGTGTCTATACTCAGCTTCAAGAAATAGAGGGTCCTGCTGTTAGCATAATGGAGACAACATGTAAGTGAATTCTTATTAATATTGTGCCACCTGAATATAATTACTGCTGCTCTTATCAGAAGTGGGCAGAGATTCCACCTTATCATTTTCCCCATCATCTGGTTTAAGAGTCCCAGGGAGTTTGTCTGAATCACAACCAGAGCTTAGGACAGGTTCTACCCTAATAAGCTGCCTGAGAATGTGTGCAGCCAGGCCTCGCAGAGCCCTCTTCAATCCAGAACTTGGGGAAGTTACTTTTTGACTACATTTCCCAGAATCATTATCCAATGTAACCAGTGGCTGTGCTTGCAAGGGGATTCAGGGAGATGTAGTCTAAAAAACTAACATTTCCCAGTTCTGGGCTTGATACAAGAAAGACTGAAATAAAGAATGTCTTAAGCTTTTTCATCTCTTGGGAACCTTACTAGCTTTTGTTTCATTTTGTTCATAACCATTATCGGTTGATTCTCTCCCCTCCTTATTTCTGTTTCTCCTCCATTTCTCTTTTCTGTGCTACAAATGTACTTTGGCTGAAGTCTCTAAGTATCTAATAACTATCATTTTCCTTCATAAACATGAAACCACTGTCAGGTGTCTTGTGTAGTTTACCTCAGCTCTGATTCAACAATAAGAAGGAGCACATTTACATATTCTCTTTTCTCAGAATATCGAATTTACACTAACACAGTGGCAGCTGGTTGCATTCATCTCAGTAGGATGGGGATTTCACTCTGGTTTTAGTCTCAACTTTAAACCTATTTTGGGCAGGGGGTTTAGCACTTTAAAGTTAAATCTGGAAGGGATTCGTGGCCCCAGCAACATAAAAGCCACCAGCTGCCACTGCATGAATATGGACAAAACAAAGGTGTTCCAGCTAGTAATTACCTTGTTATCTTTCATGTACCTCTGAAATTATTAGCATAATAATTAAACTTTACTATTTTATGTAGGGACAGCATTTGCCATTATTGTTATAAGCATGTCAAGAGATTTCGGTTGAAATAATGTTGTTAGATTAGGGTGGGGTGCTCTTATCACTTTTAAGGATAGGAAACAAGCTTCTGGGTGCTGTCTCAGAAAATGTGGTTAAAACCTACATTGAAAACTGCTGAACAAATGCTCCATTTTTTTTTAAAGAAGCAAAATTGGCACACAAGAGTGTTGTGTGTGATAGGGGCAGGGAGGGAAAGAGATGTCATTCATCGTCACCATGCATGTCTCAGCATAGGACTATTTGCTTGGCAGCAGCTGCAACATTCTCCAATCTACCTTTGATCTTGAGATGCCACTCAGAGACAGCAGGAGAGATCTGAAGGTGAGGGAACTATGGGTGAGGAAGAGTGTGTTTAACTGCTCTCCCATCCACCACTTTCCCCCCAGCTGAATTTTGTAAAAGTGTTTACTGGTCAAATTGGAAAATATGTCTGTGCAAAGAAACTCCTTTCTTGGCTGCTATTTCTTCCATGCAAGTCTCCACCTTCCTGCTCCTTTGTACAAGCAAAGCAAACGTAGAGAGGGGTACTCTCTTTTTGACACTCAACATGAGACTCTCTTTTCCAGCAGTATCCATCTTACAGTTATATTCTGCATGGCTATAACAATAGTAGTGAGTCCTCCACAAAGCAAAGAATTTTACCAGGAATCCAAATTAGCAACAGCAAACAAACTTTTGGGCTCATGGGATGTATTATTATTATTATTTGTTGCTGCTGCTGCAAATATTTGACTATATCAGTCTACTAGAATCCACAATCAGAGCCATTTGCAAAATAGTCTGGAGATAGTCAGTAGAGTCAATTAGTGATTGAACTGCGTAAGTTGTACATATGTTCAAATCCAAAGCTGCACATAGGTTAGTATAGATTGGTATATTATTCTGACACAAACAATCAAGTAGCCAATACTGCTTCATAAAAACATGATCAAAAGCAAAAATAAAATAAAATAATGAAATAATTCATATTTAAAATAAAGTGAAACAATAATAATTCATATTTTACAGGTGAGAAACATCATGACTAAGAGATAATCAATTAGTACAAACTGACAAGTAAAGTTAAGCACATTATTGTAAATAAGCTAGCTTATTTCCTATTTTGGTTCCAATTAACATTCTATCCACCCCTGCAATACAGCCTGTGTAGCGACTGGAGAATGTGGTATTTCCTTGAAGGGAGATATCTTGGTTAATTAAAAGCACATTAAACACCTTCAAAACAGATTGTCTAGATGGGTCCTTACATGTGGAAATTCTCCATGAATAGAGATGCTTTTCATATACTTCCACCACTTTTTTTTAAAGCCTAAGGCATTAAACTTATCAACAGAAGAAGACAGTAGCACAGTATTATACTATCAGATACATCAGTGCCATTCAAAGTGGTGGTCTGTCACTGGTGCCATCACATGAGCCTTCAGCTACTGGCTTGTAGTAAGCTTCCAAGAATGAACAAAATTTGTTGTGAGTGGTGGTTATATACTTTCATGTTGATTCAAGTTTATAGTGACCCTAACCTAAGGTTTACTTGGCAAGATTTCTCCAGAGGAGGTTTGTCACTGCCTTCTTCTTAGGCTGAGAGAATGTGACTCACCCAAGGGCACCCAGTAGGTGTCCATGGCTGAACAAAGATTTGAATGCTGGTCTCCTGAAGTCCTGCTCCAGTACTGAAACTACCACATGATACTGGCTCTCAAAAGAAAGAAATACTTGACACAAATATGATACTGGCACATTGGGAAAAAATGTCAGCCAGCTAAATCAGATAGTTTGAAAAGTACTGTGCTTTCATGGTATTTGCATGATGCTTCCAGCTTCCAACATGGACTTTATGGACAGCAGCAGTAACAAGATTTTGAATCTTTTCTTTTTCTCCCACATACACATGAAGAACCAGATCTCTACAGAGCCAGTACAGACTAACCATTGAATAATTTTAAAAGAGCATCCACAAAGAAGGATAGGTGCTCTTAAGTTGTGCTTCAGCACACAAAAGCAGTGCTGCAAAATCCACAACTGACCCATATGAAATCTTTTCTTGATCGTATTCTTGTTTGTAATTTTTGTCAGGAGGATGCCATGGTTTTGATATATGCCAGTAGCAGTTCCAGGAGAGTACTGACTCTTTTGAGAACAGCTATCAGACACAGAAGTTGGTGAATGCTGCAAGGGCAGGCAATTCATCCGCACATCCATAATAAGCCAAGTTCCACACTAGAGCCACAGAAGGTTGAAACTAGGATAGAGGACAGAACGAGGATGCAAGCAGGGAGAAGTAAGGCTAGAATGCATTGATTCAGGCAGGAAAATAAAGCCACCAGAATTTTTTTATTTTTTTTTTGAAAAATTCACTGTATTTCAAGCATATCTTTACTACCGTAAGGGCTAGAATTAAGTTTTCCTTTTTTTTGTTGTTCTTTTTTTCTTCATTAGTACCTTTCCCAACTCAGCCACCACCAACTCCTTCAACAACGACCCCACTGCCTACAATTCCTCCTGCTAAGGAAGGTAAGTGATTTGTTGCCGAAGTAAGGGCTGTAACTATTTATAAAAATGACCTTGCAGGGTTGCATTTTTTTTTTTCTGTTTTGCAAACAGTGTTTAATTCTTCTGGTCAGAAATCTTGGGTGGTCAGTGAAATCTCACATTTTAGAGGGCAAGAGGGAAGTATGCATCGTTAGGGAGGAGACTATGCATGGGAATCCCAGTATCCTTTTTATTACAAAGTACTTTGTATGTCTTCAGTTTGCAAAGCGGCGAAGGCTGACCTTGTGTTTTTGGTGGATGGGTCATGGAGTATTGGAGATGACAATTTCAACAAAATAATTGGATTTCTATACAGCACTGTGGGAGCTCTTGATAAGATTGGCCCTGATGGAACTCAGGTGAGTGAACAGAAATCAGTAGATTGACAAATTTACAATTTGATTGTGATAATTGAATAAATCAAAATACTTTATGGCAAATACTTCTGAAAAACGTACTGTGATTTTTGGTGAAATGTTTCTATAGATAGTTAAATATTTAAGAAGCAACAAATCCTGTCTGGTCTCAGAAGCTAAGTGGGGTCAGACATAGTTAGTACTTCGGAAGAAGATCACCAAAGGTGATCTTTAGACTCTGTTTCAGAGGAAGGCAATGACAGACCACCTCTGAATGATTTTTGTCAAGAAAATCATATAATAGGCTCACTGTAGTGGAGTTGACTCACACATAAAACAGAAATCAGTGTGAGAAAAGTGTGAGTCTGATGGCACATGTAGCCCCAAGGCTATTTTATTCACTTCTGACCCCCCTTGCTTTTTTGGACAAAGGAGCGATGATTCAATGAAATTTTCCCTTTTGGCAGGCCATTCAGACCTTGGAGGGGTGCCTAAGGAACAGAAAATTATGTCTCCAGGTGCACCAAAGTTGCCCAACCTAGTTTATGTTTCCTCAGGGTGCACTCAATCTCTATACAAAGACCCATTAAAATGTCCCTGTAATACAATTAACACCACACTTCTAAACCAAGCTACTTGTAAGTTTCTCTGGAAAACTTTTGTAGATCTTACTTCCTGAGGAAGACGTTCTTAAATTTGTAATATGGCTGCAATCCTTAAAGTGTTTGCATGAGCTGACTGTAATACTGGTGGACCAGGACCAAGTATTCATATTGCTTGTGACATCAAAGGGGAGCCTTGTGATTTCCAGTGCTGTATATTAATTTGTGTATTGTTGTAAAAATCCATTGTTATTGGGACTGTGATCTAACACATTTTTAGTAAAGATGAGCTTCTGATGTTTGCTGAAAACTGGGGTAGGCAACCACCTTGGGAGCTGCCGTAAGACACTGTGAAGCCCCTTCTTCAAGTGGCAGATTTCAATGAGAGTGGTGAAGTGAGAGATAGCTTTCACCCATTCTTGCATTCTTATGAGAAACAAGAACTGTCCTTGGCAGTCAGTTCATAAAGTGGAATAATGGAATAGGAAAATTTTCAACTACTGATGAAAAGAGACCAAGGAGTGAGCCATCCTATCTTCCCTAGGGAGGGAGTTACAAAGAGCCCACAAGGACCACTGAGTCCAACCCCCTGCCATGCAGGAACACACACTTAAAGCACCCCCAGCAAATACTCATCCAACTTCTGTTTAAAAACCTCCCAAGAAGGAGACCCCACCACATTTCCAGGTAGTGTATTCCACTGTCCTCAAGATCTTAGAACTCAGACAAGGTAATGCAGGGAGATAACAATCCTTCAGATAGTCTGGACCTGAGTCATGTTGCCTGCCTTTCATCCCACTAAGTAGCTTGATGTTCTCTGAAGGACATAAGATTCAGAAACCAGTCCATGGAATGGGGTGCCTCGTGTTCTTTGCCTCAGACAACAAAGTATCCTGGAACAGCTTTGCTTAGGAGGATTAGACCTTAGGCTCTGTGTGCATTGAGTGTGACTACTAGCAGAGAAGTGGTAGAAAAGATAGTATGGACAAACATAAGCTATACTAACCACTTTTTTTGCAGAGTGGTGGCCACAGTGCAAATGCTTATTCAGTTCACCACCCACTTGCTACAGCCCCTTTTCTTTCTGCTCTCAATAGTCATTGCTGAAGTGCCTGAAGGGCACATGAGGAATCCATGCAGCCTCCTGTTTTCCCTGGAAGCCCCACAAGAGTGGGAGAGATTGCACATGCCACCCTCTCCTTCCCATATCTGATGTATGAGTAAAGTTAAGGAAGTAACAAATGTGTACAAAGTTTCTCATTGTTCTTGATAAAGAGGGTCTCAACCTGAAGAGACGCTCTGACCAAATAAATAAATAAATAAATAATAATGAGCAAGTGCTGTGAGATAGTTTACTTGTTAGTTTTATGCAACAATTGCGTTTGTGTAAAAAGTTTTTGTGAAAAACTGTTGTGTAACCTCCCCATCTTTTTGCAATTCTTTTGCATTTTTTTCCAGAAAAAATGTTTTCTGACAAAGTACACTTTTTTCCCACAGAAATTTGGGGAAGAGTTGAAGAAACCAATGTTTTTGTTTTTGTTATTTTTACAAAAAGTGAATTTTTCAGAAAAAGTGTCCTAATTTTAAAAAAATAGAGAACATGCACAAATACTCTCATAATCTCTCTGACTAAGACTTCTTTTCTCCACAGGTGGCAATTGCACAGTTCAGTGATGATCCCAGAACAGAATTTAAACTAAATGCCTACAGAACAAAAGAAACTCTTCTGGAGGCTATCCAGCAAATAGCATACAAAGGAGGAAACACCAAGACAGGTAGGCTGGCTTCCTAGGTAGACATTATTTTTGCTGATTTTAACTCAAACACACCCTTCTATTCAAAATGAAAGCACAAGGAGTGATATTTGAAGTCCCCAGTTACTGCAGGAAAGATTAGAGTGAATCAACCACTGGTAGAAATCCACTTGGAGCAAGCCAACATGGGGCTCTTTTCCACGTTCAATGCAATATCATGGCTGATAAGTCTGCTCAAATATGTGGATGGCCCATATGAATGTTTGGAGAAAGTTAAGAACCATTAAGAGATGAGATCTTACTGGAACGGCAGCTTGCTCAGGATTGTGTTTTGATAATTCTGTGAAAATATTTTTAGCTGCCCACTTCTTTGTAGGCTTTATCAAAGTTAAAGACCTGTAAAAACGATAATGGGCCCTGCCTATTGAAGGGAGGAAAGTCCCACATGAGCCTCTTCATGCCCATCTATATTCTAGGAAGGGTCTGTTCTATGTGTCATCTCCTCTGGACTTAGGATGGTACTGAGAATGGGTGGGGCCTTTTCAGAAATGGCACCAACACTGCAGAAGTTCCTCTTTTAGGAAGTCTTTGACATTTCACTGTCTTTAACTTGCCTTCAGAGAATATTAAGATGTTTCTTTTCTGAAAGCCTTTTGAATGGTGTGGTGGTGGCTGTAAATTATGTTGTGTTAAATAGTGCTCTTGATACATTGAATTGTTTGTATTGTAAATTAATATTCACCAATTTTGCCATTCTGAATGAGATCGGGTTCTTTAACAAAATGACAAACCAGGACACCCCATCCAAAATAAACAACAACAGTAATAATGCTATAAGATTTTGCATCTTGACTGAGAGTGAAAAGTCTAGCATTTTGTTTTGTTTTGTTTTCTGGTTTTGGGGGCAAAACATATTGCTTTTGTGTGAAATGAATTTTTAAAATACAAAAATAACTGAAAATGAAAACATTTATAATGTCATCTACTCATGAAAAAAAAATTGAAATGTTGAAAAGTTGTTTTCCCAGATGGGTGTTTTTGTCAGTGTTTTAATGTTTTTTTTTAACTGACCTCTGGGCTATGTTTTGTGGTGAATGGTGAAATAAAAATGATATAAACGGTACAGTTTTAAGGATTAATACTTTTGAGAACTAAGTATGAAAGCAGAAGGTATTTTCCTTTTGGAAAAAAAAATCTCATATCTCCATTACTCGGTTATAAACTCTAGGCATACTGCCAAACTATGGTTTATATCAGGAGGATTACCTGCACCAATTTTTTTTTTTACACAAATCCTTAGTCCATAAAGAGATTAGAAATTTTCACTTCGATTTTAGATTATCCACATATTAGCACGTTCTCCGATTGCGACCATAAACTGTGGTTAGTTTTAAATACTGATTGTTCAAAAATGCCCATCATAGCCCATGGTTTGAAGCTGGCTTGTTTCCACACAGTATAGTTGAGATTAACCGCAGACTGTTGGTTTGAATGACAAAACAAGCTGTGACTAAATCAAAATATGACAAAACTTTTTTCAAACGTGGCAAAGAAAGAAGAGTAGAAGAGGTGAATTACATGAGTCTGAGGTTTGTTACAATCTATTTTCTTAACATCTGTCACTTTTTTTAAAAATACTGAACATGGATTTAACTGAATATTTTCTCCTTTCCTTTCTTTTCCATTTTTTTTTTTATAGGCAAGGCAATTAAACATGCTCAGCAGGTCTTATTTACCATTGATTCTGGGACCAGAAAGGGGATCCCAAAAGTTTTGGTAGTTATCACAGATGGACGATCACAAGATGATGTGAACAAAGTCTCCAGAGAGATGCAGCTTGATGGTAATTTGCCACTCTCTTAGGAAATAGTCATAGTAGCGTTTCCTCTTTCCTAAAATTAAGGAGTCTCAGGAGGCTTTTCAGAAAATGCTAAGGGGAGAAAAGTTGTTCTCCCTGTGATAAGTTTACTAATTTTAATTGTAATTTTGAAAAAAGAAGATATTTTGGCTGTACCTGCAAGGTACTTAACTCTTCTCTTGTTCTGGGCATGTGCATATACTGTTGGTTATTCATGGACTATCTTATACCTTCTATAGGCTGTTTAACACAGAACCCTTGCTATGCAGTTCTTTAAGTGTTAAGTCATAAGGACATCCTTCTGTATCCAATGTAATTTATTCCCAGAAAAATTGCAAAGGATTTCCTTCTTTAAAAACTGATTTGATTACAGTATCTTACAGTATCTTTTTTTTTAAAAATTAAATATAAGAAAAAGTGCATAAGATAGTAAGATCATTAAAATCCTTCTTTGTATTCCTTTTATCCAGATGTTTCACTGTCTGGGTCAGGGACTATGAACCAGAGTTTGGACAAGGTATTTTAGCAGACTGATAAATCTAAGAACCTCCAAGTCAGCATGGCCGCTGGACTCCAAAACCATTTCTATTAGTATTCCCTATTTTTAAAAGTAGTTTGTAGGCTCAACACGCTGATGTCACCATTCTGGCTTTCATCTCTAGTTTGGAACATTGCGCTGGCACAATGGTCAAGACACCGTAACATGCAATGCTGGTGTGCTGGCAGAACTAGTGTTAGAATTAAATCATAAGTTTTTGAAAGAACTAAGGGAAATGAATCTGTGTGCTTCTTTGTCCATTTGACATGTTGCATAGTTTCTGTTCCTAAAATAATCTTGGCTGACCAAAAGGAGAGATTTCTAAAAAAGTGCTTAAAGAGTAAGCCAACTATGTCCATTGGGCTGGGAAGGTGAATCAATATTTGCACCAGGGAAAACTGATTTTATTTTTCCATGCTAAAGATAAACTCAAAATAATGAGCTAGTGTAACTATTGTTGTTTTGGCAACTGTACCTTTTTGCATATGTTTTTGCTGATTACCCTATTAAAAATTGTTTTCTTCCCCCGCCACCTTCCCTTCCCTAGGATTCAGCATATTTGCCATTGGAGTAGCTGATGCTGACTACTCAGAACTGCTAAATATTGGCAGCAAGCCTAGTGAAAGGCATGTCTTCTTTGTGGATGATTTTGATGCCTTTAAGAAGATTGAAGATGAACTGATCACTTTTGTTTGTGAAACGGCATCAGCAAGTTAGCAGTTCTTTATATTTATTTGGTTTCATTTTTGGCTCAAGCAATGTAACAAGGATATTTTTCAGTATAAAAGTGTCTTACTTACCTCATTTCTATATATGTTTATTTGGACGTAGGTCCTGCTGCTTTCAGTAGTGCTTATTCTAAGGAGAAGATGCACTGGTCTATAACTGTGGGAACTGATTCATGAAGAATTATGAATCTTATTCTGTTTACACAACCAAACCCAGTTATGCTTTCTCTTCAGTACAACTGGAATTGTTTCGGGAAGAACTGTGACAAGAACTGTGACCTTACTTTTTCTGCAGTCACTTAAAGTTAAATCAATGGGGCAGAAAATGCATCCTACCACAATTCACATTAAGGTTTCTTCTACTCTAGTGTCCATGTAGTGCCTTTGACATGCTTTACTGTAAACACTAGGAAACAGAATTAAAACAGTCTCCTACATAGAAATTAATATGATACTATATTGACATTTCCTTCTTCATGGCCAAGATCTTTTTCTATAATATTTACTTAGTATATCCTATTTGGCAAAGATCCTCAGCAACATTAGTTAAATTTCTTTCTTGAAGACATTGCTAGTTTTAGTATTTCTTCTTCATTAGCAACGAATAGCCATCTGTTCCCCATAAAGCAGGGATAGACAACACATGATCCATGGGTCTCATGTGGTTTCATGTGCACCTCTTAAAAACTATGCCGCAAATTCAATGACAGATCTTTTCAACTATGTTCAATTTTTTCTTTTTCTTCTAAAGCAAAATAGAGCTATGCAAAGAAAGTAGGGCCATTTCTGTACTATGCTTTTATAGTGCTATTATTCCACTTTCAACATCCTATGGAATCCTGGGGTTTGCAGTTTAGAGAGGGGCCTCTAAGGCCTCTCCCTAAACTGCAAACCCCAGGATTCCATAGGATGTTGAAAGTGGAATAATAGCACTATAACAATGTAGTGCAGAAATGGCCTAGAACTTCATTACTTCTGACAAAGTACAATTAATTCAGAAATTCTCCAGTTGCACAGAAGAGAAAGCAATAAATGGGTTAATCCTATAAACAGGAAGCCTTTGATTGAGAGTGCAGTCAACATGAAAAGCTTTAACAGTGTCTTGCCTGAGTGTACTGGTAAAGCATGTTCTATATCCCTGCCACCAAAGCCGTCAGTCTTGCAAAGAAACCAAGAAACTCATAAAACACTGAAATACAGTGATTCAGCTATTATGTCAATTTCCAATAAACAAGTTAGTAAAAGAAAGGATGGCTGTTATAGACAAAAGGGCTAGCTTGGAAAAATGTCATCTGGAGTCCCTTTCTTCATATCCCATGGATCAAAGTCTCATCTGGAAACATTCCAGTTCTCTCTCCTATATAGAAATAAGTTTTATCTTCAACCTGTGGTTGATTATATATGTCAATCAGGCACACTGTCCATGGAACCTGAAAGGCTTTTCTTTTCATTGCATAGGAAGTGATTCCCAGATGGGCTGATTTGTTTCTCTATCTATGTTTCAAGATAGTGTTACATAGGAGTTCAGATCAATTAATATTTCATTCCTGATACTTCAAAAATACTAGAATTTGAGGGAAGAATGGGAGGCTCAAAACATAATTATGATAGTTATTAAAGAGAACCAACAGCCTTGAAACTAGAGTCCTCCCTCCACATTCACAGGCTTGTCGGTGAATTTGACTATTCACAAGACACGTGTGTGCCTTCCTCTTCCGATTCCCTTATCATTGGCCCCAGTAATGGGAACTGACACTGAGGCAAAAAGCCAGAGAACGGTGGGGAGACTTGCACGTGCCTTCTTTCTCCCCTGCAGAACTCCCCTTTCCCATTCTCTTGTGTCTGACCCCAACATGCAAAAGGTAAGGGAAAGGGAGGAGGATTGGGAAAGAGGGAGTTATTCATAGTTTTTCCACTTTTGCAAGGATTCTGCACTCTGAACCCTCACAAAAGTGGAGAAGCACTGTATTCTTATAGTCACTGTTGTAATGGTCAACATTATTGTGATGAAAACTTGTTAGTCAGTGTCTTTGTTTACTTGGGGATAATTTTTCAACACAATTTTTTGTTGTACTAGTGGTACCAAACTGCATATCACGGTTCTGGGCCATTTCCTTACTGCACTATTTTAGTGCTATTATTCCACTTTCAACATCCTGTGGAATTCTGGGGTTTGTAGTTTACTTGAGGCCAAAGAGCTCTCTGGTTGAGGATTTTAATCCTAGGATTCCATAGGATGTTGAAAGTGGAATGGTGGCACTATAACAAGGTGGTGAGGAAATGGCCCTACTCTTTAGTTTTCCATTTAGATGTGACTAATATAATACATCCAAATATTCCTTGTCCTTCAGAGATTAAAATTTATTGTCTTTTCCTTTTCCTTATTACAGCTTGCCCATTGGTTTACAAAGATGGCAACAGCCTAGCAGGTATACTCTGATATATTATTGATAAAGATTTATGTGTTCCATATACTGATAACTTCAATAAACAATGGATCTATCTGCAATAAAAAGAAAAAGTTTGTTGCCCAATTGTAAAAGGAGCAGTAATTTTATGGGCATGGCCTGGCACTGGCCTATATCTTACAACAAATTCAGTGAGAAAATTGCATCCCAAATCGCAAACTGAGAAAGAGTGGGTGCCTTCATGTGTTACAATAAACTATGCTTTATTGTTACATGAATGAACAAGGAGGTGATCTTTGGGCTTATATGCTCCTCCCTCCTTTTCTCTGATATGGCCATAAGGAGATCAGAAGCACTTAGTTCTATTTTTAAGTAAGTGCAGTTTAGCATTTTGTCCCAAACCGTGGTCAGTCTTACCTATAGTCTGTTGAAACAAGCCAATTTAAAGTCTTCATCTATGAATCTGATTTGTTTCAGTAAATCATGTTAAGAATATCAGCACCATGTGACTTGGATGCAATGCTAAACTACAGTTACTTGAAATAGAATGAAAAAGGAAAAATCTTTAAATAAATGTTGTATGGGTATCTTTCATGAGTACTTTAGTTGTGTATTCCTGCATGGCAGGGGGTGGGACTCAAGGGCCCTTGTGGCCTCTTCCAACACTAAGATTCTATAATTGTGTGAAAAGCTTCCAATGTCTTCATGTTCACACCAGAGAAAGAAAGCACAAGCCCAACTCTTCTTCCAATAACAATCAACTAAGGTTTATTATTTCATCTGAATTGACTCAAGACACCAAAGTATCCCAGAAAAAGACACTGTCTTCTGGTCCATACTGTCCTATTTCACACAAGCCCTCTTGAAGAATCTGAGAGAGCAAAATGATGTTCTGGCTCCTGTTCATTTCAGTTGATTTTATGATATCTGTTTAAAATTTTGGCAGTGAAATCTGCATTATCTAGAATCTGTGCTTTGCATGCAGAATAATGCAAGTTCAGTCCCTGACGTTTTCAATTAGATGTCTTCCAGGACTTTTACTACTAAAGATCATTTGCTTAAAACAGATAGGGAATATCTTTCTCATGGCTGAATTCAGCCCTTTGTGATCCATCCAAATGCTCAAGCCCCATACCTTCTTCCAAGATGATGGTGATAGGAATTCCTGCTCTTACATTTGTTAGAAATAACAGTGACGATTCCCTTTCACTTGCTGCTCCCTGTTCCAACTGGAACAATGAACAAGGCAAAAAGCAGGCACATGGTTCCACTTGAGCTCAGAGGAGCAGCTCATTCAAATGCCAGCCGAGTCTCTTCACATGCTGGTCAATGTCCCACTAGCAGTGGCATGTGGTGCATAAGTGAAATCCCTGTAAAGGAGGAATCCTAACTGATCAGTGATGAAATAACAAAGGGGACTTCCCTTTGTATTGTGTTTCCTTTCCCACTTGGGAGAATGCAAACCGCACAAGGCAGGCTCATGACCAGTGTGAACAACTGGCTCTTCAAACTATCACGTGAATGCCATGGCTTGCTATACAAATCAGGATAGCAAATAGCATGGGAAGGGAAATTCAGCGTTAAAACCTTGGAAAACCACTGCTAAACACACTACTGTTCTAAATGTACCAATAGCATAACTTAAGTTCATATGTTCAACTCAGTTTTGCCTGCCAAACAGTTCCCTTTTTTTAGCCTCTTTCAGTTACCATTGAAACACATGATAGTTGTCCAAGAACCATCGGTTTGTTTTATATTCTGTGGGTTCACTGATATGGAAGTTCCCTGGAGATGTGTCAATGCTATTAAATTTTACAGTGATATAAATCTCCATTTTGTAGCTCATTTTCACTCCCTAGCCAGATTAACAGGCAGAACTGACATGCATTATGCTTTTTGTGGTTTCCAGGATTTAAAATGATGGAGATGTTTGGTTTGGTTGAAAAGGAGTTTGCAAGCGTGGAAGGAGTTTCTATGGAGCCTGGGACATTTAATGCCTACTCCTGTTACAGACTGCATAAGGATGCCTTGGTTTCCCAGCCAACCAAGTATGTACTTTTCATGTATTCTTAAAAACAATTATACTACCTGTAGCTAGTCATATAAGAAAACTCATGGAAGCTAAAACATAACAACATTTTTTTATATCTGCACATAGAAAACGGATGGATAGGCAGATGATAGCTAGCTAGACAGACAGACAGACAGATTCATCTGTCAATGGTCTGGGGAGGCAATCCACCGCAAACTGAGATTCAAGGTATAGACAATATATTGCCAGCTAAACACTTGCATATATTTGCAACCAGAGGAGAGGGCAACAATATGGTTTAGGCTTTCTCTGAATGACATTTAATAAAAGTAACAGATTTCAAATTATTTCTTTTCATGCATGTGGTAGAAGTTTGTTTTCACTGATTAAAAGAGAAAAGAGGAGAGTTGGAAATAAGCCAACTAAGTGGAGCAGTGTCACTAAGTGAATAAGACAGTGTTGTTTGAGGAAGGAAAAAAAGGAAGGAAAAAGAGAGATAAACACAAACAAGACCTGCAGGTTTCCCATGGGCATGCCTTCCCTCTGGAGAAATTTCTTACCAACTTGTAAAACATCTTGGAAGAAAGTTTTAATAGATGAGAGTAGTTTCACTGGTTCAAGATGCACACACTGACTGGTTTGAATGCAGTGCTAAACCATAGTTTGGTGTTACATTCACCATTTAGTGTTACATACATAAGCGTCTCTCCTTTTCCATTCCATAAAGAGGTGGTCAGAAGCATTCACTTCCATTTTCAACTAACCACAGTTTGTCAAACTGTCCAAACCAAAATAAACTGCTGTTAGCTTTAATTGGATACCTTTTATCCAAAGAAGCAAGATCAGAAATCAAGGTTTGAGGTTGGCTTGTTTGGATGACATAGCTAACTAGAGATTCTTCCAGTTCAGATTACATGACAAACTATGGTTAGGTGAAAAAGAATGCTTCCAATATCCTCTTTGTAGCTGTGCTGAAGGAACAGAACAAAATTGGATCATTTTAGTTTGCATTAAATTGTAATTTGTTGTTCAAATGCAGCCTGTGTATGCAAAATACACTATTTCCACTCACTACATTTCCACACTTCTCTCCATGCCACGTGTACACACAAACTTACTTCCTCATAGATAGACAGAAAAACAGACAGAATCTCTTTCAATCTTTTCCTCTTTCCAACCACCCCTACATCTCAGTGCAAATGTATGGGAAAGTTTAAACTTCCCCAGCCCAGCTACTGAGAACTGGGGAGCAAGGGTGGGTGAGTGTTCTTTCTTAACTCCCAGGGACGTCCAGTGAGACTGATGTTTCTCTGTGGCTATTAGTGATGGAAAAACCACAGTCTGATGGATGGGACACTCAGGGTTGTGAGTGGTGAAAGCTGATAGCACCACCAGAATCATGTCTTGCTTCATGCTGATCAGCTAGGCTTCAGAGAAAGTGATTGCAGCTCTCACAGCTACATGAATTGCACTAGGAGCACATGCAGGGTGTCCACCCCTAAGATGTTGACACCAGGTCAAAGCCTTCTGGAGGGCTGTACTTCACCTGAAATGTGAGGTCCTCAACCAAGTTTTTCTATATCACTTCCTGGAGTTGTGAGAATAATCTGAGGAACAAGCAAAGGCTTAAATTTCATCTGCAACAGCTTGTGCCAGAGCAAAGTTCTGAGCTGAAATCTTGACCCTTTCTGCACCTTACCTTATTATGTCGTCTTCTGGTCATGATCCATGGGAGCACTCTCCTTTGCATTGGACCAGATCCCTGTGGAAGGAGTGCGATGGACGCATCTCGTCCTTCCACAGCAGTAGAATTTAGAAAGTATTCCATCTTCAGAGTACCAGGTTCCTGCAATTCACACGAATCCAACTTTCTGAGTTCAGAGGCTCACTCCTTGTTGAAGGAGCCAGCCTTGCACATCCCTCTTCTCTCCTGTGTTTGAAAAGGCTGAGCGCACAGAGCTAGCTACCAGGCACATTTACCAATCTCAAGCCATAACGTTTCTGGTTTGAGCACCAAAATAGGGGACATAAGTCTGTGCTTGATTATTTGGACAGGTCTGACAAGTGTCCTCTTTGTAGCTGTGCTGCAAAGCTAAAAGCTAAACTATGGCATGAACCATGCCTGCACAGTGTGGGATGCCAGTGTGACTGTTTTGTTTTCAGAAACTGTAAGAATCAATGTCAGTACATCCACAATGAGTCCCTGATCAGTACTCATAAGAAGCTGCAGGAACAGGATACCTGTCAAAGTGAAGAACTAGTATATCTGTATATTGGCAGAGCTTTTGACCTTCTTAATGGAGTGTTTTTGTGGAGTGGTGGGAAGAAAAAGGGTAGAAGCAGCAATGATGAGGTACAGGAGACTGACACGTGGAAGACAGTGATGCCTGGAAAGCAATATCTAGAAGAATCCTAGGAAAACATTGGCTACCTTCCAGAGCAAAAAAAGTCAGTTTGAAACAATGGAGACTGGTTCTTTGATGCTGTGCAAAAATTGCTGCGGAAAGCATGTAGAAGAGTTCAGAAAGGGTATTCTGCTCTTACACTTTATTGCACACCCTCAGTCTGCTTGAGAACGAAAAACGGGCTCCTACAGCAGTATGTAGCAGCCCATGGCCCTTTCAGCTTTCTCATTTTTCCTTGGATTTGACAAGGTGCCACAATAAAGTCAAGCTTTCTAGAGGAGGCACAGGTGATGCACAGATGAAGGACTCAAGCCAAAAAGAAAATAAACCACCTTTACTTCTCTTTGCCATTCAGGAAATTGTAGCATAACTGCAGAGATGCCTGCTTATGTTCTCAGTATTTCCAAGTTTAACAGATTCTGGACTCAATCCAATAGGGGGCCATCATTTCAGGTTTTCAAAAACAGAAGTTCCCTACCAGATGTGGGGTTGAGAATCCCTCTTTTTCAGCATCCTTGTTTGTACACATAGTGGGAATCTCGTTCTTAGAATATATTTGCAAAATAGCATCATTCCAGATTAGAGAAGTGACTTTTTTAGTCCTCCAGACATCCTATTCCCACCTGAGTCAATCATTATTTTGGCAAGGGAAAAACTGGCCCATCTGCCAGTAGTGCAGTTCTTGGATTGTGGCATCTAGCACTACTATTATTTTTTGAGCTGAAATTTTAACTTGTTTCCCTCCAAGCGTTTACTGTAAGAATCTTTCCTGTATGCTAGACTGCCTGTGCTGCCTCTGGCATGTTACCAGGATTAATCTTTACCTTGGCCAAAGCTATGCTTTAAAATAATCATTTAATTTATTTATCATATATCCCAATCTGGCATGCAGGTTGAGTGCTGAAAACACAAGAGAGAAGCAGATTGTGTTTCAGAGAAAGTAGTTTCAGGGGGAAGATATTCTTTGAAAGGGGAGCCCAATATTGAGGGGTAAAGTTTAGCTAATTCAACCCATATGCAAATTGCAGTGATTAACAAATGCAAGACAGAAGAGAGGGGAGACTACAGTTCATAATGTGGCAGCAGGCACTAGAAAAAGTGGCAGTTTATAGTCTTTGGCCCTTTTCGCACCTTACCGCATTCTGGTGTTGTCGCGAGGGGATCACATGAGAAGCCTCTTGCGAGAGGCATTCACATCCCCTCTGCTTCCCCTCTGCATCAGCTCTGTGCTGGCCGAAAGGAAGCGTGAGGGCTCTGCCCCTTCCTTCCACAGAGCAGCCACGTACTTTCCCAGGCTGTGCTGGGGGGAAGCGCAATGGCCGTGCATCCAGAGCCTCCGCACACATGGTAAGTGTGGGTGGGGCACGGGAGGGATGCACGATCGCACATCATTTCGGCAACGAGCCAAAAATGATATAATGCTCGATCACCGCCTGATGGCCTTGGGAGCGTCGCGTGATTGCAAGGACATCATGTGGAATGGTCCTCGCAATCATGCAACGCTCCCGAGGCCATTTCACAACAGGACTGGCATGCAAAAAGGGCCTTTAACTCTTGCCATATTGTTTTCCAAAGTGAAGCCATGCTGATGGAACAAATCATAACAATGATGTGTTTGCATTATTGCAGTATGAATTTATTTTCCCCCTCAGCTAGATAGAATTCTTTCTGGTTGTGTAAAGACATTCTCTCTGCCAGAGGAATATTAATGCTCAATTCAGTGATGACAATTTAGAAGTTGGGGCATTCAAAGAAACTAATTGGTTATGGGTGAAAATTGCTATAAGCAAAAACTGTAGTAATGCTCAGGCAGCATTCGTTTGAGAAGTATATGAAATTTTGTTAGTCATCTTGAAATTGTTTTGACTTCCCTCAGAATTCCTCAAATTTGTCAGGTGAGGAGATTCTCCACTCTCAATATATTCTCTTACTTTGAATTTTATGTTAGATGAAATCCAGGAATGAGCACAACACCCTTCATAAACTTCACTAATCTTCTTTGAAATATTTTTCATTTTGTCCAAACTTCTTCATATGTTCTTCCTGAATAGACTGCTGTGGCCTCCCTCTTACATCAAGTTCCCTTCAAATTTCACTTTGGGAGAAATGTTGGAGAACTCTTTAACCTTTTATATTTGTTTCCCATTTACATTCAAGTCCACAGGTTTCTTTTAGATATCGTACACTATATTATGATATTATTTGAACTTCCTAACTGACTTTAGGAACCTGGTGACCCGAAGTTGCTCACGAATGTTTCCTCTTTGTACTTTG
This sequence comes from Iguana delicatissima, assembly GCA_948472985.1. Lineage (NCBI taxonomy): Eukaryota > Metazoa > Chordata > Lepidosauria > Squamata > Iguanidae > Iguana > Iguana delicatissima. Next base: position 153,727 of record CAOKZL010000762.1, read on the forward strand.
CTTTAACATATTACTCTTCTAAGTAATGCAGGCCATTTCCGAACTACACTCTCAACATGCTAGGAATCCTGGCGTTTGCAGTTTAGGGAGAGGCATTTAGAATTCTCAGCCAGAGAGCAATTTGGTTTCAGTAAACTACAAACCCCAGAATTCCACACAGGATGTTGAAAGTGGAATAATAGCACTATAACAGTGTAGTGCAGAAATGGACTCAGAGATAGGATTAAATCTTCATCTGAAGTTCATGACTTTTATTATTACTGTCGTCTGACAGGAAGAGTAATTCTATGCCAGTGTAGGTGCTCATCACGGCTCGCAGATGATGATGATGATGATGATGATGATGACGGTGATGGTGATAATGATTTTTATTGGCTTAGTACTGCACAAGATATTGTCCAGGAAATAAATAAATAAATAAATGAGAAGGCCCATAGATCAGTGGTAGAGCACATTTTTGCAAGTTGAAGATTCCATTTTGGACGTGCAGTACCACATGAGTTGCATGTGATGGAAAAGACCTCTACTTGAGAATCTGGAAAGTAGAGATGGGATGAATCCAGAATTTTCCAAATCCAGATCCGAATCCCTGGAAAATTCTGCAAATCCATGAATCTCGTGAATCTCAAACCTTTTGAATCCTTTTTTTTACAAAGGGTTTAAAAAGCAAGGGAAACAAAGCACTTCTACTGAAAAGTGTTTTGAAGCAGAGTTTGACACCTTTGTTTAATGAAAAACAAATTAAATAATAGTTTTCACTTCCAGGAAAACATACCCACATACTTCTTATTAAGAATTACATGTAATTTGGAAGTAGCTCCAGATCTTGGAGGATGCTCAAGATGTTGCCATCTGCTGGGTTGACTATTACCAAAAAAAAATAAAATAAAAAATCAAGGATAATCTTGGGAAAGACACACTCTCTCAGCCTTAGCAAAAGTCTAGGCAAAGGCAAGCCTCCCTCTGAAGAAATCTGGCCAGGACAATTGTCATAGTTTTCCTCAGGATCTCCCCAGATTGAAAATGACATGAAGGCCCTTCCTACACAAGCAGGAAAATGTGGATGATTAATCCTACATTTCCCTGCCTGTGTAAATAAGGCCACATACTACAGTACAGAGATAATCCAGGTCAAAACTGGATTTTCTTTGTATAGCTCCTTATGGCATCCTGGGGTCTGTAGTCTGATGATGCACCAGCACACCTTGGCAGAGAAGGCTCTGACGCCTTGTCCAACTACAAACCCCAGAATTGTGTGTGAAAGAGCTTTGCAAGGGAGCCATGCAAAGGAATCTTCTTCAGCTGTCCTTGAACACTGTACTTTCTGATCAAGTCTCAAGTCCTGCAACAAGGAACGCACTTAAAAAAACCAAAAACACCAGCCTCTAGCCCAGTCTCAGTTCTCTACCCTGATGTCCAGTCTCAAGTCCTAAAACAAAGAAGGCACTGAACAAAAACAAACACCAGCCTCTAGTCCCGTCCCAATCCCTACCCTCCAGCCTCAAGTCAAAAGAATAGGAAGAAGAGAATAATTACCTTACAGAAGGAGGCAGCCACAGGGGCAGGCAGCAGGAGCGAGCTTGATCTGGGGCTCTCATGCCAGCTCAGGCCTCCGGGTGTGCAGGAAAGCTGCTCTCACTGTCCCTGCATGCCCGTGCAGGCCTGATCCAGGGCGGTCGTGCCAGCTCAGGCCTCCGGGCATGCAGGGATTTGAAAGATTCGATTTGCCTGTTTTGGCCCAGGGATTCGGATCTGCAAATCTCGAATCCTTCCCAAGGACTCAAGGATTCGTGGATTCGGTTAGCCCATCCCTACTGGAAAGCTTCTCATAATCAGACCAGACAGTACTGGGCTAGATGTGTGGATTTTTTAAATTCCGATTTAGCACAGGGCAATTTTATATGTTCAGTGGTAGAATAAACATTTTCCATGTAGGAGGTCCCCTTCCAGTCTCAGTTCCTGGTATCTCCAGTTTTAAGAACCTCTAACAGGAAAGGCAGGAAAGATGTCTGTTTCAACTTTTGGGACAGCCAATGCCAGTCAGACTTGACAGTACTGAGCAGGGACACCTGCAGGCTTCAATGCAATGGCACGCTAGAATTCTGAAGAAGACTGCCTTGATACAAACCAGTTGCTTGCTGGCACACTTAGCCCATTCACATCCACTTGGGTTCTTCTACTAGTACAACTGGTTTGTTTCATGTGTTGCTTAACCATAGTGCCCTTTTCAACTCAAATGATAAACCAGTTTTTGTCACTGTTGTATAGTTCTTGTCTTTTGCGGAAGCAACAAACTAGGAGCCTGGGTTTAGATGATATGCTAGCAGTGGTGCTAGCAGGTGCAACCAAGTAGGTGCAAATGGCTTCCAATAATCAGTACCCAGTTTGTTCATGGTAAGCCAGGATTCTCCAGAACTGGCCTTAGTTGGAAGCAAATGTGACTGCTGTCTGTCTTGGTATAAGGCAGCTTCATAAATCAGATCTCTGTCTGTCACTTACAGTTGAACTAGCAAGACGTGAAAAGAGTAGGGATTGGGAAGATAATGGGAGTGTGGCATTTGAGAGAGTTGAAACAGTAAGAAGCTTCTTTATTTCTTTTCTTTTTTTTTGCAGTATCCCCACCCCCAGTAACTTTAACATGTTTTTAATGACATGGTATTTCTCAATAAAATACTTGGCATGCAAGGAGAATACAGAATTGGTGCAAAAGCTAAAATTGCTTTTGAACATATGCCATGCTAGATTAGATGTCCAATATGATTATACATTAAAATCAAATAACTGCAAATGTTACATGGATTTGCAGCAGGTGCAATTCAATAAATAATTAAGCAGGCTTAATGTCCATTCATTTCAGTAGTAATCTTGCTTTGTGTCCTTCTTTGATAATACTTGTAGTAACTCATTAGCTGGTCTCAATCAAGTCATCAAGTCATCAAGTCATCAGGTCTCAATCAAGTCATCAGAGGAAGAAATGCATTTCCATTATATGTATTTACTGTATGAAATACTTATTTTCAACATAGGCTTTATGAATCTCCTTTTCTGGCTGCTCTCCTCAAACCACTTCCTCTAGACTAGTCTCTCCAGGAACAGGTTTGACAGCTATAGTTTGCTTAGGCTTTTGTGCATACCATTTTCAAGCTGTGTAAAATTAGATCATGAATGAAATTTTAAAATATTTATGGAGGTGTCTTGCCATTTGCAATTAGCTGTTCATCTCCTAGTAGCTAAGGATGCTTCCAGGTCAAAAAGTTGTGGGAGAGAAGTAGAAAATTTCCTTTAACACTAAGACTATTATAGAGGTTCCAATTATAAAGAAAGAAAAAGACCAGTAATAGCATTGTTCTGTTATAACATAGATTCTTCATGTGCAGCATAGTCATCTTCTTCACAACTTTCTGATTGTATCAGCAGCTAATCAGTGAACGTCCATATGTGTGCTGAGCGCTATGGCTAGTAGTGATATTTTCTTTTTTAATTTTTTTAAAGTCTATTCTTTTCCTTTTCCAACAGGAAACTAAAACATCAGAAACAACATATAAATAATAAAATAATATTATAATAAAATAATAATAATAATAATAATAATAATAATAATAATACATATTATAATAAAATAATAATAAAATAATATGCAGAGCACTCCCTAGGATAGGCATCAGAACTAGAGAAACATTTAAAAGAAGCAGAGAGATATTTGTGTCAAAGTGCCTTTTTAAATGGCCATGTTTTTGGCAGCCACCTGCCAAATAATAATGATAGGTCTCAAGAGTTCTCTCTTTCAGAGGTGGCTAGTGGTTTCCGTTTCAGTGGGGTGGTGAATATGCTCTTGGTATTAGTCTGAATTTCATGGGAACTTTCCAAGGTGCTGAACCCTATCCTCCAAATAGATTCAGCATTTCAGATAGTTCTTTTCAAGTTTAGATTATTGCCCAAAGCAGATTCACTGGCCCTTTCCGCAACTCACCTATTTTTGGCACTGGGGTATGGTGCTCGTGCGAGCAGCCTTCAGAGAGAGGCTCTCGCTTTCCTGCTTCTTCAGCTCTCCACGAGCTTCCTGCTCGCACGAGAGCGCTGCCTCTTCCTTTTGCAGTGCAGCCTGGGACCTTCCAGGAAGCGCAATCGGCCTGGCTCCCAAGGCGCTGCACTCAAGGTAAGTGCGTGTAGGGCTCCAGAGCGATGTGCGACCATGCAGCATTTTTGGTTACAAGCCGAAAATGAAAAAATGCATGAGCGGTCTCTGCCGGGCCCTGGAACTTTGCGCAAATGTGAGTGTGTCGTGTGGACTGCTCCTCACATGTGTGTGACGCTCAAGGGGCCCTTTCGCATTGAAAATGCCGTGTGAAAAGGGCCACTGTCTCAGTGGCTTGGAAGCCATGAATTGCCATTGCTGCATGTAGTCAGATGCAACTGTATAACTTTTAGACCTGTGCATCTGCAACTATCCTTCTTACACTGTCTCAAATTTCTAAAATTCTGATTGGAACTATAGGGGTAAAGTAAAATGGTATCGAGGCTGAGTGGTGAAGGAGAAGCTTTTTGGGGAGAGGTGGCTGCTTATGGTGATACAAAGAAGTATCTGTATTGTACAACTTATAGAAGAAAGTGCCTCTCTCTAGTTAATCACTTTATAGTGTCTTTTGACACAAATAGGCACAAGTGGACTAGGACAGGTGCTTCCCAGATGTTCAGTATACGCTAGTGGATGAAACTCTTTCATTAACACACTTGAAGATCAGGCTGTGAAAGTCTGCAAGAAAATGTTTTAACCCTTTTGCCAGGCATACTTTCTACAATGTGCAGAAACAGATCAAATTATAGTTCATTTTTCTCTAAGAAGATAGGAGCCAGAAGTGATAAATTCTCATCCTGTCTGGCTTCTCCACAAGAGGTTATTGCATGCTATTTGTTGTGCCTTCAGATTGACTCTGACTTCTGGCAATTTTATCATAGGGTGTTCTTGGCAAGACTTATTCAAAATTGGTTTGCCTTCATCTTCCTCTCAGGCTGACAGAATGTGACTTGTCCAAGATCACCCAGTGGGTTTCCATGGTTGAGTGAGGAATCAAACCCTGGACTCGAGGGTCATATCCAGTGCTCTAACCACTACGCCACACTGGCTCTCTTGGCTGTATTATTGGGCTTCTTAAAACTGCAGAAAAATCTTGCTGCTTTTAAAACAGAAGCTTTTTCCATCAAATAATTTTTAAAAAATGGAGGAAGGGAAATGATAGTATTGCTGTCAGAGGTCTACGTGCTCTCTTATGACAGTATGTGAGGAACAGTGGACCTTTCTGCACTACACTGTTATAGTGTTATTATTCCGCTTCCAACAACCTGTGGAATTCTAGTTTAGGCAGGGGCAGAGAACTCTTTGACCTCAGTAAATTACAAAGCCCAGAATTCCACAGGATGTTGAAAATGGAATAATAGCACTATAACAGTGTAATGTGGAAAGACCCAGCGTTTATTTCAGCATTAGGCTCATCAGGTGCCAACCCACAATGACTCAGAAGTCACCAAGGAGAAAACAAGCCATAAAGGCAGAGTAATAATGTTTGAATGTCTGTCTGGGAACAAAAAAGGCCCCTTTAAAATCTCAAAGCGGAAGACAGCAGGACCAATTGCTGCTGGATGGTTGTCCTCAGGAACTTGTTCACTGTGATGACATTAGTTTCTGATTTTTTTTTCCTTATACAGATATTTACACCCTGAGGGGCTTCCTTCAGACTACACCATTACTTTTCTTTTCCGCATACTTCCTGAAACACCCGAGGAACCGTTTGCTCTCTGGGAAATTTTAAACAAGGAATATGAGCCTCTAGTTGGAGTTATTTTGGACAGTATGTATTTTATGACTTTTGATGTCTTGTGATTGATTGATGTACTTGATCTAAATTCTGCTTTTTCATTTTCATGATCAAGGAGAGTTATGAAATCATTAGTGCAGTTCTCCCCTGCCTGTCTCAAAGAGATGTGAAACTTTCATCCTCCACAGCATTCCGCAAGATTTTATATTAATCTATTTATGTTTAATGTTTTATTTGTAAGACTAATTTTTTTCATTCAAAGGAATACATGGTTGTATATAGCATTTTCAAAATGCAACAGACATTTCTCTGAAATATGTTCTCTCTCATTCTATACAGATGGTGGTAAAACCTTGACTTTCTTCAATTATGACTACAAAGGTGAATTTCAGACAGTTACTTTTGAAGGACCTGATATAAAGAAAATATTTTATGGAAGTTTCCATAAGGTGAGATTTCCTGAAACATTATAAAAAGTGGTTGTGATGGTGCAGAAGGAAATAATGGTCAATCTTTCAAACATTTCTCTATTCTTTTGTTTATCCTGTGGAAAACTATGTTTTTTTTTAACTTCCCACTTAAAAGTAGCTTTTCATTAAGTGGATACTTTCATAGTAGTCAGGGTAAAATATAGATAAATCCCCAGATTCAAAGTATCAGTGCAATTTTGGGGACGTGCACGTATGATTTTCTGCATTCATTTCAATGAGTTATGACATGTCCTCTTGCTCCACTGAAATGAATGGGGAAGTAATTGTATACAAGGTAACTCCATATATTGATCTAAAAAGAAAACCAAGAGAAGGTGCAAGCTGTTTCCAGATCATGTGCATTTATTCCCAGCTGTGCCTTATGGCAAAAATAATGTTGTGTACATAACGTCCCCTGCTGCTTGCTCAATCTCTAATTCTTATGTCTAAAGCTATTTGCAGCTGACACATTTATTCAGTTGCCTGTATCCTGAGCCCAGAATCTTTCATGACTTTGGAAGTCTCAGTTATCCAAGCTGAAAACAGCAGTTTTAAAATGTTTTCACGTTCACCTTCAGTACTGCTGTGAAAACCAAGCTTTAAAACTAAAACTTGAATCAAACTCACATGCTTCATAATCTGCATTAAAAAAAAAAGCATAATATTTTTAAAAATCCAGTAAAAAAAAACCTTGTGGCACATTAAAAACCAACAGATTCATTGTGGCATAAACCTTTGTGGACGTGAGTCCTTTTAATTGGACATATGAACTATAGTGGTCTCTAGACAGGTCTGTATCTTACATGGCCCTATATGAGTGCACCCGTATACGCTCGCCAACCGAGGGCCACACTTTGTGCATTTGATGGACATGGATCCTTAAAAACTTCTGCCATAATAACTTCCTTCTATTTTTGCTGCACCAGACTTATATGACTGCCACTCTTGAAGGTGTTACACTATAAAAAGAAAGCTTATATCACATCCTTTTCCACAGAACGAATCTTTCTTCATGACAAAAGTGACAAATGCATATCGAAATCTACACTAGGCAATCCCTTTATTGGGACTGACTAAAGTCTCACAAAAGTATTGAGCAAGCTTCTGTTCTTCCAGAATTCTTCGTGAGACTGAATATTAAACAAAAGGTAGCAGGGGGAGCTGCTGGCATGGCATGGCTTTAAGTTTTCCTTGGACAGTCTTAAAATGGAGTGTAAAATGGCAGGCAAAACTGGATTAGGTTCTCCTAGGTGCTGTACATCTTTCAGGTTTAACTTAAAGATGCTGGGGTGATACAGAACTCAGAAGATGGGCAGAGGGGTGATTCCTAGCGACTGACAACATGATGAGGGTCAGCATATTTTCTGAAGGCCTTTCTGCACTACATAACTATTGCACTATGATTTCATTTTAACTGCTATGGTTCTGATCTATGGAATCATAGGTTCTGCAGTATAGAGAAGGATATTTAGCATTTTCAGCCAGAGAGCTCCAGAATCTCCCAAGACTACAAACCCCAGGATTCCATAGGGGGCACCTATGGTAGTTAAAGTGGAATTATAGTGCTATAATTGTGTCGTGCAGAAAGATCCTGACTTACTTATTAAATCTGCAGAACTTGTTTCTTTCCCAGCTCACTCTGAAGAGGAACAGGTATACATAGGTTGAATGCAATGAGTGCTCATCAAGAGTGAACTCATTACTAAAATTATTGGATTGCCTTCTTCTTCAAATTACTTGTTTTATTTCTTACTCTTATCCTAACATGCATACACACACACACACACACCCTTCAAACTCAGAACGTTATATTCCTATTTACATTGAAAGATTTCAACCAGCCATTGTTAGTTACAGACATTTGGAAAAATGTAAACAACCCTGTCAGTAATAAAAATGATTTTTAGGATAAGAATGTCTGCTATGTTTGTATGCTTTCTTGGTGTCCTTTTTGTGTATTAAAAACAGCATGATTCCTCCCCAGCTGCACGTTGTCATAAGCAAAACAACTGCTAAAGTGGTGATTGACTGCAAACAAGTGAGTGAGAAAATGATCAATGCAGCAGGCAACATTAGTTCTGATGGGATAGAAGTCCTAGGGAGAATGGTTCGATCAAGAGGACCAAGGGACAACTCTGCACCAGTAAGTGAAAACTTTGAGGCTCTGAGCTAAAGGGATGTTTTCATTCAATAAGTTGCCATATGAATAGAGAGGCTGCTCCAATATCCCTTGTGTAACAGGACAGAAATCTATTGTTTGTTTAGTTAGACACTAGGCTGACCGTCTGGGAAATATTACTTTTTTTTTAAACATAACAGAAGCATTGCATTTTGGATTGCTCAGGAGTAAAGGAGATCCTCCAATGGTAAACCCCTGTGGTGTAGTGGCTAGGGTGTTGAACTGGCATTTGGGAGATCCAGGTTTCAGGCCTCAATGAGCCATGAAAATCGCTGAGTGACTAGTCACACTGTCTTAGCCTGATTTACTTCACATAGTTATTATGAGAATAAAGTGGTGATGATAGGGAGTTCACTTTGAAATCACTGGAGGAAATACAGAATACACACATGCACAATTGTTCTGTAAGCTCAGAACACCTTGGTCCTCCCTCCTAATCAGGTTCTGTGTATAAAATGAATATAGCATAGGTCACTATATATGTCATCCTCCAGCCAATATATTGACTAGTATGATTAAGAAGTATTTGTATATTTTTTTCCCAAACAACTTGACAGAAGATACTGGTCTGTGAAATTTTATTAGCTTACACATGATTGTTAGTCATTTGTGGTACATTAATCACCTACAAATGAATATCCTTCCAATTTATAAAGACATCGTTGCCATAGACAACCACACCAGTCTGCTGCTATTTATAAGACTAATATAATGGCCGAAATCTTGTTGTCCTCTTACACACGTGATCACTCACCTACAGAGGGGTTGAACATTTTTGTGGAAGAGTGGACATTCTCTTCAAGGTTATAAAATGAGAGTTTATATATAATGCCATTGTAGATGGCTGTGTATTACAGAGATAGGTTTGCAGAATTAGATTTGGCCAGATAGATAGGCAGACACAGTCAAAATTGACCACATACCCTCCAACTGCCCCAATATGACAGGGACAGTTGAAAGTTAATCCTCTGCCATCCCACTTTTTCAGCAGCTTTTAAAATGTCCCTGTTTCTTTCTCCTCTTCCCCCTTTGTCCTTGGCTTACTTCAGTTACTGCAAACTGGAGACCTTTTCGCACCTTACTTTTCGCGGTGCCGGGGTGCGGAGCTCGCACGAGCAGCCTCTGGAGGAAGGCTTTCGTTTCTCTGCTTCTTCGGCTCCGCAAGAGCTTCCTGCTCACACGAGAGCCCCACCTCTTCCTTTCATAGTGCAGCCTGGGACCTTTCCAGGCTCCACTGGACGGGAAGCGCAACTGGCCCAGCTCCTGAGGCTCCGCACACAAGGTAAGTGCATGCGGAGGCCCGGAGCGATGCGTGACCGTGCACCATTTTCGGCTTCAAGCTGAAAATGAAAAAATGTGTGCGTAGTCTGCATCAGGCCCTTGAGCGCTGTGCAAATGTGAGTGCATCGTGTGGACCACTCCTCACATTTACACGACGCTCAAGGGGCCCTTTTGCATTGGAAATGCTGTGCGAAAAGGGAGTGAGTTCGAAGTACAAAAGCAGATGGAGTCTTGCCCTTCCCACTATCCTTTGGCAAAGCAAACTCCTACAGCCTCTCCTACTTTATCTGTTCTTCCTTTATTAATGACTTTTGCCATCTTGGCCAGACTCTGATGTCAGTTAATCACACATTTCTCTGTTTTCATCTGTGATATGTTGGAGGGTATGTGACCATTGCTCAGGGAAAAGCCTAGACTAAATTGAGGGCTAGGTAAATAAACACTTTTGGGAAAAGTGGTGTGATTGGAGGCGGAAGCAAATGGGCCTCGAGAGTCCTAGGAGTGTCAGGGTCCAGGTTCATACTAGAACCACAGAATGAAAGTATGCTTGGCAATCTGGGCTTTTCTGAGCTCTCAGGATTACTGACAGGCACCTGACCATGCCAAACTGTGATGCTAGGCATGTAAAGAAACCTCCTCCTCTTACTGAGGCCATTTCCACACTACACTGTTATAGTGCTATTATTCTACTTTCAACATTCTATGGAATCCCAGGGTTTGTAGTTTAGGGGGAAGCATTTAGAATTCTCAGCCAGAGAGTTCTTTCACCTCAGTAAATTGTAAACCCAGAATTCCACAGGATGTTGAAAGTGGAATAATAGCAGTGTAACAGCATACGGCAGAAATGGCCTGAGTCTGCCTTTCCAAAAGCAAACTGCCTTTAGGAGCAGAGTCATTATATTCTGGACTGATCTCATCATATAAGGGTAAAAGAAAGAGATATAAGAAGACAAGCAGCTTACTTTTAAAGATGGATAATCTACTCAGTGAGAGCCAGTATAGTCCAGTGGTTTGAGCATCGGACTATGACCCTGGAGATCCAAGTTTGAATCCCTGCTTGGCCATGGAAACCCACTGGCTGACCCTGGATGCATCACACACTCTCAGCCCCAGAAAACCCCATGATAGGTTCGCCTTAGGGTTGCCATAAGTCGAAAATGACTTGAAGTCACAGAACAACAATGGTCTTCCCAAGTACTTTGAGCTCTCATGAACAAAAGGGCTCCTTTAAAGCTAATGAAAACAGGCCCAAAGGGAAATGTAAAATCTCCAGCTCTTTGTTCTGTCAAGAGCATATATCTCCACCAAAAATTATGTTCCTTTAGACAAAGAGGGAGTGCTTTCAAGCCCCAGGCTTAAACATGTCAATGAATATATCAAGAATTACAAGACAATTGAACAGAGCAACCCTTGTGACCAGATTCCAACTGGGAAAGACAAAGGCCAACTTTTAAAAGGTTGTACTTAAAGAGCGCTTTGTAAGAAGAAAAGGAAAGAAATTGTGGCTTTTGTTGGGAAAGTGAGAACAGTATGAATGACAAGTGATCTAGTGAACTTTTACACCCACGGGAAATATTTGGTTGCCTTAAGTGGTTAGCATTTACGTAGGACCACAAGCATGCATTTTAAGACAGAACTCCTTTGCTCAGTAAGGAAGAGTGGATTTACACTATACTATTATAGCACTGTGGTACCACAGTAATTTCTATGGCTCCATTCTATGAAATCCTGCAATTTCTAATTTGTAAAGTATTATAATTCTTTGGCAGAGAGATCTGTTCCTGTAGTTTAGGTGGAAGGGCTAGAATTCCCTAGCAGGGTATATTAAATACACACCACATTACAAATCCATAGGTTGGAACTAACAAGTCAAAATTAACTAAGTTATCAATTAAGTTGAAAAAATTTTAACTTAAAGATACAGCTTAATTAAATTTATTTTTTAACTGAAGTGCTTGATTAAAGTTAGAATTTTAGCATTAACTTAATTCCAGAATTAAATTAAGTTATTTAAATGAGGAAAAAGTGCTACAGAGCTAACAAAACTGGGTCCTTACACAGAGCCTAGTTCTTGTGGATTTTGGCAAAATTACTTCTTGCTTTTGTTAGTCCCTCTGCATTTGGGAATTACATGGCTGGAATCCTATTGGGGAGACCTAACTAAAGTAGTCCCACTGAATGTATTGTTGAATGGTGAGTCATAGTGTAGGTAAATTCAACAGATTAGATGCATATTCTCCACTTGGTACCTCCCAGTTTCAACCGTGATCCTTCTGAGTGTTTCAATTGTATTTTAATTCATTTATCATGACCAAACAACACCATCCAATTCAGTTTCATCTTTTGCTTGTGTGCTGGTTGCAGGGTTAACAAACATTTCCTGACTGCCCTGGTTTCCTTATTTATACCCCCCAAAAGGACATCTCTGCATGCCCATACACATGCATGTTGTTGTTGTTGGGTGCCTCAAGTCCTTTCTGGCTTATGCTTACCCTAAGGCGAAGCCATCGTAGGGTTTTCTTGGCAAGATTTATTCAGAGAGGGTTTGCCTTTGCCTTCCTTTGAGGCTGAGGGTGTGTGACTTGGCCCCGGTAATCCAGTGGGTTTCCACAACTGAGCAGAGATTTAAACCCTGGTTGCCAGAGTGCTAATCCAATGCTCAAATGATCATACCACACTGGCTTATTGTATATACATAGAACTGCACTTTCTCTCCTTCATTGAATGAATGGAACTGCTCACATATGCAGGAGTTGTGTGTGTAAATTTTAGATGATACAGGGGGCAGGACATTTTCAGCATTTAATTCAATATTATTATTATTATTGCCACTATTATATTGTCTCCTCCCAATTTTGCACATGTGTTTTACTGGTGTCCTGTCCAGTCATATGAAGATTTTTGTGGATTTATCTATGTCACAATCAGGGTCTCACAAAGCAAAATGTAAATGTCCACGAGTAAGTGTTTTAACAACAAAGAAACCTTTGTTAAGTAACTCAGCCAGAATTAGACAGAGCAGGCATGCCATGTCTTTATATCAACAGAATGGCTGATTTGGTTGATTTCAACATGAAGGTAATAAAGTAACGTAAAGAACTATTACTAGGCAATTCACTGAAAGTGCCATTGTATAGACTTCTTAGAATGACTACTGCTAATGTATAAAACAGAAGAAAATTAGCACTTGTCAATTATCTTACCTACAGAGATCATATGTCCCTGTACAGATAGATATCTCAATGAGAGGCTTATATACAACAGTAAAGAAACAATAGTTATATGTTGTTACAATGTGTATCTTGCAATATTACTCTGTGATCCTGTAAGCACATGCATTTAAGTTAGTTAAATATACTTTTTAGGGTCTACATTGCCGAGTTATGAATTTTAGTAAACTTGTTCATTGTCATAGATCCTTCCATCCTATTTTTGCATTAATCAGCATTAGTAATAGTTATCTTAATAGTCTGTAAAATTGGCAAATTAAAATATTTGAAGGATTTTTGTTCCATTTCAACACAGATGGGGTGATGGATTAATAAAAAAACCAGCATTGTGGAGTTGTCCACAAGGACAAATATGATTTTTATAAGAAATTCCCTGGAATTGACCACCCAGCCTAGCAGAAAGGAGTATGTTAAGCTGAGCTTTAGTTTAAAATTATACAGTATTTAAAGCTATTTCAAGATGGTTTACACCCCTATTAGTATTAAATGTCGTTGGCCAAGATAAATTGCAGAGTAGGTGCTAAAGGCACCAGATGGAGTATATTGAGTAGCAATGTCTTTAATCCAGAGAACAAGAATTAGTTTTGCCTTAGAGAAGTCTTAGAAAAGTAGAAAGAAAAAAAATCAGAAAAACCTATTAGAATCATAGAATCATACAGTTGGAAGAGACCACAGGGGCCATCGAGTCCAAGCCCCTGCTATGCAGGAACACATATCAAAGCATTCCCAACAGATGGCCAGCCAGCCTCTGCTTAAAAACTTCCAAAGAAAGAGACTCAACCACACTCGGAGGCAGCATATTCCACTGCCAGACAGCTCTGACCATTAGGAAGTTTTTCCTGAGGTTCAAGTGGAATCTCCTTTCCTGCAGCTTGAATCCATTGCTCCTTGTCCTAACCTCTGGAGCGGCAGAGAACAAGCCCTCTCTCTCCTCGACATGATATCCCTTCAAATATTTAAACATGGCTATCATATCCCCTCTTAACCTTCTCTTCTGAAGACTAAACATATCCAGCTCCCTAAGCTCCCGTATGGCATGGCTTCCAGACCCTTCACCATTTTGGTCACCCTCCTCTTGACATGTTCCAGCTTCTCAATATCTTTCTTAAATTGAGGTGTCCAGAACTGGACACAGTATTCCAAATGAGGTCTAACCAATGCAGAATCTCTGGTAACCTGAGACCTAGAGCACATGTGTCAAACACACGGCCCACAGGCCGAATCCAGCCTATCAAGCCATTTCATGTGGCCCTCGCACTTCTCCTGCAGCTGCAGCATTCCCCCTGCCTGACAAGCCTGATCCTCACATTGGGGGCCCTCAGCTACCATAATTGTAAAGAGGGGCCCAGAAGCTTGCACTCACAATCTACTTCTACTTCTGACTGCTTCTCTGGCCAAGTCTCACTGTCAGAGCATTGCCACGGGTTACCATGGTAACACTCTGCACAGCTCGCGTGAGTTGGACAGAGGAGCAGTCAGAAGTAGAAGTAGATTGCAAATGCTGGCTGCTGGGCCCCTCTTCAGCATACTGGCATCCAGGGGCCTGCAATGTGGGGATTGAGCTCACCAGGTACAGCGAGGGACAGGCAGACGGAAAGAGCCACAGGTGAGGAGGGAGAAGACAGAGGCACAGAGAGGTTCTGGAGGAACACTTTAGATATACTGATCAATTCTATGTCACTTTATAGCAATAGCAATAGCATTTATTTCTATACCGCCTATCAACTAGTGTTATCTAAGCGGTTTACAATGTATTTTAGCTAATTGCCCCCAACAAGCTGGGTACTCATTTTACCGACCTGTGAAAGGATGGAAGGCTGAGTCAACCTTGGAGCCTGGCAGAGGTATAGGGACCATAAACTATGATCAAATAGCCCCAAAATGTCCAAGAAAGGAACACTTGGTGCAGAGGGAAGGCAGTTTATAAACCAGTAATAATCAAATGTAAAGGCAATTATTTAATACAATAAAAGAGTAGATACATTTATATAGTCTTACAGATACAACTGGCCCTTTGAGGGCAACCCTAATGCTGATGCGGCCCCAGATAAACTCAATTTCTAGGTCAACCCCTGACCTAGAGCAAATCAAGCCTGAACTCTCTCTGGAAGCCAGAATAACCAAACTAAGGCTATTTTAGTACCTTGGCCATATCAAGACAATAAGACTCATTAGAAAAGATAACAGATAATACTTGGTAAAGGGGGAGGCAGTAGGAAAGAGGAAGACTGCATTCCAGGTGGAGAGACTAAATCAAATAAGCCACAATCCTGGGTTTGGAGGACCTAAGGAAAGGCTGTTGATGACAAGATGACTTGGATGTCTTTCTTTCATGGGGCTGCTATATGTCAAAGCAAACTTGACTTCGATTAACAACAGCTAACCTTGGATGTAGCTCTTCCCAAAGAAAGTACACATAAAACCTGATTCAGACCTAGCAAAAAAGAGTTAATCACGATCTTAATTCTCAACACCAAGCAGTACATTCCACTGAGGAGAGACCACCTCAAGCAATAAAACTGATGTTGGTATGTAATTCGGTAAACAAAACAGTTGATATAAAAAAAGGGTGAAAGTATTTGTTCCAGAGAGGGCCTAAATATCCTAAAGGTACCAGATCTTGTAGGGTCAGCTGCAGTTAATACTTGGATGAGAGACTGCCAATGAATACCAGGTGCTGTGGGCTATATTTCAGAGGAAGGAACTGGCAAAACCACCTCTGAGTATTCCTTGCCTGAGAAACACCATATGAAATTCATGAGGTTGCTATGATATTCATGCTGTTGCTATAAGCTGACAGACAATTGAGGGTGTGCACACACACACACACACACACACACACTTGTTCCAGAGCTAGAGAGAAACCCAGCATCCAAACTGGAACACCACACAATAAT
This sequence comes from Iguana delicatissima, assembly GCA_948472985.1. NCBI lineage: Eukaryota > Metazoa > Chordata > Lepidosauria > Squamata > Iguanidae > Iguana > Iguana delicatissima. Next base: position 169,597 of record CAOKZL010000762.1, read on the forward strand.
TATGACAACACCCTGGCCCAGAATACCCTAAGTGCAGCAGGGAGTGAATGCACTCCATTAGTAAAAAGAAACAAACTATGAACTGAGCTGTATTAGATGCTGATGTATAACACAGCTATCCCAGAGTCAGAGGACTGGAAGACAATACTTAAATACCTAAACTGCCTAACTTGTGCTATGTTCTGGCTATCTATAACCCATTTATTCAAGGAGAGCTTTTGGTAAAAATCATAGTCTTGGCTTCATTGAAATTAATAGCAAATTTTCTTTACAGTAACCCACAAATGCTCTCAACATTCACTTTAGGGACCTCCAAATAGGCAGAGTACAGATAGAGGCACAGTTTAATGCTCTTATAAAGCAAAGAATCCATGATCCAATACTAGCCCTCCAGAGAGGCACTCAGTAATCCAAAACACAGTCTTCCAGAAATCAGAACTAGCTCTTTCCCACCCTCTAGTTCTTTAGCATTCATTTCCAAGTGCACTTTCTCTTTTGTTTTTGTTTTCATGTACCACAGGCAGACCTAGACTACAATATCCTTAGCTGTAGAGAGAGAAGGGGTGATACCTTTGTTGCCTTGTTTTCTAGCCAATTTTGAGGTATTTACCTGTAATTTTACAACAAAAGGTGTGCTTCATAGCTTGGTCACTGACCAAGGAGGAGGTGTAGCCTTGTATGTCAAGGATGTTTTCACCTGTGAAGAGATCCTTGGCTTAAACCTAGTAAGCCAAGTCAAGAGCATTTGGGTAAGAATTAAGGGAGCGAGAAACAATAGGGATATTCTGGTGGGGGTTTACTACAGACCTCCAACCCAGGTTGAGGAGTTTGATGACGCCTTCCTCAACCAAATGACTGCACATTCAAGGAGGAGAGATACAGTAATAATAGGAGATTTCAATTACCTGGATGTATGCTGGCAGTCAAACTCTGCCAAGACAGCAAGGTCCAGCAAGTTTCTTGCTTGTCTTGCAGACAACTTCACGGTCCAGAAGGTGGAAGAGGCCACAAGGGGATCAAATATTCTAGATCTGATCCTGACCAACAGGGATGACCTTGCTAATGAGGTAGAAGTGGTTGAGTCTTTAGGGGGGAGTGACCATGCCCTATTGGAATTTGGCATCCAGTGGGAAGGAGAAGATAAGGGTAGCCAAACACTCATCTTAGATTTTAAAAAAGTGGACTTCTGTAAACTTAGGGAGCTGCTGGCTGGAATTCCGTGGTCAAGAATAGTGAAAGAGAAAGGCGTTCAGGAGGCATGGGAGTTCCTTAAAAAGGAGATATTGAAGGCACAGTCTAAAACTGTGCCAATAAGGAGGAAAAGTGGAAGGCATCTGAAGAAACCAGAATGGTTGACTAAAGAACTCTCAGCTGAGCTAAGTGTTAAGAGAAACATGTACAGGAAATGGAAGAAGGGGGAAACCACCAAAGAAGATTTTAAGCAAGTGGCCTGGAGATGTAGGGAGGAGGTCAGAAAGGCTAAAGCACAGAACGAACTTAGGCTGGCCAGAGACATTAAAAACAATAAAAAGGGCTTTTTTAAATACGTCCTCAGCAAAAGGAAAAAGAAGGAGACGATAGGGTTGCTGCGCAGAGAAGATGGGGAATTACTCACAGGGGGGAGAGAAAAGGCAGAACTACCTAACACCTCCTTTGCCTCAGTTTTTTCCCAGAAGGATACAAGCACTCAACCTGGCGGTTGGGGAGCAGGTGAGGAAGCAGGGGAAATGAGGCACGTAATAGCTAGAGAGGTGGTACAGGAATACCTGGCCACACTGGATGAATTCAAGTCTCCAGGGCCAGATGAATTGCATCCTAGGATATTAAAAGAACTGGCAGAGGTCATTTCAGAACCGCTTGCTATAATCTTTGAGAAATCTTGGAGGACAAGAGAAGTTCCAGCAGACTGGAAGAGAGCAAATGTTGTCCCCATCTTCAAGAAGGGAAAAAAAGAGGACCCAAATAATTATTGCCCAGTCAGCCTGACATCGGTACCCGGAAAGATCCTGGAGCAGATCATTAAGCAGTCAGTTTCTAATCACTTAGAAAGCAAGGCGGTAATCACGAGAAGTCAACATGGATTTCTCAAAAATAAGTCATGCCAGACTAATCTTGTCTCTTTTTATGATAGAGTTACTAGCTTGATAGATGAAGGGAATGCTGTGGATGTAGCATTCCTTGATTTCAGTAAGGCCTTTGGCAAAGTTCCCCATGACATTCTTGCAAAGAAACTAGTAAAATGCGGGCTGGACAGGGCTACTGTTAGTTGGATTTGTAATTGGTTGACCAACCGAACCCAAAGAGTGATCACAAATGGCTGCTTCTCATCCTGGAGAGAAGTGACTAGCGGGATGCCACAGGGTTCTGTCCTGGGCCCAGTGCTGTTCAATATTTTTATCAATGATCTGGATGAAGGAATAGAGGGCATGCTCATCAAATTTGCAGATGACACCAAATTGGGAGGGGTTGCTAATACGCCTGATGACAGGATCAAAATTCAAAATGACCTGGACAGATTGGAGAGCTGGGCCAAGGCTAATAAAATTAAATTCAACAGAGAGAAGTGTAAAGTCCTACACTTAGGTAGAAAAAATGGAATACAGAAATATAGGATGGGGGACACATGGCTGGATAGCAGTACATGTGAAAGGGATCTAGGAGTCTTCATAGACCACAAGCTGAACATGAGTCAGCAGTGCGATGCGGCAGCCAAGAAAGCCAATGCAATTCTCGGCTGCATCAACAGGAGTATGGTGTCTAGATCGAGGGAGGTACTGGTACCACTCTACTCTGCTTTGGTTAGACCTCATCTTGAATACTGTGTCCAGTTCTGGGCACCCCAATTCAAGAAGGACATGGTCAAGCTGGAGCAAGTCCAGAGAAGGGCGACCAAAATGGTGAGAGGCCTGGAAGACATGCCCTGTGAGGATAGACTTAAAGAGAGCGGGGTATGTTTAGTGTGCAGAGGAAAAAGGTTTAAAGGGGGGAACATGATAGCCGTTTTTAAAAATATTTGCAGGGATGCCATGTAGGGGGAAGGAGAGGGCTTGTTTTCTGCTTCTCCAGAGACCAGGACAAGGAGCAACGGATTCAAGCTGCGGGAAAAGGAGTTTCCCCATTTTAACCTCAGGAAAACTTCCTGACAGTCAGGGACCCCGGCAGTGGAATCTGCTGCCTCGGAGTGTAGTGGAGTTTTCCTTGGGGGTTTTTAAAGCAGAGGCTAAATGGCCATCTGTCAGGAGTGCTTTGAAGGTGTTCCTGCATGGCAGGGGGTTGGACTGGATGGCCCATGGGGTTTCCTTTTCCCAAAACTCTACATTTCTATGATTCTATGATTTAAGGCTGACCTATTAAGGAGTCCTAGCAGCCCAGTAAACTGTCTTTTTTGTAAAAACCAGATTGTGAGCCAGCATTCCTTCAAAAAACTAGCAACATTAAACAAACAGGAGTTGGGTTTTCATTTTTTTTTTTTTTTTCCAAAAGGAAAAAGAAAAAAAAGTCTTAATTTTATTTACAGACAACACACACAATCATCAATATGTGAAGGCAGTCAGGAAGAACTTGTGCTTTTAAAAAACAAAGTCTCTGGATAAGATTTTGCTTCTTTTCCATACAGTTCTATCCTGTCATTTTTATCACAGGCTCATCAAAAGGGGGAAAAAGTTAGCAGTTTTCTTTCTTTTTCTTTTTTTTTATTTTAAAAACACAAATCCTTAAAATTACAACCTTCTAAAGCGTTACAAGAAATTTATACCATCTTAACATTACAATTAAAAAATTTAAAAAGATTGAATACTCATAAAGTTTTGTTTTTTTTTAAACACACGAGAAATATATATCAATTCCACAATTCATTAAAAAAATTTTTCCCCCTTTTTAAAAAATTCTCCCATACCACAATTAATTTTCCCTTTAAACCTTTACCCAATTCCCATTCTATGATCTTTTCACGTTTCTCAAATATCACCACATAGGTGTGGTTTCCCTCACCTCATTTCTATTTACACAAATATACAGTACATTAATACTTTAAATGTTCATGTTTCATTTAGCTTATTGTAATTTATGCTTCATTAGCCCGTCGACCTTTTCAATCACATTCATATTTCTATTTGTTTCAATATTTAATTCATAACAATTACCATTATTCAATTTTGTAACAAAGACAGGAGTTTCTCTACTTTTTTTCCATTTTTTTCCTTTTTACCCGGGTTTTTTTACCTTTTAACAGCATTGTTAAATTATCCATTTCTTTATATTCCATCACTTTAACTATCCTTTCCCAATCTTGGGAAATTCTGGTCATTTTTCCATTCTTTTGAAAACTTTTTTCCGCCGCTGTAACCATATACAAAATGATTCTCCAATATTTATTTCTATCATTTAGCCCAATTTTATTTAGCATATTCAATAGAAATAATTCTGGAGTGTAGGGTATCCTTTTTTTAACACTTCTTGCATTATTTCTTGTATTTTTTTCCCAAAAGACTTTTGATTTTTTGCAAGACCACCAAATATGATAATATGTACCATTGTCTCTACCACATTTCCAACATTTATTTTCTTTTAATTTGTATATTTTACTTAATTTAACTGGGTCTAAATGCCATCTATAAAAATTTTTTAGATAATTTTCTTTCAAATTTTGAGCGGCTGTGGTTTATCGTGTCTCCCCAAAATTTTTTCCCCAAATGTTTAAAAATTCTCACTTCCAATGTTTTGTGCCCACACAATCATATTTGGCTTAACTTGCTCAGGCTCCAGTACCCTTTCTAAAAGTATATTAAAAAAATTTAGACCATTTGTTTATTCGAATCAAAAAATATTTTCTCCAATTTTCCTCTTTCATCACTGTGTTTATACCTTCTGTCATTTTATCTATAAGGAACCTCTTTTTCAATTGTCTATACAAAAACCAATGGCATTGAAAACCCTCCTCTTCCAATACTTGTCTTGTTTTTAAAATTCTTCCCTCCTGTTTTTCCCCTTCCACGATTAAATCTTTTACCTTAACAATTTTTCATCAAGATTTCCCCCATCTTGCATAAAACGCTTCGGGGGAAAATTTCCATAAAGGGATTTTCTGATAGAATTTTTTCTTAATCTTTCGCCATACTAATAGTAGAGGTTTCCTTATAAAATGATTAAGGAATTCTTTATCAAGCTTCTCTTTTCCCCGTCCCAAAGATATAGGCATGCCAGCCCATCCGCACCCCGGAAACTCTCCAAATTTAACAATTTCTCATCCTGTAGTGTCACCCAATCTTTAACCCACACTAAAGCATTTGCCTGATAGATACTCAAGTCTGGAAGGCCAGTACCCCCTTTTCTTTTTTTTTTAAACGTTTTCCTTTTTATTCTTGGTTTCTTTTATTCCAAATAAAATGCGTTAATTCTTTTTGCCATTCTTTAAATGGTTCTTCAGATGTTAATACCGGCAAATTTTGAAAAAAAAAAATTTTAATTTCGGAAAAATAGTCATTTTAATTGCAGCAATTCTTCCCAACAAGGAGAGTTGTAAAGATTGCCATTTATTTAAGAAATGTTTAATTTCCTTCCAAATTACTTTATAGTTATTTTCAAACAGTTCATTATTCCTTTTAGATAACCATATACCCAAGATTTAACTTTTTTTTCCATTGAATCCCGTTATTTGAATTATCTCCTTCTCATCGTCCAATCCTATATTTTTAGTCAAAATTTTCGTCTTTTCTTTATTTACTATAAATCCTCCCATTTACCAAATTGATTCAACTTTTCTAGTAATTTCCTAATAATTCCTTCGGGCTTCAAATACAACCAAGTCGTCGGCGAAAGCTTTAATTTTATATTCATACTTCTTTATTTTACAGCCTTTAATCTCATTTTCCTTCTTTATTGCCTGTAACAAAACTTCCAAAATAATTATAAAAAGAAAAAGGTGATAAAGGGCAGCCTTGCCTAGTCCCTTTCTTGATTTCAAATTTCTGAGTCTTTTCACCGTTGATAATCAATTTTTGCTGTTTGATCTTTATAAATTTCCTTAATCCAACCAAGATAAATATCGCCAAAATTCATTTTTGCCCCAAACTTCCATCATAAAGTCCCATCTTATGTTATCGAACGCCTTCTCTGCATCTATAAAAATGAGCGCCATTTTTCTCTCATTATTCCTTTCATAATGTTCTATAATATTTATCATTGTTCTGATGTTATTTTTTAAAATGCCTATTTGGCAGAAAACCGTTTGTTCTTCTCCAATAAAGATTTCAGAATTTTTTTATTTTTCCGCCAGTATATTCATAAATATTTTATAGTCAATTTTAAGCAGAGAAAATGGGTTTTCAAACTTGCAGGTTCTCTTAAATTTTTTCCCTTCCTTGGGAATCAATACAATTTTTAGCTTCACCCCACGAATCTGGTCCCCCCACTACCCCCAATTTCATTGTATAATTTAAAAAACCCCCTTATCAACTCCTTCTGCATTGTTTTAAAAAAGCCGTGAATCCATCTGGACCCGGTGCTTTCGAAACTTTTAATTTCTTGATCGCTTTTTGATTTCTATTACCGATATTTTTGCATTCAACAATTTCTGTTGTTCTTCAGTAAGTTCAGGAATATTTTTTTTTTCCCAAAAATACTCGACAATCTTCTTTCGAATAGCCTTTCCTTTAACATTAAAGAGCTCATTGTAATATTTGTGAAATATTTGTTTAATAGAATCTGGATCTGTAGTTGTTTTATCACCAATTTTCACCTGGGGGATTATTCTACTCTCTCTTTCTTCCCTTAAAAAAAAAATGCTAACCATTTCCCCGGTTTATTTGCTTGTTCAAAGAATCGCTGCTTTTGTCTTTTCAATTTCTTACTTAAGTCCAATTGATATTCCAAATTTAACTGTTCCCTCAAAATTTTTTTTTTTAAAGAATCTTAACATTTAATTCCCCTCAATTTTTCTTCTTTTCCTTTTATTTTTTTTTTAATTTCCTGGAGTCTCTTTTCTCTACTTTTTTTTAAATTTTCTATCCCCACTGGATGAAATGGCCCCTCATAACCGCTTTACGGGCATCCCAAAAACGTCTTCGTTTTCATATTTTCAGTTGCGTTTTCTGAAAAATAATTTTTAATAGCTTCTTTCGTTTTTCCAAATATTTATCATTTTGTAATATGAAATCATTTAGTTTCCAATTAACACTTTTTTTACCTTCCAAGATCTCATTTGAATGGGGTTATGGTCCGAAAAAATCTTTGGAAAATTTCCATCTCCTTCACATTAGTAAGTAGACCTTTAGACATGAAAAACATATCGATCCTAGACATTGATCTATGAACATCAGAATAAAAGGGAAAACCCTTGAATTTCCCCTTTTAAATTTTCCAAACATCCTGTAAAGACATTACTTCCAAAAGTTTAAAAAATGATTTAGGGAGTTTTCCCTGTTGTTTTTTTACACATTTTAGTTCCAGACCATCTTCCCCTGGATCCAAGACCCCATTCCAATCCCCCCCTTAACAAGAAATTCCCATGATAAATTATTTGAATAATTTATCATCTCCTGAAAAATTTCTGATAAAATTTACTTTTACCTTCTTTTAAAAAAATAAACTCCAATCAATAAAATCTTCAAGTTTGGTAACTGAACTTCGACACCTACATAGTGGCCTTGGTCTCGAAAATTTTTTAAATTTAGAAGCAAATGTCCTATTTATATACAAGACCACTCCCTTTTTCTTGTTTTTTGCCGCTAGATATAGCTTTTTCCTAATTTTGGATTCATTAGGTACTTTGAGTCCTTTTCTTTAATTCTTGGGTTTTTTGCAAACAAATAATATCTACTTTCTCTTTCTCGACAACATGGAAAACTTTTCGTCTTTTATAATCTGAGTTAAGTCCTTTAACATTCCAGGAAAGTATTTTAATCCCCATTTTTCTGATTAATTATATCCTCAAAAAATTATATTTTTTTTCTTCTATATATGTGTCTTCAATTTCGAGGTCTTCCCCCTCTTTTCCTTTTAAAGCCCTTATCGGAAAACTTCACTGTTTAATTCCTTCTCTTTATCTTTATCCTCTTTTATTTCTTCCTTCTTTTTTGTTTGACCTTCTTGTTGTACCTTTCCGTCTTCTATTTTCCCCAAACTCTCTCCCCTTTTCTTTCTCTTTTTCCCCTTTAAAACCTTGGTCCATACCTTCCAACTCTTTTTTCAATCTTTCATAAATTTCCTTTGCTCTTAATCTACTTGTAATCTTATACCTTCTTTGTTTATATGAATATGACAGTCCTTCAATCTGTTCCCACTTATATGTTATTTTATATTTCTGGAAAAAAAATTTCGTTAAAAACTTGTATTCTTGCCTCCTTTTTAATATTTCATATGGAATGTCTTTAAACACTTTTATTGCCCTGTCACCCAACATTAATTGTTTTTCATAACTTCTCAAATTAATTTTTATTCTTATCTGGTGAAACAAATTACCACATCCCTCCACCATCCTTTTTCCTTTGCTATTTTCGAACTTACTCTAAAAAACTTATCCGCTTCCTGTTCCATCTTTTCTATCTCTATTTCCACAAATGTCGCCAAAATTGGAATTAATCTTTCATATAAGTTTTCATTTGCTGCTTCTGGAAGCCCTCTTAACTTGACACATCTATCCCGATATCTAAGTTCTTATAATTTATTTGTAATTCTTCATGACTTTGCTTAAATTCCAAAGCTTCCTTAAATTTCTCTAATTCGGTTGTCCTTGTTTTGTAATTCTTGAAATTTTCTTTTTTTCTTACCCATTTCTTTATTCATCCCATCTAATCTTTTCCCAAATTTTCAAACTCCTTTTTTTTATCAGCTTTTATTTCTATTTAAATTTTTTTCAACTCTTGCCTCATTTCCTGTTTAAAACTTTTAATTTCTCTTAAAATTTCTGTCACCTGTTGGCCCATTTCTACAGAGGTTCTTCTCCCCTGCTCTACTGGGTAAAATGCAGTTGAGTTTGAACTTTACTGCCTCTTCTCACTCCTGAAGCCATTATAATTAAACTACTAATGAAATTTAATAAATAAATCTCCTTCTCACCAGCAGGTGGCAATCTTGTATCATTTAAAAAGTTCTGTCCAGTATTTCACAAGTTAATTGCCGCTTGTCGTATTCTTTCAGAAATAATTTTTAAAATTTTAAACCTAGACCAAGGTCACATTATCCAAAACAATACTCCTTCAGAACTCTGCTGGGGCTTTTCAACATCTGTGAAAGAGAGAAACTAATCTCTAACCCTTTTTTTTTTTTTTCCCTTTTATACTTCCCACAGTCACCCCTTATTTTCTAACAATCCTTTTCTCTCTTTTTTCTCTCTCTCTCCTTTATTTTTTTTTTTTCCTATTCACGATTAATTATAAGTAATCTCAAAAAACATTACATAAATATATAAACAACACTTCACTTTATCACTTTATCACCAGCAAAATAATGAATTAATTACACTGTCTTCTTAAAACCCAAAACCAAAGTCACGAAATTGATAAATTTAATTTATGAAGGAATCCTCTAAATTTTTTAAATGCAGATTCAAAATCCGTAAAATAAAAACGTCCCACCTATACCCAACTTTCACAAGCCTTGTCTGTTTGCACCATTTCTCCGTGCTTTTCCCCCTTGGAACTTTTGGGTACCCCTGTTCGTCTTCTATTAAATCTTAAATAAAATCCAAGAAAAGAACTTTCGGGAAAAAAAATGATTTCTACAGCGAGCTCCCAGCGGTGACCCGCGAACTCAAGCTTACCGTCCATTCCCTATTCCAAGTCCTTGGTATTTTTTACCGGGTTTCTCTATCCTCTAACTTTCAGGTTTCCTTGTCGCCTGTCAAGTTTCTAAATCTCCTGTCTGGTTTAAATGTCCAATTTTTTCCCCCTTTTTCAAGCGATATTGGTGTTTTATTACAACTGACGTTTAACTTTAGATAACAAATGTTTTCTCTATATTTCCCAAATGTCTGTTATTTAATTATTTATTTTTGGCGAGCTCAAACGCCATATTCGCGTAATCTTTCCCACCTTCTTTTTTTTCTTTTTCAGTCCTTTTTTTCGCGTGAGCTTAAAACCCAAATAAAAAATAGTTCACCAAATTTTAAACCCCCAAAAGCCAGGCATCCTCGATTAAATTACTTCTCAATGAAAAGGGTGATTTTTCTGCCGGTCAACATATATTCCGTCTCGTTACTTCCCTCTCCCGCTAATTTATCTCTCCAGTCCTTTTTCACTTTGAATTGCCCGTTCTTCTTCTTTTCCTTGATTCAAATATTTTGTTTAAAGATCGGTCACACCTAACAGTTTTAGAAATTTATGATGGATTTTAGATTTGGTCAGCTTCTTGCAATATAAACTCACCACATTAAAAAAAAGTTTCGGACGCCGCTAATTTGCCATCAGCCACTACGACGTGCGGACATGGGCCTTTTGGTCCCCTCGCTCTATTCCAGCTTCGGAGCCTCTAGAATAAAGAATCCCCCAGCCTTGAGAGCGGAATCCGGACCCCCGACACCCCTTTTTTATCCCCTTTACCGGGGGGGAAATTGCCGCCTGTCTGGCAAGGCGGTTATCCACACGGGGTGTCAGAATCAGCGAGAACTCTTCGCTGTTCTGGCCCACCCCGGCGCCATTGAAACCCGGAAGTCGGTTCTCTTATCTTTTGAGGTGACCCTCCTTCACTGATTTTCTTTTAATAACTGCATTTTCCTTTATATTTCTGTTTTTAAACTAGTTCCAGTTGCAGATGTTTGATATCGTTTGTACCACCTCATGGGCCAATAGAGATAAATGCTGTGAGCTGCCAGCCTTGGTAAGACTTCTCTTTAAAGCTTTTATCACTTGGGAATTAAAGTGTAATTGTATTTGAAATTATCAGATATCATCCAAATTTGGGTAAATTGGAATACACCAATAACATGAATTAGTATTTTTTCCTCACCAGAGAGATGAAGAAACTGCCCAAACCCTTCCTCACGCTTGCTCATGTTCTGAAACCAGCCAAAACCCCAGGGCCCCCCCTGGCCCACCGGTAAATTTTACATGGGTTTGACCTTTTAGTATCCCCGTGCAGATTTTGCAGTCATTCAGGCCCTTTTTGCACGGCATTTTCCATGCAAAAGGGCCCCTCGAGCATCGCACAAAAGTGAGGAGCGGTCCACACGATGCACTCACATTTGCGTGACGCTCCAGGGCCTGGCAGGCACCACTCGCATAATTTTTCATTTTCTGCTTTAAGCTGAAAATGGTGCACGGTCGTGCATTGCTCCCAGGCTCCGTGTGCACTTATCTTGTGCACTTATCTCGGGAGCCAAGCTGGGCATGCTTCCTATCTCAGTGCAACTTGGGAAGGTCCCAGGCTGCACTGTGAAAGGAAGAAGCAGGGCTCTCGTGTGAGCAGGAAGCTCGTGCAGAGCTGAAGAAATCTGGACGCGAGGGCCTCTCGTAAGAGGCTGCTCGTGCGAGCACTGCACTCCAGTGCCTAGAAAAGGTAGGATGTGGAAAGGGCCTTAGTCTTACTAGAACGGGGCAGGGGAGCTTTCTTGTATTATATGAACAAGGAATTGACAATACATGTGTTCCCTCTTCATACCATTGTTGTTACCAAAAGGTCCACTGCCATAAAGACTGCACTGGGGCATCAACCCAAAACATTACAATTAGTCAATTAAAAAAAAATCATTCCAACCCACAGGACTAGTGTGTGGGTGCACACGTGTGTGATATATGCATGTGTGCGGAATGTGTGTACATATGGGCCAACCATCCAGTAAACCTGATCTGATGAAAACAATTGAAGTATATCCTGTTGAATGTCTGCTGGAAAAGAAGACAAGATTGGGATGTTAATGGTTGCAATGGAATAGAGTATTCTGAAGGAGGGCATGGCTGGCTAGCTAAAGCCACTAATTAAGAGCACTCCAGCCAGGAGTTGAAAATACTTCAAAAAAATTATGCTGCAAGTCCCATTTCTTTTCCTCTAACAATCAATATGCTTTGCAGGGTGGTCCAGGTCTCCGAGGTCCAAAGGGTATCCGTGGTGACCATGGTCCAAAGGTAATTTTTCATGCTTCTGTTTCATTTATAAATATTATACATAAAGGCAAATACAGGCTCCCCACCCCCCACCCCTTATCTGACAGGTTAGAGACCAGAGCAATGTCAGAAAGCGGAATTGGTCAAAAAGTGGGACCCATGTAAGAAACGTGAAGGAATTACAGATACTCACTTGGGAATTATGGAGACTGCTTTCAAAGTCTCTCAGTTGGCTTGGTGCTTTTTCCCCCTCTCAGTTCACTTTGCAAGTAGTGCACATGTGTGAGTGGTCCCGTGCAAGCCTCTGTAGGCAAGAAGGCAAGAAGAACTGATGAAAGAGTGGACTCCTTGTCAAATTAACAGAACAAGTCTTTAATTTACAAGTGTCAAAAGAGCAGAATGTCAAAAAACAAAAACAAAAAACAAATTGACAAAAAGTGGCAGGTACAATTCATAGCAGTTTCCCCTTTAACTTCCTGGTGTGTGATTTGTGCCTACTTTTGATTTAGTTGCCTTTTCTCAACTAGTAGAGATCAGCTGTAGAAAAATGTTGACTCTTTTTATTATGGGAATGAAAGGAAGAGTTATTATAAGCTATATGGGTGTCTGGAAGAATACAGTTCATAGCTTCTTACAGCTAGGGCAAAAATGTGTTTGGGAATGAATTCACACAACTTTTTATTCAAAATTCATCCTTGTCATTTTTATTTTGGAAGTAGGCCTTTGCAAAGAAGACTCTTTTGTACACCTCCACTGTCAATGTGAATATTTGTTTATTTATTTTATTTCTATGCCACCTTTTATCCCAAAGTGGAACCCAAGGTGGCTTCTTCATGTGTCATTTCCTGTAGTTTGAGTCTTTAGCATCTGCTCATCATAAGCAGCTATTCTTTTAGTACAGAGTGATCTTTTCTGGTTCTAGGGGCCAGATGGACCTCGTGGTGAAATTGGAGCTCCTGGTCCTCAAGGGCCACCTGGGCCACAGGGACCGAGTGGTCTCTCCATTCAAGGACCTCCGGTATTCTTATTTATGTTATTGTTATTATTATTAAACATTTATTTTGAACAAATAGTGATAAGGTACTGTTGCACTTGTCTCCCATTTGTGAGCTTCCTATAGCTTCTGGTAGGCTTGCCTGGTTGTATTAAAAAACAAACAAACAAGCATGCTGGTCTAGATAAGTCTTTCATCTGGCCCAGCAGGGCTGTTCTTATGTTGATGTATTTACACTTTATCATGTGTAGCTTTGGAACTGTACAAACAGAGGTTTGAACTGTGAAAAACATTGCATTCACCTACATAAATTACAGGGTTGAAGAGGGGCAAAGAAGAATTAGCCCTGTTTTCCTTTTGCTTCCCGTTACCTATTTTTTTAGAAGATTAGTGGAGACATATCTTGACTAAAATTGGAAAGCATCAGACAACTGGATTTATGAATTTCATACATTTCTCTCCATAATTCAGGCTTAGTTAAAAAGCAGGATTCTGTTTAGTACCCTGTGATCCAAGAATCTTTCACAGTCTTTCCATTTGTTTAAAAGGTGAAGGAAACAGAATTGTCCCTTAGTGTAATAGGGCTTCAGTGTTGATTAACTGGATCAGTAGAAACGAATCGAGACATATACTGTGGCTCCATCTTGGAACCTTCCTCTTTCTGCAGGAAGGTCTGGAAGGGAAATGTAATGATACTTCAAGTCAATGCCATTACGGAGATCCATGTGGCCAAGAAACCTGGTCAGTCAGGGTTCCTAATAGAGCTTCATAATTTGCATTTGGGTTATATTTTTCCTTCAGATCGTCCCAGTAAACATGAGAAGATTGTGAACAGAAGAGGCAGGACTTCTCCATGGATATATTTATTAAACACCTGAATAGGGCTTGATATTTGGTCAAATGAAACTTCAGTGTCGCAATACAAAGGTGGATGTCTCTTCCTTGGTCCCCCTTTCTCTGCAGAAAGATGGGGAAGACTCATCTTAGCAAGATCCTTTCATTTTATCTTCATCCATCCCTTTAATTGTTTCAGATATCACTGCTGGAATCCTGTTAGTTAGTCCCACTTAGAGCAGACTCACTGAATCAGTTGAATGATGAATCAAGATGTAGGTGATTCATTATTAAGTTGCTCTGCTCTAATTTTGACTAACAGATAGAATTCAGTAGTATGTTATTTTTAAAAATATAGTCACATGTACAATTGTGTCAGAATTTCAATATTTGTTAAAGTTTTTAAAAATTTCTTGTCATTCTGTCAATCTGTTTTTGTTGTTGTTTTTGTTATTTCTTGTTCACCCCTCCCAATGAATTGAGATAGTGAATTGACAAATTCAACACATAGTGCAGGTTCAAAGGATATATAAAACTAATGCATGTCAAAACAATATAAGTCACATGTACAATTGTGTCAGAATTTCAATATTTGTTAAAGTTTTTAAAAATTTCTTGTCATTCTGTCAATCTGTTTTTGTTGTTGTTTTTGTTATTTCTTGTTCACTCCTACAATAATGAGTAAAGGATATATAAAACTAATGCATGTCAAAACAATAAATACATAAAATTCATTGATTTAGATTTTTTTATTTTTAAATCAAAAATTTGATTTGATCGTTTTTTTATTTATGATTCAAACAACAGTTGTGGTCCTTCCTAAACTAATACTAAAACTAACCTTAACTAAAGTTAAGTCCATTCATTTTACTGAGAGAATTAAAGACATTGTAAACCACTGCATTATATGTTTTAACTCTTTGGTCATTACCATCAGGGACCAAATGGTGAAAAAGGCGAGAAAGGAGAAACTGGCCGTCCTGGCCTACAGGTAACTACTATGGTGACTCAGCATACTATATAGGTATATTTTAATATGAAATCCTCATATTCCATATCTTAAAATGAAATTTACACCACTAGCTCAAGAAAATTCAAGTTCAAGAGGAAAGAATTCCAGTTCAAGGAGAATAAATAATTCAAAACTACATTATTAATTGTTTACCTGTTGCAATTGTTGTAAGTCAGTTCTCACAGACATCAGGAAGTGGTGAAGCGACAGATTTGCTGTTTCCTCCTAAACCCTACTGGTTTATATCAGCTGGAGTAGAGTGTGTATGTGCGTGTAAGTAAGTGTGTATTGTTCTGTTGGCTTTTTCAGCCTAGCAGACCTTATTTTAAATCCCCACACACACTGGTATCAAATGGGGGATTTAGCTATGTTGCCTCTAATTAGGAACAGCAGACATACTTGATCTGAACACTTCTCAGGGGAATGAAGTAGCTTTGGTCTCAGCAGTTCCAAAGAGGTTTTGGCCTACCGCATTTCACTCCCTTATTTAATAACGATAAAATTGGTAATGATGAGGGTTTTGAAATATGTCATCTATGTTTCTGGTGGGGCATAGGGGACAGATTGAGATGGAAGAATTATGCCCTCAGGGAAGTGCCAATTATTTCAGTTCCATATGCAGAAAAACTCTGTAGAAACCAGTTCAGTGGTGATGACTAGTCTGTAATGGCCCGTTTTCACCCCCACTTAGAAAACAGCCAGCTATGATTATTTGTAGTTTTGCAGGCTGTTATAATCCATTCTGTAAAATTTTGACAGAAAGGTGATACAATAATTTTTTAAACAAATAAATGTGGAAGAATGTGGACCCATCATGGTTCATGTCCCAAGTAATTCCTCTACCTGCTGAGATCCTAAAAACTATGTTATACACAGATTTACATGATTTACATTTACTATTATTACAAGCAGGTGCTATGTTAATACTCACTATGTATTTATATTTTTTCATTGTCTTGAAAATATTCATGGGGTTTATTTAATAATGATAATATGGTAATGTTATCACCTTTGCTTTTATGCAGGGTGTCCCTGGTGCATCTGGATCTCCAGGACGAGATGGAAACCAAGGCCAAAGAGTAAGATGAAATGATTGATAATAATTGGCTTGATACTTCACCTTCCTTTAGTCCAACATTTCCATTATTATGTACTTTTTACTAGATCCTCTTATAGGCACAGTTTAGACACATTTCTGAACCAGTTTTCTATATGTGACATCAGTTGCTTCTGAGTGGTTTGTAATGGAGACAGATACAAAGCATGGCTCCTGGAAATCCTTGATGGACCAGTCACCCAAAGGCACCATGTTTGTTCAATTCTTCCCAGGGAAACTGAAAAAGTCTGTTTGAATTGTAAATTCTTTTTTTAAAAAAACTTCTTTGAAGATTGAGAGTAGTGCAATTGGAGTAGTTGATTCTTTCCATGTGGAAACCATGTGGGACCACAGAAGCATAAACTTCAAGGATGATCTTGTTCATGAAGAAATATACAACTAAAGCACTCCTGAAAGATGCCCATCTAACCTCAGTTTAAAGACCTCCAAAGGTGAAGGAGTCTACCACACTCTGAGACAGTCTGTTCCACAGCTGAACAGCTCTTACAGTCAAGACATTATTCCTAATGTTAAGGTGGAACATCTTTTCCTGTACTTTGATAATATTAGTTCATTTTTAGTCTCTGAAGCATTAGAAAACAAACTCCAATAGCAGATGGTGGCTTCAGAGTCAGTGGGACAGAGAATTTGTTCCAGGTTTTTGATTGGACTTTAAAGGAGCTATCCAGGGTTCTGAAGTCTACCCTCTGTCTAGGGTCAGCATCTCAGACCAAACCCCACAGCACTTTCGCCACTCAAATGACATGGGAATCACTAGCAGTCATTGTGTGGACCTATTTCATCCTTTGATATCTGCAGAATAGTCACTTTTCATGGTATGAAATATGGAACACAGGGATAAAGGATCTAAGTCAGTCAGAACTTTTAAAAGATACTGTTTTGGACTATAATTCCCAAACCCACCAGAATTAGAGATGTAAGCAATACGCTAGGGCCAACATCACTCTGGCACCAATTCCTGTCTTCATCTATTTCCTTCACTTCACCACCTCCATGGTGCATTTTTAATAAGTTTATTAGTGTTTTTTCAAGGTGGATTTAAAAAATTGTATAAATAGAAGGAAATAGTATGGGAAATAAAAAGTTTGTGAAATTTATAAACAAACAGGCAAGTTTGGCTTAATGGAGCTTTGTCCAATACGAATGGAGAGAATCCAGCAGCTCCTTCGGGACTGATACATTTCAGCATCAGCTTTCGTGGATTCCAGCCCATTTCATCAGAAGCATCCTTCCTCCTGCACTTTACTTCTTCTGCTGAGAAAGGCTAACATGGCTATCTCCTTGAAATCTGTTTCTTTACCTATAGCTTACCTTTCTCCAAAAACTGGGCAGCTAGCTCAGCACTGTTATTATTCCTCTTATTGTTGTTATTATTTTGCATGTTAGCCCTCTTGGAGACTGAGTGATGGAATGGAGGGATTGAAATAGAGGCTGTATGAATTCTAAGTGGCCAGGGAAAAGTGAAAGGCAGTGGCTCAATTGGATCTTTTATTTCTCAGGTCTTTCTTTTGGAGTATATGCCCCCCCTTGAAATCTGTGGGGAGAAATTAGCCATGATGACTTCAGGCTGGCATAGCTGAGGTTCCCAGTCTTAGGGCTTCTTAAAGGTGTATTCTGAAACTGTGAAACCACGTGGATATTCCCTTGATTTTTACACATGGCGCTGTACACATTTTGATTTTGATTCTTCCTACACCATAGCAGGAGAAATGGCATGTGCAAAGCAGTCGCAAAAGCAGTTCAGAGCAAGTGATTTAAGGCTTACAAAGCCTGCAGTCCTCATACTTATTTCTCCATATATGTCCTGCTGAACCTGCCCTGGAATTAAACTTTAAACCTTGGAGAATAGACAAAGAGATTCAGCATCTGTTACTTGTTAGGAAGGTGGTAATACAGATATATTCACTAAACCTCATTTTGCATAATCCCCTTCGTGCATGCATGCATGCATACGCACACATGTAGCAAGCCTTGCTGTATTCCGTGGCTGTGAGCAGGGTGTGCCTAGTCTGTCAGTTCTTCAAACAATGCCCTTGCTGTGAATGAGGGGTGTGTGTTCTGGGCAGCAAAACCATTCCAAGAATGACTTGGCTGCAATTTCAGTGCATTAGCTTTATTTAATCAAGCATTTCTGAGTTTTGTTCCAAGAACAGCATGCAGCAACTTTCTAAACCTGTATTTGAGTCTTTTCATAGATGCCACAGAAATTCCACATAGACAAAAGCCATAGTGTAGATTGTTGATAAGCTGTAGCATAAGGCTTTGATATAGGAAGGCATTGAAAGCACTGGAACAAAAAACTGTGGAACTCTTCAGCACTTTTTTTTTTGTGTACATTCAAGTATTTTCCAACTTAGGGTGACTCTAAGGGAAACCTATAAAGTGGTTTTCTTCCCAGATTTGTTCAGAAAGTGTTGGCCTTCTTCTGAGGCCAGAAATGTGTGACTTGCCTAAGATTACCCAGTACATTTCCATAGCTGAGTATGGATTCAAATCCTGCTCTCCAGCAGTCCTAGTCCAACACTCAAACACCATGCTGTTTCTCCCCAGCACTGCCATCATTTGTTTCTAAGCTAAAAGGGTTTTAAAAAGAATAGAAGACAAGTGAGTTTGGTTGGTTTAGTTTAATTATATGCTATGGTTATCATAAATTGAAGCCAGCTTGACGCCAAATAACAAGAAACTTGACAAGATACTTCTACTGAGATTTATAGGTCAGGCCAGTACCTTTTTGTTTGGTCATTAGTAAAAAAAACCCTGAAATTCTCCATGGAAGCAGTACAGTTCAGCACTAATATGTTTGAAAGCACAGGGTTTTAAAACCAGATAAATCCAAGTTAAATGTTTGGAGGCCTGGAATCTGGATAGATATGGTTTCATCCATATTCATTTCCAATTCCTCCATCTTGAGAAATAAAAAATTTGTGAATGTTGGTTAAAATCTTATCAAAAACAAACTGAAATGAAACTGTCACCTATTCCCTTACACTGCTTTGATTACTCTCACCGACACAGCCAGGGGCACTGTAACCTTTTCCAGGCCTTTAGGTAGACTGGCCCGTGGTCACACCTCAAGACCTCCTAAAGGGTCCTCTTCCTCTATGGAGTGAAGGCCCCAACCCATTATGTCTTGAAGTATCCAAGGTTGGCTGGCCCATGGCTACACCCCAACATCTCGTAAAGTGTCCTCTTCCTCTATGAAGGAGTGAAGACTCCAAACCATTACATCTTGAAGTATCCAAGGTAGAATATTTCAGAATTTGCACCAAAAAAAAAAAAAAGGAAACTCAGCTCAACAAAGGCAGCAAAGCAAGTGTATAAAAAGAATAGGATTATTAAAAGAGAAAAGCATATTATTGACATATGTTATTCTTTACTCTGTTGTTGTGTGCCTTCAAATCATTTCCAACTTATGACAGCAGTGAGGCAACACTTAGCCTATAGTTTTCTTGGCAAGATTTGTTCAAAAGAGATTTATCATGGCCTTCCTCTGAGGCTGAGAGAATGTGACCTGCCCAGTTGGTTTCCATGACCAATTGTTTGAACACTGGTCTCCCCAGTGAAATCAGTATACTATGCTGGCTTTCTACTGCTCTATTTCTATACTTCTTACTCATTAGTACTATTGTCCATCTTGCCTCAAAGGGACTCCGGTAGTATTTTGTATAAAATGAGCTGGCTAGTCATTCTGGACCGAACTTGACCCAAACAGAGATTTCTCAACACTGTGTCTGTTACCTAACAGAAATGTGGAGCCAGGGCAGGCAGGTATTTGCAAAGAAGAAGCAGTGGCTGGAAGGCCAAGTTGTTTAATCTTTCCCTTGCAAGATGCTTTGTCCCATTTTACAAGCATGGATGTGAGGCTAGAAAGAAGTCAAGGAGGAAATAAAAAGCAGTTCAGGAAAAAGCAGAGGGTAGGGAAGAGTTAAGCCTCTCATACTCTCCAGCACCACCCAAACAAACACTGTTGCTATCTTCAGAATCTCTGTTTTGCTGGTTATTGCCAGTTATTGGTCTCCGTTTCCTAGTTACTTGGAATACAAAAGTGGTTATTCCATCATACAAAGTCGATGCCCTCTGATCTTTCAGTGGGAGTGGGAAGTAATGCTATTCCAGCCAGTTTGGATCTAATGCAAGTATAGCACTAAGGTAAATGCCCAACGTTTCCTTCCTTCTAAAACACATGAAAGGACCCTTATTCGTCATGTGCTCACAGATACAAGAGAGTGATGCTAGCATCCTGTGCGACTACATTTCTAATCCTTTTCTGCATTACAGAATTAGTTTAAGATGCTTATCTTACATTTGATAATGTGAGAAACAAAACCTAGTAACAAGTTATAAACTTTGGTATTTATTGGAGAGACAGCAGAAGGAGTGTTTCCTATTGAACAGCTTCTTAAACAGACTCCTATTTGACTTAATTTGTAAAAGAGTATTTTTCTCACCTAACAAAATACAGTAGGAGGAAATTTGTAAATGTCCAAGAGCTACAGTAGCACTGCCAAAGTAAACATACCTAGAGGGTTTGCCCAGAGATATTATATAGCTGCTAAATAAGAGAGGTAGTGACACATGGAAACAAATTATGTGGTATAATTGGAAAACAATGTCAAAACAAACTCATGTGGAGGCATTTCTTTTTGCTATAATTTTTTAAAAGAGGAACTGAGAGAAAAATTTATTCACTTCAGTCTTGGGAATTGTAGGTAGCCACTGAAGAGCGGAATGACAACTTGATCCCTCAGTTCCTGTAGTGCCTCATAGAACAGATCATGCTCTGATTCTGCCAATCACCTGGTGAGAATGAAGGGAAAAGGAATCATATTAGTGGGTGTTCCTTTCTCATTTCCCATTTGGCAAGCAACTGCAAAAGTCAACAGCTCCTGATAGTGTTGCTCTGCTAACAAGTAGGAGTTTAAAAAGAGAACAAGCTCCATTCAGATTTAGCCATGGAAGAAGGAGGCACCTAACTGATCTTACACAACCTCGAACATTTCATAGATGAAAATTGGGATGCATGTCTCCAGGCAACATCGGACTGTGATTAAGATGGCAGAAGTTATTAGTAAGGTAGAACAGACAAGCTTGGAGAGGCTGCAGCAGTTTGCTTTCTCTTGAATCAACTGGGAAAGGCAAGATTCAGCCCCTATCTTTGCTTCCTTCCCTGCTAATTGAGTGTGAATTACTTTTAAACCTTGATCTCGGCTTGCACCAGTTGAAGTAAATGAGGATGAAGGGGAAGGTGGGAGGAGGAAAGAGAAGCTAGGATGTTTTAAAAGCAGCTGAGGAAGTAATATGACAGAAGTAAAATGTTCCTGCCCAATCAGGACTGTTGTGAAGGAAGAACAATCTCTTCAGGTAGGTATACTAAGTGCTGTCCAATTCAGTATTCCCTTCCCCATTTGCAATGCAGGGATAATAATGCTAATCTTTCTTATAGAGTATTGGTAAAGAGTATTGACATGAATATGCATGGAAACTCTGAACACTAAGATGCTATAGATGGCCACTACACTGCACTCCTTGAGTGCCACCAAGTATTTTGATGTAAAGATGTTCAATTACAGCTGCCAAATTTGGTGAGCATGCTAAGGCTTCACATGTGGATCAAGTTCTAAGTAGGAACTTCTGTATATTTTAGTATCACAAATGGTTACACATCTGCACTCCCATAGTGCACGTGAAGCTTTCATTGATATTTCCAGGAATGGACCAGTCTGTGTTTATTTGATGTTTTCTGTACCTGTTGGTGTATTGTGTATTTTGGGTTTATGGACATTTGGTGTAGTGAACAGTGCCATTACAACTAGCAGGAGTTCTTGCTGTCCTTAGCAATACGCTAATTCTTGTATCTGCCTCTCATCTAGGGTCTGCCAGGCAAAGATGGGCCCACTGGGCCACAAGGCCCCCCAGGACCTGTGGTAAGTATAACTTTATTGTTGAAGTCTAGGCAGCATAAGCTAGATACATCATAGATAATCAATAGGTTTTTCTCATATCCCATTTTCCCACAGCTGTGCAACTATGTTATCTGCATCATGATATGTAGAGAATATGTAATGATTTCGTGTATTGATGATATGGGGAAGCTCCTGTAAATCAACTGCTTTGATGTTATTCTCAGTCCAGTGGATATTTTGACTTGGTACAAATTAAAATTGAGTCTGCAGTTCAACAACTTTTAAAAAGCATATTAGAATTAGGAGTTGGTTAAGCATGATATCAGCACTTATGGGTGTGTTGTCAATAATAGTGTAAAAAAAAAGTAGAGTTGTACACAGAAAAAAATGTGTGTGAACATGCCTTTTTGGCTCAGATAGGATCATCTCATGTCAGAGTTTTAGGAAAAGAATGCAATTCTCCTCAGATCCCCAAGGCAAGGACTTGCCTTGTTTCCCAAAGTCTTGGGTGGTTTCCATGTTGACTGTAATAATGAGGAAATCAACAAATCAATCTCACTGTCTATTCTATGGCAGAATGAGATGGCATTTAATGAGATAACTACCCAGTCAGAACAAAATAAGGAATGAACATGCAGCATTCCAGATGAACAACAGCTTTTGTATCAAAGGGGAGGCTTTTCCTTTTTAATAAAAAAGGAAAATCAATACATTTTAATGTTTGTTTGGGAAGAACTGAAGGAAACTTTCAAGTATACTAGTGGCTTCTGAGGGATGGCAGTTGTCAAATTTCAGACAAACTGGTACAGGCTCTTTTGAATTTCTCTTGCTTTTTCCACATAGGGAATACCTGGTGCTCCCGGTGTTCCAGGAGTTGCGGGTAATATTGGGCCGCAAGGTGATGCTGGACCACCTGTAAGTAACAGAACATCATACAGTATATACCACTCATATGACCATATAGAATGCAGACCTCTTTCTGTGGATTAGCAAAAACTAACGGGTAGGTCCTACCCAGCTCCTGCTAACACATGACACAAAGTGCCTCTTCACTGATGTTGCAAGAAGTTAGCTTCCTATGTTATACATAATCACTGTGTCTCGGTGCTAATAAACATTGTCTCAAGCTTGCTGATATTTTTCTGTAGCTTGTACAAAATTGGCTTGAAGGCACAGAACAACAAGAACTCTTTAAACTGTACACTTGTGCATCCTATTAGCATTTACAGAATCAAATTAGAATCTTTACTATTACTATACTATTATGAGCAGCCTAAACTGCATTTTAATTGGAGCCTCATTATAGGGGAAGAAGGTTTTTATTGCTCCAGGCACAGAACTGACAAAAATTACCCTTCCCTATGGGCCAAACAACTTTATAAAAACAAAGACCCTATTGATACCAATGGAAGTCTCCCATCTCTGCAAGGATAATATATGCATAGGAGGGCATTTTCAATAAAACTTCAATTGAGAAGGGGAGGGGGCACATGCAGTAATCCGATGAAAATCTCTTTTCCCCAATGCCTACAATTAAATGTTAAAAAACCCAGATGTGATTGCTAATTCTACCATTACAGTAACATCTACTTTTGACCCACCAGAGGCTCATAAAATTGCTGTGTTTGGTTTCTTTTGTTTCCAATAGTTTAAGATTAAAACAAAATGACTATCATCCAGCAAGCCACATGTTTTTCTAACCGAGAAGAGTTGAAAAAGCGGCTTTCGCTGCTGTACACAAGATCTGATATAAGATACCAGCTGGAAAAATGACCTTTCCACAGCCCTGTTATGTATAGAGATATTCCCTCCTCTGCTGGATGGAAGTCAATATCAAGGGAACTGAACATTCTACATGTATGGATTGCTGCATACTCCAAAATTCCAGCACAGCAGCAATCTGCTACGGCTTGCTATTGCATTTGAAATGTGTTGTGCACTGTGATTCGAACACGTTGACATAACTATTGGTTTAGTGTAGCTCAAGCCCTATGACCTACATGTCATCGCATTAAATGGTCCGTGGCAAAGGGGAAAGGTCACATGTGCTAATTATATTTTGCTCTTTATTTTTCTCTCTCTCCACCCCTATAGGGACCTCCTGGAGCAAAAGGCGAGAGGGGTGAACGTGTAAGTGCCTTTTTATTATAGAACTCTATAGGCAGGAACAACACAAGAAGATTTACATGTCTATTTTTTTTTTCAAAAGACAAAAGAATTAGTCCAACTTATGAAAAAAAAAGCTATAATGATGTGAGACTTTCCCTTTAAAGCCACTTAGGCTTCAGTTCTACACATGTGTAACTGGAAAAGATCTTGCTAATCACAGAGGGCCTTATGCTGCAGTAGACATCAATAGGATTATTCTGTCATAAAAACAAAAGGATGTTGTAGAGTACATTCTAGGAGTCAGGTCAAGGAGCTCCCACAGTCTGCTTAATTTGCATTCTCTCTCTTATGAACCGTATTCTGAAAGGTGTTAATGCCTCATGATGATACTTTCCTTATACAGGGAGATCTTCAGTCACATGCCATGGTCCGCGCGGTAGCTCGTCAGGTGTGTGAACAGCTTATCCAAGGTGGGTACCAGAACTGATGTATTTTCATACCTGTAATGTTATGGATTTCATGTGCTTTCAAAATGTTTCCAACTTATGGTGAACCTAAGATGAACCTTTTTTTGGCAAGATTTCTTCAGATGAGGTTTGCCATTGCCTTCCTCTGAGGCTAGGGGAGTATGGCTTGTTCAAGATCACCCAGTAGGTTGTGATGGCCAAGTGGGCATTTGAACCCTGGTCTCTTGGATTCCTAGTCGAATACTCAAACTGCTGCACTAAACTGGCTCTCCTGGAATGTGGTACAACTGTGCAATTTGTGATCCTTTCACACCAGCTGTTTGTTGTGGTTCAACTAGCTGAGTTATCTTTATCAGGACCAGTGTAATGACATTGTGGATTCTTCTGCTTTTCAGGTCATCTGGCCAGATACAACTCACTCTTAAATCAGATTCCAAGCCAGTCTATCTCAACACGAACTGTCCCAGGACCTCCTGGGGAGCCGGGACGGCAAGGGTCACCTGGACCACAGGGAGAACAAGGATCTCCAGGAAGGCCAGGGTTTCCAGGCAGTCCTGGTCAGCCTGGGAGACCAGGTGAAAGAGGTAAGCTGAATATCAAGATGGATAAAATGGGAACTTGCCTAAAGGCTACCAAATACAACATCCTAAAGTCTGGTGTCAGGCTGAGTGGATAAAGTGGAACAGATATTAATTCATTTTTAATTCCTTGAAATCACTAATTTTCACCCACACATTCTCATTGTGCACGCTTCACTTCCTTCACACCAGGATTGAACTTACTGGTTCAATTGAGTTTGAACTTATGGAGTTACTCACTCTGGACATTTCTGCACCATACTGTGATCCCACAATGTCCCAGTGTCATTCCGGCAGTGCCACTGCAGGGATGGGAACAGGACCCCAGAGGTCCCCTCCAGTTAGCAGCCAGCTGGGTAGCATTCAGGACACTCTCCTTCCTTCCACAGTGCAGCTGGCCTCTTCCTGTGCTGCACTGAGGAAGAAAGTGCTTGATAGCGCTTCCACCCTTCCCGCACAGCCACCCGTGATAAGCCAGCATGTTCAGTGGTCATGATAGTGGGGCATTCTGTGATTTGTAGTCCAGGCTACTAACCTTTCTTCCAAGCTTTACATATTCCAAGTTAATCCCCATTGAATTGCATTGTAATTGCATTTAAATTGTTTATCCTTTTCAAAATGAAAGAAACCAACTGCATGAAAGAATAAAAGAAATGAAAGAATCTTAGGCATATAGGAGCTAATTAAACTCAGGCCATTTCCGCACTAGACTGTTATAGTGCTATTATTCCATTTTAAACACCCTATGGAATCCTGGGGTTTGCAGTTTTGGGAGGGGCCAGACGGCCCCTCCCGAAACTGCAAACCCCAGGATTCCATAGGATGTTGAAAGTGGAATAATAGTGCTATAACAGTCTAGTGCGGAAATGGCCTCAGTTATGTTATCAATTAAGTTGGAACATTTTAAGCTAGAAAAGGCAACTTAATTAACTGTTTAACTGATTTGATTGACCTAACTTGGAGTATGAGCTAAATCCAGAATTAAGTTATTAATCAATTGAATTAATTGAATGAGACTTGATGCTAAAGGCCCATCAATTTCCCATCTGGTTCTTTGCTCAAAACCTAATTCTCTTGGATTTTTGCAAAACAATTTCCAGCTATGTTTTTAGTCCCTGAGGGTTGGTAATTTACAGTGTTTAAGAAACATTATTCAAGTCACCTACCAGAGAATACTTCTAGTGGGATTAATTTTATTGAGGGCTTTGAAGTTAATATTTTCAGGGAAAAAAAGTAGTTGGTGTGAAATGGGGTTGTCAAAAAATTTATGTTATGTGTTTCATTCCCTCCCAAGGTCAAAACAGAATAGAGATGGGATGGGTGGGTGGGTGAGACTAAAATCATAAATGACATTATTCTGTTTCATTTTGATGAATGCAAGCATTTAATTTAAATTTAAATATCAATTTAACATAAACTTGAGAGCTGAATTTCCAAAGAAAATGTAATTGAATTACATTTTTTTAGCTTATTAACAATTAACTAGATCAGTGGTTCTCAACCTGTGGGTCCCCAGATGTTCGTGGACTTCAGCTCCCAGAAGCCCCAGCCACTATGGTCAATGCTCAGGGCTTCTGGGAGCTGAAGTACACAAACATCTGGGGACCCACAGGTTGAGAACCACTGAACTAGATGCATTAACCATTTTCACTAACTTTCCCATCTGTGGGCATATCAACTTTGAAGTCAGCCCTACTGAGTCCAATGTGTTGCAGCTTAAGCCATTTAAGTGCACATAAAGTGTACAAATGTGGAGTTTATTGCTAGTTGTTTTTTCTGCAAGTGAGATATGGTTGGGCATGTACATATCAAATGGCTTGCTTGGTAGCCATGACAATAAACATTATATCCTTGGTTCTGATGAGGAAACCTTTAAATGATCCCCATTCCCTAACTCTATATAGCCATAATTCTTAATACATTAATGCAAGAGGAGACAAGCTTTAGGAGACTGAGCAGGTCAGCTTTTGGTTTCTATGGCAAAGCTGAACAAAGAACAACACTGTTCATTGGAATAAGAAAGAAGGGGTTGACATATGGAGGGAAATGGGAAACTGGAAACAAGAAAGGGAAGGATTTCAAAGTTAAACTGGGTAGACTAAAGAGAGGTGTGATACAGCAGGAATAGTTTTGGAAAGCATGGTTCTAGCATAATTTATGGAAATATTTTTCAGTGTGAAGAACTTCACACAAGAGTTAAGCAAACGTGTATAATAAAGGAGGACTAAATAACATCTTGGACTGTAGTAATAATTCCCAAACAAGCAGTGCCAACTCTGTAGGCTTATATATAGCCCGTAGAGAAAGTGCCAAGAAATTCAGTAGAGGAGCAAAAGTTCATGATAACAAAAAAGGGCACGGGATCAAAGTTCTCACATTCATTTTTTCTGTCACTAAAACAGTTGTCAAAGCAAAGAAACATTTTGGCAGAACTGACCCAGTTGCTCATTTGGAATTGATACGTAAGAATGCTTTCACCAACATTAATAATCATATTTCCAACTACCACAAATTGGTCCCAGGCCAATGCACTACTGGGGTTTCCAGAGCCAATAGCATCACACAGCAAGGAGAGACTGGCCTTGTTAAGGAACAACTTTTCTCCAAGTTCAAAGACTATAATGAGGAACTACTTTGATGCCCTTCCTCAAATCGCACAGCAGCAAATTAACAGACAGAAGCCATTTCCAAACTAGACTGTTATAGCGCTATTATTCCACTTTCAACATCCTATGGAATCCTGGGGTTCCATAGGATGGTGAAAGTGAAGCAATAGCATTATAACAGTCTAGTGCAGAAATGGCCAGAGATGATGAGCAGGAGGATTTGATTACACATGATGTTGATGTGGGAGCAACAGGTGTCATCAGATCCCTCCAATCTTAGTGTGGCCATCAAAAACCATGAACATATTTGGGCCTTGCAGAGGTTTTTGGTGTGGGTTCAGGAACAGCAGTCTGTGACTTGCAATTTCAGTCAGATCTTGCTGCTTGGCAGCCTCTTTCAAATGTGGCAGCACATAGTAGAAGTCTAGTGGATGAGAGAATGGGAGAATAGTACAGCATGTGTGGAGGTATTGGCTGAAATCATGTATGGCTTGGCGTAGTGTAATAATTCCACATGCAGACATATAGTAGCCTGAACCATATATCATCAGCATCCCTGGACTTACCATGCAGCCTCCAAAGCTATTCATAGCTATTCCTTGCCTTTTGGAGAGTAGGCAGGATCAGAGAAGCATCTTGCTATGCACTGTTGCCAGATACAAAATGATGACATCTGCACTGTGACATGTGGAGGTCTCAATGCTACTGTAATATTTTCACTTCTGTCTATGGGACATAGCTGGTGCTTCTCTGATCCTCCCCACTCCCCATGACACATGGAATGATCATGGGAGGGGGGCTTCATGGTCTGTATTGTGCTTTTTAGGGGTGGGGTGGGGGGCTTCAAGCACTGCAGAGGAAGAAGGGAATACCAATCTCTGTAGCATCCCAAAGAGACATACATGGGCATAAGGGAAATTTACCTGTGCTTTTGCCACCAAGAGGAGGCCAGATACAAGCTTTCTCTGTCTTAGCTCAGGCAGACAGGGCAAAATTTATAAACATTTGTATGCAGTGAAGATCATCAGCACCACTGCTGAAGGATGAACAGGCGGGGGGTGATGGTTGGGATTTCTTGGGTTGGGATGAAGATAGGGACCCATTCCCATAGCCTGGAATATTGACAGGGGAGATTCTGATGTGGGGAGAAGGATTGGCTGCTATGATCTCAGTGAGAAAGGAGGGTAACTGTGTACAACAGAGGCAAGGAAAGTGCAGTCTCGAGGCCATGTGCCACCCCAAGACTGTTTTTATGCTCCCCACCTTCTTCAGACAGTGATTTACCTTATAAATCAGGTGCAGAGCCTAAAGTACTATTCAGCATTAAAAAAGAAAGTTCTCTAAAACCAGATGGGACTTTTTGGCTACTTCTGACATTTTCCCCAAGTTGGGGAATCACACACTACTAAATTTTAGCTTGAGATGAAGCTGCAAGTTTGAGAAAGGGAGATGTTGCTGGAATCTTTTCCTACTTTTCTCAGGAGAAGAATACATCTGGACCTGTGACAGGCTGGGATTCTTTTAGTGAACCACCCACTCTGTTGTCTGACTCTCTCTTTGCGTGAGCTGAAAAAAGGGGACCTTGGAAGCCCAAAGAGTGTGTTTGCAATGAACAAACTGTTGGCTTCACAAAATTCAATCAGTTGCTCCCCTGCCTCATTTCTTGATCTTAGGCCAAATTCCCCAACAATCTTTTATTCTGCTCTGTTTCCTGCTTTTGCATTTCAGTTGTCTATGATTATCAACACATCCTGTTCTGATGTCACGTTTTGGTGTGTGCTCAGTTTCTTCCTGGAATCCAACATAAAATCTTTCAGTTTCTTCCTCTTCTGCTTCTGTAGTTGGAGCATAAACTTGGATTGTGGTTATATGGATGAGTTTTCTTAGAAATTGTATTTATATGATTCTGTCAGACATTACATTATATCCTCTGACTGCTTTTACTATGTATCTTCTTGCTATTAATCCCACCCCATTTCTTTTTAGGTTTTCATTTCCTGAGTAAAACACTGTGTGATTATGTGACAGAAAAGGACCCATTCTTCTTCACTGTAGCTCATTCCCCCAAGTACTGCAAAATTTGTGCATTCCATTTCTTGTTTAACAGTGTTTAACTTCCCCAGTTCATGCTTCTCACGTTCCATGTTCCAGTTATATGTGCTGTACAGCTTCAGACTTTTCTTTCACCTCTAAGCATGTCAACAGCTGAACATCCTTTTGGCTTGAGACCAGTTGCATCATTAACCACAGGCATCTTCCATCAGCGTCAACCTCCCACTACAGTTGCTGCCAGGAGCTGCCTGGAACATTATTCTGCCTCCTCAGCAGAAGCCTGTCTTGACATGGGAGACCCTATCATCCTTCACAGGAGCATGCAGTCCCACCGCACAGAAAGGCAGTGTCAGTATGGGTCACCTAATGCCACCTAACATAGGATTGCTATATTCTACTTCCTCATATCTTCAGATTTTGTATATTCTTCTACACTGTCACCCTCTTCCTCCTCTTCTTCTTCTTCCTCCTTCTCCTCCTCCTTTGCAATTATGCAAATTAGGCATATTAATTGTCACATTTTTGTCCCACTGTGTTGCAAGCCCTCACTTGTTCCTTATGTTCTGTGTCTGACACCAGTCACTTTCCCATGTCTCCTACTGCCTCTTTTGCTTCATCTTACTTCCTCATGGTTCAGCCCTAGCTTGTTTCTTGTGCTCCAGCACTTGTACTGCTTTCTCTTCTGTCTCCTCTGCTTCTTCCCTCATGATGTACCCTCCCTTGCTTCTTGCAATACTTGCTCTCCGTTACCTCTTACTGGCTTCCTAGTTGATCTCATGCCTGTTGTGTGCAACTCTAATTTGTTGCTTGTACTCCACCACTCACACTGACAACTCTCCCACCTCTCTTCTAGTCTTTTCCTCACTTCTCCTTGCACCCTCACAGTGCATTCCCTTGCTTCTTTTTTTCTCTCACTCACATTGTTCATTCACACTATTCACTCTTCCATCTCTCGTGTTCACTCCTTCACCACACTTTGGGCCCCTTCAATGTACTTCTTTCTTATACTGTACTGTTCATACAGCTTTCTCTCCCATCTCTCCTACTCCTACTCTCCTATAGCTATTGCTGCTCCTCCTTCACCTCTCCTCCTGCTCTCCTTGCTTTCATCCTGCATTAACACTCATCACTCTCACTTCCTTCATGGCCTGAAATTCCCCAGTGGACTTGTTTCTTGCAGGAAAAAAAAAATCACAGAAATATTCCTCCACATTTTGCCCCATATCTCAGTTTCTACAAGGGCTGGAGACTTACCTTTTTAAAAAAAAAGGAAGCTTAGAATCCAGGCCAAACAATGGTGTATATGGGGACCTGGGAGCATGCCTACAATCTGGATAAAATCTGGCTACCAGGTGTTATGGCAGCCCTAACCTGATGCAGTCCAGCACTGTGATAGCAATCATATATCTTCTGTCACAATTAGTCCTGTCCATAATATTGTGGTGTATGCAAACAAATTGCAGCTATGGGGGGAAAACTGTGGGAAAGTGACTTCCTCCCAGCTTTGGGTGTCTTTTTTGTATGAAAGAATGGGATCTAACAGAAAGGGAATTGTATATACGTGCTGCTTAATCCTAACAAAAATACACAAGTTGGCTGCTCCCATCTCCCCCACCACTGTGTCCAATGCTGGATTTCTCTTCATGCTGGAAAAGTTAATATTATTTCAGCCAGTTTCTTGCCTAAAATCTTATTTATGCTAAGAATTTGGAATCAAATTCTCCCTCCTTTAGGTAGTGGTGGGGGAAGCAAGCTGTAAATAAAGTAAAAGTATTTGAGAGAGTTTCTATTCACTAAATACATGTTTTTCAAAGCAGTTGTTCCATTTTGAAACAATAAATCAAGAAGAGTGTTGGAAAGGATTTTTTTAAAAGATAACAACTGAAGTGGAGAGGGGGTGGAGAATATATGGGGTCTTGATAGAATTATTCTTTACACGAGATCATCTGGTTTAATTTGACAGGCATCTCACTTAGTCTTTCTTTTTATCCTACCTATGTTCACAAAATGTTAAATTTTGGATAAAATATTATAGAATTGTAATATGTACATATTTCAGAAGCCAAACCAGTTAAGATGATCCCAGTAGCACAGGAACGTGGGGGGGGGATTTGCCCTGGGCTGCAATGTTTCTGGGGCATCCTGGCCCATAGCCATGCCCCCACACACAGTGGCCACACCCCTCACATCGTAGCCCTGTCCCCCTTCCACACACTCCAAGCTTCGCCACTGGATGACCCAGAAAGAGGGGTCTTTAGCTTCCCCCACTGCATTTCCTTTCTTTTTCATTCTTATCTGCAGATGAGATCCCAATTAGCCTGTTTCCCATTTTGAAAAACAGTGTTAGTCCTTAGTGTCCCTGTAAATAAGAGGCAATGTAGGACCAAAATAAGGAAGGGGAGGAAAGAAAAGACTCTGATGTCCTGTATGCGTTCCTACTAACTAGATACCTTACAGTTTGTTTCTGTACTGCCAGAACCAAGCCTAATGACAACAGAAATACGTTTATTTGTTAAAAGTTATGCTCATGAAAATTTCTGCCCAAAATATAAAATGACATAAAAGCTATCAACATCAGAGTATGTCAAGATGGCAAAATTGTTAATGAGAAGGACCAGATAAGCTAGGAGAGGCTGCAGCAGTTTGCTTTTGCCTGCTCCTACAGGGAAAGACAAGATTCTGCTCCCTCACCTCCTCTACCCACTGCTGAGTAACTGAGTGCAAACTACTTTTGCACTTCGTACTCAGTTTGTAGCAGCTGAAATAAACCGAGGACAAAGGGAGGCAATGGGAGGAGGAGAGAGAAACTGGGACCTTTCAAAAGCAGCTGAAAAGTGAGCCAACAGAGGATTAATTGGGACTGTCCCTGCTAAATCAGGAAAGCTGGAGAGTATGCAACTCCAAGTGGCAAACCAGTATGCTAGGGGCATGAACTCTGAACCTAACTGAGCAACAAAGTATCTTAAGTGGCTCCCCTAGTATGGTGATAGCAATCTTGCCAACTGCATTGGTTAACACTATAATTTTCACATCCCAAACCTGGCCTTTTAGTTGTCTGAACAGAGTGAGTACTGACATACATATTGCCAAAAACTACCCAGAGGCATATCTAGGGAGGCGTAAGTAGGACATGTGTCCCAGACACCAATTCCAGGAGGGCATAAAAAAAGCTGTGCATGTAGGAACGGGGGATAGGTAGGGATAAGAAGGTAGGAGCACAACTTCCATGCTTTCCCTGGGCTCTGTTTACGCTAGATATGCCACTGCGTTGGGATGGATGAGCCGTGCTCAGAGAGAAGGTTTCTCCAGCTGATTTTCAGATATATGCCCTCCCTGCTATGCCACAGCTTGTCCCATTCAGCACACAGCATCCAATGAGATGTCAGTGCAGAACTTGATTGCAGGACTCTTCTGCCTCTACAGCTCAATATTGTTGCAATATTAAAAAAAATAAAGATATTAAAGCCCTTACTCAAAGTGAAAAGAGTGTACTCCTTAGCTCTTGCAACTAACTGCAGCTCCTCTCCAGCTCCCCTTCTCCTTCTGAACTCAACCAGCAAGGACAGCATCTATCTTAGGAGCTTTTCATATCCACTGGACCAAACCAATACTCATAGGAGTTACATGTACAAAGTGCAGGTAATGCAAGATGCAACCTAAGTTATCCATTTAACCCTTCAAATTAGATCCATTATGTGTATACTAATATGTGCCTTCTTGTTTATGAGCTTCTCAGTAAGTAATAATGCAACTGGAGAAAAATATTCCATTTCATTTGAATGTGTGAAAGAATTAATATATAACACTATCTCTTACAGAGTTTTAAATAGCACCTGGACTAAGAGGTGGAGACCTAGGAGATCACTCTGGTGTTTTTTCTGTGTTCCTGATACCCCTCTCCCTTTTTTCATATTTTAAATGCACACACATTTCTTATGACTGCCCTCCCTTCTTCAGACCCCTGAATATTTGTTCTGAATCCTTAATTACAATGGAAACCCATGAGCTCAGCTTTCCTATAAGCCTGAATATGATAGCATCAGTCCAAAAAAGACTGGGATACCAGCCTAGGAGCTTGGCCTGCTGGCCTGCTTTCTTCTAATAGCTTTATTTGTCTTGTGCCAAATCACCTGACTGTGTCTTGCCTCTGAAAAGTTGTTAGAAAATATTCAAGTCTCATTCTGTGCTTAGACCTAAACTGTGATGCCCTGGAGATAATGTCTTATAAACTTGTTAGCTTGGTTTTGAAGCCAACTATCAATGTCAACATTACGATTCCAGTCTTAAATAGATTTTGGCTAACCCCAACCCCAGAATTTGATTTTACTGTTGCTTCAGACTGCAATTTTGCAAAGGCCAACATCTGTGCATCACACTTAGCTTCCTGTGCAGTCTTCTTCCCTCATTTTGGGAAGTCTATCTGTGATCATAGTATGAAAAACTGTGGAGAGAAGGGGGGATTTGCAGATATATGTGAGTGGACTCGGATGTGTCAGTGCTCTATATGCTTATCATAGCTTGTCATAGCTGCCCAATTTAGATTACAAATGTCACTGCATGTGTTTGAGTTTCTGTCATTCCATCCATCATAATTAACACTGTTGTCTTTATCTTATACTAAGCTAGCCTTGTAAACAACCTACAAAAGTTACTGGTTAGTAAAAGTATTTTAGTATTCAGGCCTGTCAGATTAGGGACAAATCACACTGTCCATCTCTGCTGGGCATGCCAGAACAATGCATTTGTCTACTGATAAGTCCCATTGAGTTCAACTGGGCTTCCTCCTTGATGGATGGATTTAGGATTGTTCCTAAAACACACATGATTGGTTAAAATCCTTTAATTCAGACCCAATAAATGTATTAATAGTGAATCAAGAGAATAGAAAATCATAAAGTAGTGACTGTCCAGCAAACTCTGCAGCTTGAGAGCCCATAAAGAGCAGCTGGTATTCTCTGCATGCTATATTTTTATGAATAGCCTGGACCTGAACTATTGATTATGATCCTGAGTGTGTATATGGGGTGTGAAGTGAAAGGAAGCAAAATGACTAGTGCAGAAGACCTGGAAAGGAATGGAGAAAGGGAGAGGGAAAACATAAATCAGCTTGGATTTTTACAGCTTTGAACTATCCAAATGAAACACAGCTTTTATAGCTGTTTCCAGACTTTACAAATGGAAACTCAAACTCCACTGCTTCTCTGAATATTGTTTATTACTTTGATTTAACACCACTGAGGTGGGAAGATGTGTAAAATGGCCTGTGTGTCCAGTGGGTGGGTTGCCTACTGTGAGAGGCAAAGCCACTTAACCAAAAAGCCAGTATATATTTGTCTTCCATATACCCAGACATTCCCCACTCCACAGAACCCCACCTATAAATTGCAGCCCAGAATTGGAGAGCATGTGTGCTTCCAGGTATTATTTGACTGCAACTTTCTCACCCTTGGCCAGCAAAGCCAGAGTTTGTAGTCTAATAACATCCATAGGGCTAGATGATCCGTATCTCTGATCCAGCAAATTTGCATGGAATAGTGTCTGATCATCTCTTCTTTCATAAAACTCCGTACTAGATCTTATTCCCTGTTGTGTTTGGGGTAAACACATTTCTTGGCTGACAGAGGACATCCTCTCTCTGAAGGATTACACCAGTGGTTCTCAACCTGTGGGTCCCCAGATGTTTGTGGACTTCAGCTCCCAGAAGCCCCAGCCACTATGGTCAATGCTCAGGGCTTCTGGGAGCTGAAGTCCACAAACATCTGGGGACCCACAGGTTGAGAACCACTGGATTACACAGTCTAAGTCTGGTTTAAAATAAAGAATCTTGAAGTTGTACATCATGATTTAGCACACAGACATCAAATTTATATCTTCCCCAGTACGGTGGGGCAAGTCTCAATTTGTGTCACCCCAGTTTACAGTGTTGCAAATTTACAACTTTTCTCCAAAAATAAATAAATGAATGAAAATCTCATCCATAATACATAGTGTCTCATCATGTTGAGCAAAGCAGAACAGCAAGAATGGATAAGTGAGAGAATAAGGAGAGTGAGGGGAAAGAGAGCAAGGCTGTTTTGAGTGGTAAGAAAAGGTTTGGACTGGTTTTCTTTTACCTCCCTGGGTTGGGGGAATGGGGAGCGAGAGAAAGCAACTGCAGTCTTGGTGTTGCTGGAGGAAAGGGGCTGTCTTTGCCTACTTAGAAGCAGTGATATAGACTTGAGTTGATAGATCTGGGCTCAAGTCAGACTTAAGTCACTTCAGTGACTCAACTCAGACTAGACTCGTCCATAAATGATGCACGGACTTGACCCAACTCGAGACTTGTATATTTTTAACGGCTGACATGTTGCCCTTGGTTCAGTTACATAACACATTCATCCAGAAACCTTACTACTTTGAACAACACTTCCATTTGTTTTTGCCTACTGGTCACATGACAATCTGTCTCAAGCCCAAAGTGGGGGTGCATTTCTCAGAGGGGAACAACAAACAGATTCGGCAATGGGCTTGAGGCAGGCTTGAGGTCTGCTCAGCAGCCTGTCCCCACTGTATATTGGAGGAGCTTTCTAAAACATTTCCTAAGAGTAAAAGACAAGACTCACCCCCAGAGTGCAGGGTGCATTTCTCAGAGGGGAACAGCAAATGTGTTAGGCAACAGGCTTGAGGAAGAAGGATCCTTCCTTCTAAAGCTTTTGAATCTTCAGTAAAGGGGAGTAAGATAGGATCGTATTCCCCACTTCTGAAGCTACAGATGGCAAAATTGCAAATGTGGAGAGCTGACTCTGCTTAAATTGTTAAAACTGTCTTCATTTCATTCTATTCATTAATTCTGGAATTTTGGTTGGGGTATACAGTTGGCTTCCAGACTTGAGACTTGACGTGATACTTGACTAGAAAGTATCTTCAAGAACTTGAGACTTAACTTGAGATTCAGAGTAAAAGACTTAAATACATCATTGCTTAGAAAGGAGGGAGGAAGAAACTGGAATCGTGATGTTTTGATGTGGCTGGAAAGGATTTCCTCTGCTTGCTTAGGTGGAGGGTGAACAACTAGAGTTTGCTTTAAGCCCTTGGCAAGCCTGCTGGAAGAGGGAGACATGTAAGAAAGGTGCTTCTTCTCTCTCTCTTTCTCCTGGCATGCCTTCACAACCTGGAAAGCCTGCTGGAAAAGGCACAGCAAAAGAATGTGCTTGCTCCCTATGTTTTTCTCTGAAGAGAAACTGTGATCCAAATGGCAAGCCAGCTTATCCTAGGCAAACCTCCTTGGGATCAGCAATTGGGTTAAAAGGCTGTGAGCATTTGGGTGATGGCACATCTCTGTCAAAAGAGAAGGCTGACCTGCTGACTCCTAACTTGTGTGGTAGTTGGCATGGTTGCTTTTTTTTTTAATGACAAGTGATGTTTTTCCTCTTCTGATCCCCACTTGTGCAGTGCACTAGTCCAAAAAGTGTGTTATGTTGGCATAAGGGAACATTGAACCATTATATATGAACCAGAACCCATTATATATGAACCAGAACCCAGAGGACTCTGACTTATATGTCCACCTAGCCAAATATTAACTGGTTCCTTGGCCATTTCCCCCCTTACCCGGTACTTGATTCATATATAGCAGGAAATGCCAGGGACTTCACCTCACCAGGGTGCTTCAACATACAAAGCATACGCTTATCAAACTAAGCAAGGGACCCCCATCTCCATCGTTTGAGAATAAGTTGTGCTCCAAATTCAAAATTCTGGAAGAATCACCTGAAACCTGCAATCTTATGTCACTTTCTTGGGAGCTTGACCTGTTGCACTCAGTGGGGACTAGCTTCTGAGAACTTCTGGATGTGATTATACTGTAATTGTTGCATTCAAAATGCATTATTAACATCAAGTAGCTTTGGCAGTCTACATCATTTTATTCCATAACAAGGACCTTCTCTACTTCTCTGTGCACTCTCCCTTTGTAGAGCGGTGATTATTCATGATTCAGGTCAGTCACTATGCTAATTTGGAAGAAATTCTCCCACTGTGCAGTTACTGTAGCATAAAGTGTGCACAGGTGGTAAACATGAATATAGAAAAGTTACATATTTGTCCCAGCTGACCTATAAAAGAGAATCATTGCCCCTTATGGTATTGATTAGCAATTCAAAAAGCTGTGGCAGCACAAAGGGAATGAAAGAAGATATCAGCGTGTTTAACAGGCTGGTCTGTGTTACCTGCTCTCTTCTCATTCTTATTCTGTTCCGCAGTCAATTTGCAGATAACATAAACAATCCAGCACTCTTTTTGTTAAAATATTTTGAAACAATTTCTGTTTACATTAAAGGATGAGTTTTATATATAGTAGCTGCCACTAAACTGTGTAATACCGGATTATAGGAAACATTTTATATTCCTATTGTCTGAGTGGGAAAATCAAATCCTTGGTGGTACTGTTAAGAGGAACACTGGTTAGTTACATAAGAGTGAAAAAGAAGGAAGACAATAACTATTTTTTTTAATTGTGTTTTTGTGCTTACTAATTACTGGGCCAAGTAAGTTCATTCTTCACATTGTTTATTTGGAATTCTGTTGACATCAAATTTGTGTATAAAGTCAGCTCTTCACATTCATGGGTTAGACATTCAGGGATTTGATTATATGTGAGTTTCTCTAAGCCTTGTCCCGCCCCCCCCACCTATTTCCAGGGGAACCTTCCCTCTCAGCAGTTCCACTCAAGGCCACACAACCCTTGAAAAATCACCTTGGATCCTTCTCTTCCAGCAGCCACTGCCTTGTCAGCTAAGGACAGCTTGTACTTCAATTTCTGAGCACCGTGACCTTTTCCCTGTTACCTCCCCACACACACCCAAGGAAGCAGATGAGTGAGAGAGAGGAATTATAGGGCCAAAATTATATATGCCAAAAAACTTTCCTTTCCCTGACCTGGTTTGGACCCTGGGTGCCCACTATCCCCACCATGCCTTGACCTCCTTCCCACAGAAATACGCACACACACATTTGGATATTTGTGGATTTCCACTTATGCAGGGATCCTGAACCCTAACCTTAGCAAATGTAGGGGGTGAACTGTAATTTATTCTTACTTAAATGTGCATTATATGTTTGATAATATGCTCTGACTATATTGTGCAATTCTGGCTTAGTGTGCTTTGTTTTAAGTTGTTTCACATCATTTTAAAACATTTTAATCCACTGAAATTGTTTAAAATGTTTACATGCTTAGTTTTTTCCTCTTTTGTTTCTGTCCTCAGTTAGATTATTGGCCCCCATGGGACAGGATGGGACTAAAAACATATTGCTGTTAAAACAGAACAGTCAAAACAGCAGCAAGAAATTGGAGGCTAGGCCAACAAGCTTGTGTGAATCCATGTAAAGTCAATTCTTAGGTCAGTGGTATCTAACTGCTGTATTCAGGACTGCCTCCAGCCTTTTACATACTGGTCATTCCTTCTGAAGTGGTGCAACATGATAGTAATTATATATTTTGCAAGAGCCTCTATTACAGGAAACCTACTATAGCAACAGCTTCCCATAAGGCTATAACAGAAGAAGCAGCAGAATAATTTATACTTGGCCTCTCTTCCCTCTCTTAATTAATAAAAGATGCACATAGAGAAGCATGGATATGTTCTTTGCCCCCAGCTGTTCTGATTCCTATCCTTTGCTTTTAACAGGTTTATCAGGAGAGAAGGGAGAGCGTGGTAACCCAGGTGTTGGAACACAAGGTCCCCGAGGCCCCCCAGGACCAGCAGGTAAATGTAATATTGTGCCTCCATTTCTTAGGTAATCATGACCAGTTGCTTGCCTGTTCGTAGTTCACATAATAAGTGCTAGAGATTATTGGGAAAGTGTCTCCATCCAAATGTTATCTACAGATTTTGGATAATCTTCAAATTACCTGGCCTCTGAAATGTTAGCAATCTGACATTCTTCTGCTTGAATTTCCTGAATTTGTTGTGCAGTTTGCCCAAGTATTCAGTTCATGTCCTTCCTCCTTTTTTCATTACAGATTGCTGATGCATATCTGTGCAGTGTTTTTATCAAAGCATGAATGCATTTATGTGCATTATTAAGCTGTTATCATGTGAACTGAAAAGTGTGGTAAACTGTGCAGGTACCCATTACAAAATTAATTGCACTGATTTTCCAAGTTATACATGGAGCACAATCGTTCTACAGAAGAATAACAAAATAGAACGAGAGATGAACCCTAATCCCTAAGGTCAGGAAGGAGCAACTATGGCAGGCCTGGAGGCTCATCTTTAACACTGGCAAGCAACAAATAGAAGTGACTGCAAATCCACTTCTGGTTTTGAACAATGGGTTTTTTAAATGTTAAACGAGGGAAGGACTGCAACTCACTAAAGAAGTGAATTGCTACTCCTAGAGGCTTCCAGGAGAAATAATTCATCCTTGGGTGGTTAGGGGCAGACAGAAGAAGCAAGGAGGAGCTGAGGGGACTCAAGAGCCACAAAAACAAAGTCGTGATGCCCCTTGCCAATCTCAGCCTGTGTTTGAGTTTGTAGGAGTAGTATTCTAAAGTTTGATGTGCAGGCACTGTTTCAAAAACAAGCAGAAAGGGACATCAAGTGGGTCCAGCTCCCTGGCACATGTTCACTGCATGAGTACAAGCATGTATATGAACTTTCATAGTCATCGCATGCTTTGCAGAATTTCCTGTGGCAAATTACACTTGGTGTTTATTGTGAGTCAATTGTATCAAACCAATAACAGTATTTTAAT
Organism: Iguana delicatissima; assembly: GCA_948472985.1. Classification (NCBI taxonomy): domain Eukaryota; kingdom Metazoa; phylum Chordata; class Lepidosauria; order Squamata; family Iguanidae; genus Iguana; species Iguana delicatissima. The sequence continues at coordinate 210,041 of CAOKZL010000762.1, forward strand.
AACCTAGCTCTCCTTCCATCCCAGTGTCCTGAATTCTTCATTTAATATTGTGGGACTACGTATGGTAGGTGTTTCCTGCTGTTTCAGGGCCTTTTGGGTACGCTAATACTGAGCAGGTATACAGTGAAGAATGTACCTGTGCAGATTCACTTCACAGAATCATAGAATCATAGAGTTGGAAGAGACTCCAGGGGCCATCGAGTCCAACCCCCTGCTTTGCAGGAACACCCATCAAAGCATTCCCAACAGATGGCCATCCAGCCTCTGCTTAAAAGCCTCCAAACAAGGAGACTCCACCACACTCCGAGGCAGCATATTCCACTGCCGGACAGCTCTGACCATCAGGAAGTTCTTCCTGAGGTTCAAGTGGAATCTCCTTTCCTGCAGCTTGAATCCATTGCTCCTTGTCCAAGTCTCTGGAGCGGTAGAGAACAAGCGTGCTCCCTCAACTTATTTACTTCAACTTATTTCAGAATTGTGTTCTCTTTCTGTAGCAGTGTGGAGATGATTTCCTAATCACAGCTTCTGTATTTCATGTAGGTCCTCCAGGTGAAAGTCGAACCGGCAGCCCTGGGCCTCTAGGTCCTCCGGGTCCAAGAGGGCCAGCTGGTCACACAGGTGTTCCTGGGCCACAAGGTGCAGCAGGGCAACCAGGATATTGCGATCCTTCTTCCTGTGCTGGTTATGGGACTGGTGGTGAGTATGCTTTCCCAGTTTCCTGTTTATTTTTGCCACTACTTCCTAGAAATACTTTCAAAGCCTACTGTTGCACTGCATTTTTTTGAAATTAAATTTTCGGTACTGAAGCTGATGTTACAAGAGTAAGAGGAAAGAACTGGGAAAAAAACCCCTCCACCTCTTCTTTCTTCTATTCTTTAATGTTTTCATCACACATATTTGCAGACATCGTTTTCACAGGTTACTGGTACTTTGAAGATATTGACTCCATTTTATTCCACCAAGCATATATCTCATCTGATGATACTACAAGACATGGAGGGTAACCAATATGGCTGCTCAGCTACACCAGTGAAGACTGAAGACAAATAAAATTGCTTTGTTCTCTCTTTCCTAAAATGTCCCTTTGGAAACATTCAAATAGACATACTACCTGGATGAACATTCTCACCCCAATGTCACTCTATTTCAGGGCTGGGCAAATTGGAGTAGACAGGCTGCATGCCACCACTGAACCCCACTTTTATGGCCCTTAAAGCCCCCTACCTGTTCCTCATGCCCTTGCCAGTGTTTTTTTTTTCCAATGGCATGATTTTGAGGTAATTTTTGCCACCAAACCACTCGAACACAAGCACTCCAGAATTTAGTACTGCTCCTGAATACCTCCATTTTCCTTTATAATTCCTCGCAAAATGGCAAAAGGAAGTGAAACAACTTCACTCCCTATCATCATTTTGAGAGGGAATGGAGAGGAAACTGGGTATTATGGGATTCTGGGATGCCTTGAGGAATAGATGGTGGGAAATTGGCCCTTGGACCCCACACAGTTTTGCACTTGTACTCTAGGGGTTGCTAAGGCATGAATGGTCATGGTCAGGTCTTCATATAAGGACATAACTCATGCGCCAGCTGAAGCTTGGAAAAAGCAGCACCCATTAGAAATGCCAGATGAATATCAAGGTGCAATGCCAGGTCAATAAGAATCCCAAACTGTGAAGTTGTTCCTTCAGGGAGGGAGGGAGAAAGAGTCAAAACTGAGTGTTCTATTAACAATCAACATCCAAACCTCTACTAGGGTGAGCTTCAGTTTATTGGCACTGAGACAGCCTCTTAGTGATTCCAGTATAATATCTCATGATGCCAGCAGTTTTAGTGTGATGGGGGAGAAAAGGGGCACGAGTTAGGTCAAGTGACATTGCTTTTTACTAGGAAACCCTTATGTCATTTACTTGAATGTCTTGCCACCCATCAGGAATTTCACAATAACCAGCATTATGCACGTATAAATGTGGATGTTTCTGTGGTCATAGAAATGCCACCTCCACTGTGTCTGGCAGAGTTGCACAGAAGGACTGCCTTGTTGTTCTTCTGCTTGCGGCATTTCAGAAATATTTGATATGATGAAACTTTGTAGGGGAGAGACCATGTGTAGCAATCATAACATGATCTAATAACTGACCTTTAATGGCAAAGACATACTCTTTGCTAATGTGCTCTAACTGAATGCTTTCTGGTAGCATGAATTATATATTCTCAATCCAATTAATGTGTCCTCAATCGAGCTAATTAATTGAAGTATCCCTACACACACACACACACTTCTGGTTTGCAAGTCATGGCCTGACATATATCAACATGTGCTAAGCAATGGGTGCTGCTTGTATGTAGCCCAGTTATGGATGGACAACTCCAGAAAGGGACAATGGTGAGAATGAAATCCAACTCATTGCTGAGCATCTCCTTGGTAGCAGTTGTTGTACCCAATTGAGCCACTGTATGTGTAGCCAAGGTATGTGGTTGCACTAGAGAGGGAAATCATGACTACTGCATCATTAGTCCTCACACATATGACCCTTAGCTACAGGAAGGTCCTTATACAGATATATCATATAAACAGAAAAATGGCCATTGGACATTGCAATAGGAATAGCAGAAAACTCATTTAAAATTCAAGGAATTGACAACATTTTTAAAAAAGGTATTTTGTTTTTGTATCACTTACACTTGTGATATTGTCATTTTGTGTGAATATTCCATTCTGTCTTGCCTATCGTATTTGTGTGATTTCCGTGTCCCAGTGTTCGCATGACTTGATGTTCTACATCTATAATTTTCTGTTGGGAGGTGGAATAATCACAGTCACCTTGTCTTCTTATTCATGTGCTTCTAAAAAGCATGGGGGAATGAATACCACTAACTAAGCCTACTGTTAAGCAATCTGAAGCAACAATGCCTATTGTTGTAATCAATTAATGATACACAATACCTCAGAGAACAATCTGACTAAACATCCTTATTGCATGGAGAGATTGCACCTTAATGGTTTTTCCCCTCTAGAGCAGTGGTTTTCAAACTGGACTCCCTGAGAATATTACTAAAGATATCTTCTTAAGAGAACCTCAGTTTGTAATATGACAAGTGTGTTGTGTCATGTGGCTAAGCTGCTGTTGTACCATCAGTGCCAAACTACCTATCATCTTACCAAATGGCCAGTAATGGTGAACAAGAATTCCTTGAAAGGCAGCTTGTCACTGGCAAATGCCCCCTGTTCTTTATGGCCAGTTAGCCAAACCAAGTGTTTCACTGGTGGTTGCAATGGAACTTCCTCCTGCTCTTTTTCAACTACTAGGTCACAGACTAGACTTCAATGGAGCTATCCAAGATGTTGAATCCTATTTCCAAAATGGGTTCAAAATCTTGGATAGGTCCCTTAGGTTTGGACTAATGGCCTAAGTAGATTCACTGCCCCCCTGAAATGGTAGTCACCAGCTACCACTGTCCAGAGAGGTTTCCAGAACTCTAGAGCTTGTTCTGTAAGAGCACATGGGGCAGCAGCAGAGACATGGGATTCCTCCACCCCACCCCACAAAAATCTGCTGGATCCCATCATTCCATCAAAGGCCACCACCAGATCCTGCCCAAGAACGCTGGCCAAATCTCAGGCTCTGTTCCAGAATTCCATGTCACATGTAGAATTTCATGGTAAACAAACTGATGTGGAGGAAGAGTTTGTTCCAAGTTAGAAGCTTGAACATCACTGTTCTAGAAGAGACGCCATGGAAGAAAGTTGCAAAAACTTTGGCATGTGAATCTTAAATCTGCTAATTGGTGTAGCATGAAGCAAAACCTTATTCTTGCAATTAATAAAATAGCAGCATAAGGTTTGGTTATATCAAACTTAGGAAACAATATTAACATGTAGTTAAACTGGCCTGCAAGATATCTTTGTTTTACTGACCTGTATGTTTTCTTTGTTGTTCATCTGCTCCCATCCCTGTTCTTCTCTTTCCCCCACACCTCATCCTTGTTCATTTTCAATTTTAAAGGCTCATTCCCTTACAATGGCTACCAATATGGAAGGTGAAAGAAACTGATTTCGGGTAGAGTTTGTTTTTGCTTTCATTTGGATGAAGGTCAGAAATGACTACTGAACTGCCTCAATCTCTTTTCACCAGCAATACTGATTATTACTGCTAACAAAGGATGCTTGCTTAGTTTTCTTGCGCTTTCTGTCCAGATTAAAACTTGTGACGCATTTTCTCCACCAAGCACATAGCTGGACACAAGCAACCACTGTGCAGATTTGAAACCCAGAACAGGGTCATAGAAAATTCCTTGAAGAATTTTAGAAATTGAGAATTTCTGAGAACGGAACAAGGAGCTCCTGTAAACATTGCAAAGTGAAATATACCTGTTGAGGGTTCCAGGTAGCCTGTAAACCAGCCAGGCACACCTTCTTCCAGAATATTTTATTCCACTCTTGTGTCCCTGGCTTTCTGTCCCACTCCCCATCCTCACATCATTTCCTCCACACCAGCTAGAATCTCTTGTTGTAAGGATGGCACTGGTTTGGTTACACATAGACTGGCCCTTGGAGAATTCAGTTGGCTATCAGCATATAAGAAGAGATTATAAAGCTCAATGCTCTGATGCTGCAAGGTGACGTAGATCTAGAATGTAGATCTACCTGTATAAATATTAGACCCCTAAAAAATAGTTCTGCATTTGGATGTGGATTGGCACTTTTACCAGTGGGTATGGGACACTGCCAGTAATTCTCTGTGTCACTAGACACACATATAGTTATGAACTCTTTTTTTTTTCAAATTTCAGAGCCCCCTGGATTTTAGACATAACACTTTGTCTGCAGACTTAAATGTGTGTTTCTTTTTCTTTTTTTTAAAAGTTTTATTCAAGTTAACAAGTTGCTGAGACTTTCAGTCCTGCCAAATTTTGAAATTTACAGATGAATTGGAAGAAGCTGACCTTTTAAAAATGGTTTTTGCTATATTGTTCTGTCCCAAATAAGGAATGTTACAGACACAATCAAGCCCAGATTAAGGGGTTGTTTTTTTGTTCTCAATTTCAACTGAAGTAGGCCCTAAGCTAGAGAAAGTTATGTGTATTTAATTTTCATTAAAATCAATAGGATAAGTTTGTCAATAGAAGCATAAGACAACTAACTTTCGTTGAACGAAGGCCATCTGTTTTTTTTTTCTCCCACTAGAATAAATGAGGACTTATTTCGAGTTGGGTGATATCTATCAATTTTTAAACTTCTTCAAGGATTACCTAAGCACTAAACTTCTTCAAGGATTACCTAAGCACTAAACTTCTTCAAGGATTACCTAAGCACTGGATAACAAACATTTTCTATCTAATACAGTAAGCGTGCTATTTTTGCTGGTGATGGTCTCCAGAACTGAGCTCTAAAATGGAGTAACAAGAAAAGCTGTAATAGGTAGCTTTAAACCTTCCTGCATTCGCTGGTGCTTATTTAATGTTACAAGGCTAATGGCTTTGTCAGCTGAAGATATCGCTGGAGATTTATGGCTGACTTACTTCCTAATTATTGTTTTCCTGTTGCTTCCCTCTTGCATTAACTCTGTGACGCCTCTTGGTGGGTTAAGGTGGATATGGGGATCCAACTGATCAAGATATCCCTGTCGTGCCATTACCGCATAACTCCTACCAGATCTATGACCATGAGGACCTTTACGATGACGATCAACAGCCCTATTTAGTCCATGGGTCCTACTCTCATCTCCAGTCCTCCTATCCTGAGCCTCATCTTGCTCAGCCAGAGTTCACACCTGTTCATGAAGAAATGGAGGCAGTTGAACTGAGATCTCCAGGAATAAGCCGCTTTACAAGTCGAATCTCCAAAAGAAGCATCAGCAAACCGATGCGCAAGCGGACAGTTACAAAAACCTTGTAATAAATGGTTTGTTTTATACCATCATGGAAACTGTTTACAGGCTTATATGTTAAAGGGAAGAATTATAAATATGTAATGTTCATGACCACTTTGACAGAAGAGGGAGTGAAAAAAGCTAATTACATTGCATGCCAGAAGTTGTTAGCATTATAGGTGTTTATTACTAGATGAAAACTCCAAGGGACATTTTTGTAGACCTTTGTAGTTACTTTATGGGTACGGTTCAATGCACATTTCAAAACTGCATTGCCAGCTTATATGTCTGATTTAAATCAAGGAGTGTTAGTTCAGCAAAATCCTCCTTTGATTCTATGCTTTTCTTGCAAAGTAATCCTACTAAAGCCAACCGTGTTGGTTGAACTTAAAAGAGAAATAAAATCATCCCTTCTGAAGATTTATATGATGTGGGATTTTCTCCCCACAGTATTCCTATTAAATGCCTATTGGAAACACACCAATAATTTATTGTGGGTTTGTTACTACTCTTTTTCATATATAAATAAATGTGGCAAACTTTTATAAATTCTCTTTTCTGTTGTATAGTTTGTAATATTTATATCCTACCTTTCCACTGATTGAGCTCAAAGTGGCATATATATAGTTCTCCTGGTGAGTACATTGCCCAGTCACTGTAAGGAAGTAAATAGCTGTGTCTGTCTCCGTGTATTTTCCAGCCCACCAGTACAAATTAAAATTCCTTGTCTCAAGTGTGTACCCAAGGAGACAACAGAAATATGCCAAATATTATTTTCTCACTATTAAATGGTTTTTCATGTGCTCTGGCCATGCACCCATACAAGCTTTTTATTGATGTAAAGTGGCATTTTGGACAATTTTAGTGCTTAGAAATGTTGTTTAAAATTAGCCTGTCCTCCTTCTAGAAGTGAAACCCATAGGACTGGCCTACCAGATTAGGCCTAAGATATTTTGTGACCTGAGAAAGAAGAACAAGTGACATTTCTGCTTCCCCAAATCAAGGTACATAGTATCCCAATTATTTTGGCCCCTGAAGCACTAATGCCTCAAATATCCACAGATGTCTTCTTTGGAGTTAAATAAACATGCAACAAAAACAACAGCCAATAAAATAACTTGTAGCCTGTTCATTGCAAACCAGATCAGTTACCTGAGGTATCTGCCTGTCTCTACCTAAGCCCTGCTATTGGGTGAGTGAGACAGCTGGCGCAGGCAGATGATTCGGAGTGTCATGAAGGAGCAACAAGTTCATTATCAATACAGTAGGTCCTCCATACCCTTGAGGGTTATGTTCTCACACTTAACACAGATGGTGGAAAACAGAGATAATACCAAGCACTGTATTTTGATCCTCAGGCCAGGTGAGGAAGTGAAGAAGGGGGCAGTTTCATTGCCTGGCTCCTCCTTCCTGCCTTTCAAGACTTATTCTATACCAAATTCACTTGCATTTTTCGTGTACAAAGCAACATTTTCCATGCAGAAAATAATATTTCTATACATAAGTATTATTTTCTGCTCAGAAAATGCTGCTTTCTGTACAAAAATATCACATGCAAATTATGCTCAGAATAAATCTCAAACTGCAAATATCTCAAACCATGCAATTTTTGAAGACTTCCTCACAGCAAGAAGAAAATTGCTGAAATTACTCTTTGCTTCCTTCAAGAAGAAAATTAGAAAAGAATTACATCCCTAGTGTCGTAACACAGAATACCAGTTTTAGATCAAAGGATCATGTTTTGGTAAGCAGCCTGTTTTTTTGTTTTGTTTTGTTTTTGCAAATTGAGCATCCTCAAACATTTGCTGTTCATGAGCTTCTGGTGATTATCCATCTAGCCTTCATTTTCAACATAATCTGCAAACACTTTCCCACTTTATCTAAACTTCTGTTTATCCATAATAACAATAACAAAATTGTATTTCTTAACCGCCTATCCCTATGACTTGAGGTGAGATACAACTTAAGTTAAAATACAATTTTAAAAAAACCTGTAGACTAACATACATTAAATCACATAAAACCATTTAAAATACATCAGTTTAAATTCATAATTAAAAATTGACTAGATATGCCCATTGGAAGAGATAGGTCTTTAGAACTTTTTAAAGTTCAGACAGCGTATTTTGCCGTCAAATCTCTTCCAGCAGGTCATTCCACAGTCTACGGATGCCAATGAGAATGGTTTGGCTGCCTCATACCTGGATATCATATTACTTTAAAAAGCCATTTCCTCTTTAAATAAAAATAGCCCTCACCCCATACAACTCGAAGGTCACTGTGAGCCATTCTCTAGCAAGAAAGCCACATATGTTACCATCTATTTGTTCCAGCATTATTCTCACTTAGAACCATCTCATTCCTCCCATTCTCTTATAATTAAGTCAGAATATATTGCAAATGTCAGGCTATTGAAAGACTCCAATTCTTTTTTCCCACTAAGAAATTTCTGTTAAAAAAATGATGGAATGGTATAGAATAATGGATTCTGATTGCATTTCATACTATGACGTATGCACATTCTTCTAATTGTAATCTGTGCCAGAAAAAGTTGAATTCTCAGGCTTCTGCACAGCATAGAAACGTAGGCTGGAATCCTATTGAGCACCAGCGCAGCATAATGGTCCACTGGCATAAATCCCAGAAATGTGTCAAGGACAGAGGTGGCGATGGTCGTAGTGGCAAGAGCACAACTTCACCTGGGCATCGATGGGAAGGGTCACTGCCTGTTGTACCATCAGGGAACTTCTTGCGTACTCCCCTACACAAACTAGGAGAATGGTGCAACTGGGAGTCAAAGTGGCATAATGCCCCAAGAAGATTCAGGATGTAAATAGTTTTTTTTCCGTATTATCTGTATGCATTAAATAACCAAGTTACTTATTACAAGTTGGACATAATTTCAGAGTTATTACTTTCAGCAGCACACACACAGTATCTTTGTTCTAATGCAATGCGTGTGAAAGCATTCTGATAAATATGGTGAAACAACTTAGGTTCTAAACATAACCTAATTCATAATTATGGAATTCTCTTACCCTTGAGGTCAGCTTGAACATCTTCTGGAAGCATCCAAAAACTGTAAATCTAATCATATTTTCCCAAGAAGTCAGTCCCATTGGAATTACTGAGGATTCTCTTATCAGAATGTGGTAGGGGTATTTTTGTTGTTGTTCTTGTTAATGATTGCTCTGGAAACAATTAGGGTAGTGGAGGCATGGAGCTTAAGCTTTGATTTCACTCTAGTTGCTGAGATATTGTGTATTTCAAAGGATTAGAAAAGCTTTGACTTCCACTCCCTGTAATGGAGCCAACCCTAAGTCTTAAGGGTTAGGAAGACAAGCAGCTGAAATATATTGACTCTGTGGATTTTATGAGATCATCTCACAGTTTTTGCAAAGGTTACTGTGTGTTCAGAGCTGAGGGTGACCAGAGAACTAAACCACCCAGACACAAGATATTGAGGGGAAAAGGGTCACAACTTTATTGGCCACAGATGTGACAGGGTTGACATGTGCATGGGTCCAGATCCAGCCATTGGTCATCCACCTGTTGGCCAATGAGCCAACACCCAGCCAGGCTAGGGCTGCCTAGGGGCAGGCATGAGGGCCACCTGCCCACCAAGGAGTGCAGAGGATGTGTGCACCTGCCAACCTTGCACACCTGGTTCCTCCTTTGCACTCCTAACACCATTTCCTGGCCTGGGAACCACTATCCCAGATCCAATAACAAGCAACCACAGCTAATAGCCAACCAGTGCCTACAGGGGAAGTGGGAAGGACGACAATCAGTGAAGGTGAGGTAGGAGCTCAGAAAAGAACCCTCTGGATGGACCAGAGGGAAAATTGTGACCAAAAGAGGCACAACCATGGCAGCCAATGAGTTCAAGCCAACAGGTTTAAACTCACTGGCTGCTGGTAGCAGAAGGGGCCTTCCTGGCCAGAACAGAGACTACCGGGAAGGTGAAAGTGGTGAAACCGAGCAGCACGTGGCTGCGATGACAAGACCTCAGCGCTCCCAGCCTGACCTGCAAATCAGCCATACAGTAAGTTGTGCAGCTAATCTATATTGCAACACTATCACTTGACTTAAGTATAGCTAACTTCTCTTTGGTGTACTGCCTTTGGTTATCTTGCATAAGTGGAGTGGCCCCTGAACAACAAAATCCAAAGTCAAACTGATTTGAATGGTTTATTGTTCAATGATCATACTTCCAGGAGACCCTTGTGAACATGAATAGGTTCCAAGACTCTTCCATTTTTGCTGTATGTGGATGTAAAGCAATGCATATATTATCAAGAACACCTCTATTCTTGTCAGTTGTGAGGCAGAACTGAATGAACATTCACTGGTTTGGAAGCCTCTTCTTTCACAATGTATTTCTTTTTTAAAAAAAATATTTTTAAAGAAAATTTGATGTCGAACATAATCCCCCCTCCTCACTTCCAAGCTTAATTTTTTTCCAGTTGAATCTGCTTGTTTCCATTACATACAAACATAATTTCCATCTATTAGAGAAAAGAACAATTACATTATTTCTTTCTTCATTTCTTATACATTTATATCTTTATCCAGTCCATAACTCCTCTCCATTCCCTTTCAAAGTTCTGGATAGATTTATTCTTCAAAGAAAATGCTAGTTTTTCTATCTCTACCATATCCAGAACTTTTAACTTCCATTCTTCTATATCAATATATTTCCTTTCTTTCCAATGTTGAGCATATGTCAACCTTGCAGCAGTTATTAAATATAATAATATCTTCTGATGACTTCTTATCTTCTTTTGTTGCCCTAACATATTTAACAAGTAAAACTCTGGTTTCATCTCAACATTCAAATTACAAATTCTTTGAATTTCATCATGTATCCCCTTCCAATTTTTTTTTTGCTATCCTGCAGGTCCACCACATGTGAAAAAAGGACCCGCACAATGTATTTCTTATAATTTCTTTAGTTAGGAAGCTGGTGCTCCTCACTGTAGCCTTCAGGAAACATCCACTACACTTGAAGGTTTAAGCTATGTGCCATGTCAGGCTAGGATGCTGCAAGAGGGAAAATGGTTGTGCAGTCAGTGGTCAACACCCTGTACTCATTAAATGGAGATGATCTAAATAGTATTTATGATCTCTCTGTCTGTCAAAATATGGATATCACCTCAATAGAAGGAGTAAGGATGTAAGGAGTCTGTATGAGGCAAACATAAAAATATCATCATTGTCCCTGAAGCTTAGCCCATCCATCAGGCACTTGACTAAGGCCATTTCCGCACTAGTCTGTTATAGTGCGATGATTCCACTTTCAACATCCTCTGGAATCCTGGGGTTTGCAGTTTCGGGAGGGGCCACGTGGCCCCTCCCGAAACTGCAAACCCCAGGATTCCAGAGAATGTTGAAAGTGGAATCATCGCGCTATAACAGGCTAGTGCAGAAATGGCCTAATTTTGGTATTAGGGAAAGTCACAGTATGTTGGATTATTTTTGCCAGACTTCCTTGCAAATTTTTGAAAAGAGCACTGGCTACTCTATGTTCAGAAATACTCTGGGCTTGTGAGTTGTGAAAGACACTGGGTATTTTGTGCTGGAAAGGATACTGGGCTATTTTACAGCGATTTTATCAGGCTAGTTTGCAGTAAAGGAACCAGCATGAAGTAGTTGTTCAGTGTTGGCTTATGATCTTGGAGACCAGCATTTGGATCTCCACTCAGCCATGAAAATCCATTGAGTGACCTTGGGCAAGTTGCACTCTCTCAGCTTAAAAAAAAAAAAGGCAATGGCAAACCCTCTCTGAACAAATCTTGCCATGAAAACCCCATGATAGATTTGCCTTAGGGTTACAATAAGACAGAAATAATTTGAAGGCAGATGACAACAACAGTGTCAAGAAGCTTGCAATTGCAAGAAGAATAGTCCACTGCTCAGGAAGCTGATTTTGCAAATGTACATTGTTCATGAAAGCCAGCATGGTGTAGTGGTTTGGATCCCTGCTTGGCCATGTAAACCCACTGTGTGACCTTGAAGTCTCTCTCACTCTCTCAGCCACAGAGGAAGGCAAACTTAAAACCCCCTTGGAACAAATCTTGTCAAAAAAATATTGTGATAGTTTCCCCTTAGGGTTGCTGTAAGTTGGAAATGACTTGAAGGCACACAACAATACTATTTCACAATATCCTTGCCCAGACCTACCTTTAGTGTGCATTTGTCATTCCAGATTTGATGAAATGCCTCAGATGACAAAATCTGGAAAGAAAAGAACTAGATGATATGTCAAATTGATATGGACTCTGGTGCATCTTAATTAAGACATTTTTAGTTACTAGGCTGAGGACCAAGTTAAGATGGAGTATGACGCTTGAATCCCTTTGTGTCACATTGACTACTATGCGATGAAGACTCAAAGAATTTACACTGTTCTCTGTATGCCCTGATGCATACATATTGGTGCAAACTGAGTGTTTCTTAGCCCTACTTGCTGCTGAAAGTTTTTGTTGCTTTAGTAAAGTTTTTAAAATTACATTCTCAAAGTCATACTTCATATCCTGTCCAAGATCTTGACAGTGTATATTTTAACAAGTCATTCCTCCACCCCCCCGTAATCAAATCATGAACTAATCTTGCAGATGGCGGGGCTTTTGGAGTGAGGAAGATTTACATTAGATGGATATCTGCTCCATTAGCTAAGCATGCTGTATAATAAGAAATCCAGAAGTGGCATAAATCACGCTACTTGACTGACTGGCAGCAGACCTCATCCAATGATATCATGCGCAAGGGCTGTTGGAACTGTTCCCAAATTAAAACTGGGGAGGAATTATCCCCCATATTTCATACGTCAGGTAGGTTTATGTACAATGCGACCTCAGTTTGCTAAATGGTAAGGGAGACACCACAATATTTGCACTTGAAGACACAAGGGATGGGCAGAGCTTGGTTTAACAAGTCTGCCTCCTAGTGGTTAGATATGGAAAACACATAAAGCATTGATCACTGCAGCATGGATGCAAGCTGGACGCAACAGCAAGTTGATCAAGTAGTGTAGGCAGCCATTTCAGACCCTGGATGTAACAGTCTAACAAGAGTGATTATGGAGTGACATTTAAAGGACTCTGCACACACTAACAGTTCTCCTTCTAACAGAGTGTTTTAGTACATGTATACAGTGTGGTGTAGTAGTCTGAACACTGGATACAACCCTGGACACCAACGTTTGATTCCTCGCTTGGCCATGGAAGCCCACTGGGTGATCGTGGACATGTCACACACTCTCAGTCCCCAAAACTCAGTGATAGGTACACCTGGGAATTGCCACAACTTGAAAATGACTTGACAGCACATGATAACAACAGCAAATCTTAGTTTCAAAAGTAAATATGTTCCTGGGCATTACAGTCAGAATTCAGTATCATGCTTATGGATGCATAACTTGGAGTTAGGCATTTGTAACTGCTTTGTATGTACTATCTCTGCATAGTCACAATCATGCCAGCGTTACCACAATGTTAACTGTCTTCCCAAACCTTCTTTACTGGGCATCAGCCATCCCAAGAGAAGGTGGCTCATTCTGCTGGCAATTGAGGTGTGGGTGGATAATGTCCCTGTTCCTCTCCCACAAGTGAGCGAAGCTGCAACAATCAGAAACAGGATACTTGTTGCACTTTTGTGTCACAAAAATAAGTTTGGGAAGGGTGAGGCTGGAAGATGCTGCTGCTTATTTAATTAAGAAGTCTATGCAGAATTCTGGCTTACTTGGTACCAGAGGCAGAAATAAAATGTGCAGAATAGGGATAGGTTGATACACCACACACAAGAAGCCATCCTTTCCCAGTGGCCCGGTCCGCAGCACTTTGGAAATCCTTTAGTTGAGGCATATTGTCAGGCTAAAGAGGCAGGCTTTTGGAACCACATTCAGTCATTAACTAACATAAGTCCCCAGCATCTTACAATTCTGAATAAGATGTCAGCTGTCAATTAAAAAAGAAGAAATAGAAAAATTGTGGCACAAGAACAAAAGCACTTTCATCTAACCAGCAAGTTTGCAAAGGCCCATTGAAACAAACCATCTCCTTATCCTGTGGGAAGGGTACCACAGTGTGGGCCTGTCTACCCTCTCTAGACATACTGGTTTTAAATCATCATGCAGGCCTAAATCTTATTGTCAGTCCCAAACAGAGGAGAGCCATTGAATCAATTGGATTTACCTTTGTGTTAAATCACCATTCAGCAATCAACTCACTGATTCTGCTCTAGTTGGGACTAATTGATAGGATTTATATTAAAAAAAATTATCTAGCTCTGTTCAGCAAAATCAGAGTATTATTTCAGAATGTGATCCATCTATGTAGAGATGGGCCTAGTGCAGCCTGTAGCCCATACATAGCCTGAACCCCACTTTTGTGACCCCCTGAAGCCCTGCCAGCCCCATTTTAAAAAAGTTAGCATGATTTTCAGACAATTTTTGTCCCCAAACCTATAGATATGCGACCCTCCCATGTGAGAAAACATGCACAAAACGCCTCTGTCTTCACCCTTTCCCTACAAGTATCCTAGTATCCTAGACTACCCCCAAATGCTGTTTAACTCTGTAGTCCCTTTCAAAATGATGTCACTTCCTGACACCACTTCCTGACTTCTCTCCCCTCAGGCAAAAACGAAAGTAACAGGGAAGAAAGGAGCGCCTTTCACCTCCCCTCATCTTTCCTTTCTTTTTTGCCTTGGCAGTGTACTAAGAGAAAATATTCCTAAGGAATATAGTCTGAAAATAGGGTGCATCTTATACACTGGTGTGCCTAGTACGTCAGCAAATATGGTATTTGTTCTTCTTTGCCTTCCAAGCCCCAACTTTCAGCTGCAGCTAACCTCTCAAAACCCAGTTATCGCTTCCCCAGCGCAGATTGCAGGGAGGGGACATGGGGGAGCCCCCAGCTCTGTTCTTGCTGCTCCCTCCCTGCTCTCCACTGGCATAACTGCTGTGCTGAGAGGGGACAGCCGTGGCTGACGACTGCGATTTGGAAGGTAAGGCAGGACAGGTGTCTTCATCAAGCTTGACTTTTTACAGCCCTGCTCCAAGTTCTGTTCAGGATTAAAGTTACAAGAGCCCTGTCCCGCATCCAATCTGGCAACCTTAATTTAAAGCCTTCGATACTGTCTGTCGTTAATCATCTTTGACTTACAGCTACCCTATGAGTGTATGAGAGATCACCAAGAGATCCTGCTTTACATAGTTGTCTATAGTGAATAACAATCATTGCCAGATGATCAGGTTGGGTCAAGTAATTCCTATAACCAGCAAAGCATGCACAGTGAAGTAAAAATCTGGTTGAGCTAAGGGAATTTTCTTCCTGGCAGATGTGTGCTCTTGATAGGAAAAAGGGCAGAGGGCCAGAATGGCAAGTGGATAGATAGGTATAGTATGAAGAATGGTATGGGCATATGCCATTATGGTTGTGGGAGAAAAAGTGAATTTCATATATTAACTGAGAGATTGAGTCTGCAATTCTATATCTGCCTAATTAGAAGTAAGTCCCAATGAGTTCAGTGGGACCTGCTCTAGGATAAATGGGGACAGGATTGATACCTAAAACTTTGATTGCTGAGAGGGAGGGAGAGAGGGAGAGAATAAAATCCCTATGAACTATGTGTTACTTTTTAAAATGAAGTTCTTGGGCTGTATGAAATCTATACTAGTATATTAATGCCACGTATTCTTCCAGCATGACAAAAAAGTATCACTTATTGTTAACTCTGAATCTTTAATTTTGGCCAACAGCATTAGACATAAATGCTTCTCATGTAACGAGAACGGATGCCAGAATATTTGATACGGCCACAGGGACTGACTTCTAGAGTGTCAGAACTGAACTGCAAATTTATAGTCTTGATAACTATATTAACTCTCCGTAAAGAACTGACATCATAGGAAAACTGCACTACACACAGGGAAGGGAAAAAAAGTATGCCCTCTGATAAAAAAAAGTCACTGACAATGCCCACATAACCAATTTTAAGACATTTTCTTTGTCATTTATACATGTGCCAAAAGTAGTAGGAGACAGATGCGTAGCTTCAAACTTTCATCCAAAGTCCAATCATCTTTAAATCCTAGCTGAGTTACAGATTTTACCATATGGGCTAATAAACTGGAGCAAATGTGAAGCACTTAAACACAAGGATGGATAGCTGAACTCACTCAAATGCCCATACTGTAATTTAGGCAAAGATGGTGCTTTCTGGCCAAGAAGGCAAAAGTCTATCTGAAGGGGTTGGGCTGGAGAGTGCCAGGAACTAGCACCATATTGTTGATGACTTCAACGGGTTTTTCTTTTCTTTTCTGGAAACTCTCCAGGGACTAGCAGCCAATGGCTTGAGGCCTGGAACAGATCTAGGCATCACCACTATGAGTAGCACTGTTCTAAAGTACATTTAAGCTGTTTAAGTTTAGCTAATTACACTGGCTCTGATTCAGCGATGTGCATATAATAGGACAATGCTGACTGCATATATTGGGAAGCGCCCAGTTCTGTTTTCCAGTTCTACTCTCTTCCAGTGGGCTTTTTATGCTTTAGGATGCCATTGATCCCAATTTTATCTCTCTGCTGCTATACAACTAATTCCTATATTGTGATGTAGTAGACTTGATTGCTGAAATTTAGGTTGAATTGTTTTATTTGTATTTTAACTGTTTTGCTCTGGAAGGCTATGGCTAAATGGAGCATAAAAAACAACCTTTAACCAGCTAACTATCTAATAAGTGGCTCTCCAGTACATGGCTGGTTGGTGCAGAGAAGCCTTCATGAATCTGGGGTGTTCTCCAGACATGTTGTCTGGAACACCACTCATTGCCAGAAGGCACGAGGATGGGGAAAGCCGGTTTAGACACTTATCTAGCACACGGTTGAGACGGAGGTGGGAGAAGATGGACTGAAGAACACCTCTTTTCCTCCTGAAAGAAGGGACAGAGATTTGCATTCACTGCCTTGTCTCTCAAGCAGGTGAAGGACAGAGTTGAAGCTGACTGTGCCAGCCCTCTGTTATTAAGTGGTGCTGCACATGCAGCTGCCCCTCCTTCAAAGGACTTATGTGCACAAGGCCTTTGCTGGAACAGGGTGCACAAAATGAAGTGTGAGATCATTGGTTAACTCCAGGCTTCAGCAGAAATATGACAACAGCCAGCCTTCTCGCTCAAATGTTTTACGTATCATGCTGTATGTCTGCCATAAGATAAGGTCACCCAAAGGCCAGAATGTTATATGAAAATTTAGATATTCCAGTTATTATTCAGAAAAGGATTTGTACTGTCACTGTTTATTCCACCCTATCTACAAAAAAGAAGAAAAACAAAAAAGTTGAAAAAATCCAGTAACAAGTACTGTGCTTTTTTTAAAAAAAGAGTACAAACATTCTTCAGTCTCAAATTTATTTATTATTTTTACCAAACCATACTGATCACACCTGAAAAACATTTTACAATTTAAAGGAAGTAAATTAAATATTTATGCAAATAACCAAACTGCAAAGTGCTGGGAGCTTGAAGAAAGCTGGTATGCAGGTTCCACATTCCAGTTTGCTACTATTCTCCCATTACCTTTGTCGAAAGTCTTTAGGCCTGTAAAGAAAAAGATGGCAACAAATAAGCTTACAGGAACATTCTGTCAAGAGTATGAAATCAAGTCATTCTAAACTATAATCAGTTTGTGTTTTAGAATCTGAACTGTTCATTATTTTTGCTATTAAAATAAGTGTGTAATAATATAGCAAAGAACAGGCAGAAATATGCTGCTTTGCATCATTTTGGAAATGATCAGCTGTAAGTTTGGAGGTGATCCTTTATATCAGGGGTGGCAATTATGTGGTCTGCAGGGGGATAGGAGTCCACTGTGGGCCTTGGGATCCCAGGCCAAGCTGCCTTATTTTTCTTAGCCAAATAACTAACAAACCAACCAACTAACCAACCAACTAAATAAATATCAATTTGGGAGGCTTATTAAAGGCTTATTAAAGGCATTACAATGATTAAATCTCACTTTATAGGGTTGTAAAATGTTTTGGGGGTGCTCCCCCATTCCCACACAGCTCTCCCCCATGGCACAAGTGGTATCTGGAAGAGACACACTGTGATTTTCTGTCAACCCAAAAGGGAGCTATGATGACATGCTGCAATGCTTTGGAGAGGTCAAAAATGGAGTGCTGTGGGCTTCCAGATTCTAAAGCATGCCTAGTCCTAATTTATAGCAACCTTATTTTCCAATATCCTTTTTTGCTCTTCAAATCTAAAGATCTAAACAAGAGACAAACAAGATAAACTGCAGACAACTTCAAAAAACAGAAACCAAAAAATGCATGTTTCTAACATACTGGACAATGAGAATGGGAGAATTCAGACCATGTAGCTTCCTAATTGTAATGCAAAAAGTCTTCAATTCCATGCTCCCAGAAAAGTTTGCAGTTCTGGTAAGCAGATGGCATTTGCTATAACTAGGTAAGTTTGCATAACTCAACCGATGAGTGCATCACATAAATACCCCAAATACCCCAACAGTATGGCAACCAGATCCTGCAGAGATTCAGCTCCTTCAAGGGGTTGCTTGCAGGGTTTTACTTCTATTTATTTCATCACTCTTCTCTCAAAATCCACTGATGTCATTAGTTTAGCATTACAGTGAGGTACTTTTCCCCATTTGTGCTAAGGCCCTCCCAGTGGAGTCTTGTGTTGACAGAGCAATATTACAACGTTGCTTCATACACAGAGCTGCATACATGCAAGGCCACCTAGTGCTGCCCCACCCAATCCATTGCCCTCTGTATGTTTTGTTTGTAATCTCCATTAGCCTCAAACATGGCCATTAGTTAGAAACAATGGGAGTTAAACAGATTAAAATAGAAAAAAACCCTCACAATTTTATTTCCCTGATTAAAAGTCCATAGACTAATCTTTGTGCCACACAAAACAATATAAATCAAGATTTTTTTAAAAAAAAATATTCAGCACTGTATACAGAAGCTGAGGATCCTAATGATCTAGATTTAAAGACTTTTCCTTGAGCTAAATGGTTTTCCTCTTGAATGGTATACAAGATATTCAAACCTATTGGTTTCCCAACATTTCTGTTCATACTAGAAGATTTTTGAGTCAAGTTCATCTCCAACTTCCTTTTATAAAACCTACATCTCTGTTATTCCTAAACCAGGTAAAGATAATGCTCGGTGAGCAAACTCTATTAAATGTTGATGTTAAAATAGCAGCAGCAGTTCTGGCAAACAGGTTGCAAAATTTAATAAAAGCAGTAATCTGCCAGACCAGGTAGGTTTTATTTTTCATAGGCAAATAATTTGTCATAGAATCATAGAGTTGGAAAAGACCACAGGGGCCATCAAGTCCAACTCTCTGCCACATCAAAGCACTTCCAATAAATGGCCGTCTATCCTTTGCTTAAAAACCTCCAAAGGAGGAGACTCCACCACACTCTGAGGCAGCATATCCCACTGCCGAACAGGAAGTTCTTCCTGAGGTTTAGGTGGAACATAAGATTAGTTACAACTTGTTGCTTTAACTACAGTGGACCCTCCGAACAGACAACTTCCTCCACGTATTCAACTTCCAGCTAACACGGAGTGTTGTGTCCTATATTTAAAATGACAGCAATGTGAATGCAGATATACCAAACGTCCGTGTGCCTATCACTGCCAATTAATAGACATATCTCTTAACTTGATTGGCAAGTATGGTCCATGCCAGACACTTCTCCTTGGGTAATTTTGGAATCAACTTATTCAGAATCTTTTTTTGGATAGACTGCCTAAGGTTCTATTTGTTTAAGGAGGAACGGAGCAGTTTCTCCTCTGACTTCTGCTGCCAGGAGGGTTTGGTACACAGTTTCTTGTCAACTGCATTTGACCCATACAATAATAGTAAATTAACTCTGTGGGACAGTGTTGAATTGAAGACTGTGAGTGTTTTTTCTATAGAAAAAGTGGACTGACTGTGGGCTTTATATTTTGGATCAACTGATACATCCAAATCAAAAATTCCTGCAATTTTCAATACTGCAGTTCACTTATCACCTACCCATTGGTGCACTATTGCAATAATCACAACTGCAACACAGGTTGGTATCTATATATGAACTATCAGCTTTGATTGCTTAAGATACTTATGCTGTGCTGGAAGCATTTGCTATATTTCTCAGAGAAATAGAAATCCACATGCCTAGTTTATAAATGTCATTGCAAAGTATTTAATTTGCTGTTAATGAAATAAGAATGGAGCACAGTCTTAATCATCCCACAGAAATGGGAAATTGCCCTCATTTCAATATCTAAAATGTCTATAGAATTAAATTTTTGTTGGTTCAATAAAATATTATGTTTTGGGTATACTGGACACCATAATAGATACTTAGAAACAAATTGTCTATTTCAGCTAAATGTTGGCAATATATTACTAACAATGCTTCACTGTGCCATATGATATGGATACGTTCGGTAGAAGCCAGCACGGTGTAGTTTGAGCACTTGACGGTGACCCTGGAGACCAGGATTTGATTCCCCACTCAGCCATGGAAACCCACTGGAAGACCTTGGGTGTGTCACACAGTCCCAGAAAACCCCATGATAGGTTTCGTTTAGGGTTGCCATAAGTCTGAAATAACTTGAAGGCACACCACCGCCACCACAGTATTCAGCAGTATTACAATGTATCAGTTATGTGGAAGTTATCCAAAACATCTAGACAGTGCTAGGTTGATGAATATTGGTATAACCCAACAGACTGATCTGGAAGACTTGGTCTCCAGGCTCATCTCTGTTACTGACTCCTTCTGTAGGTTTGGGTGATCTGCCCAGCTTCAGTCTGCCATATTTACAATGTGCTCTGCTATGTGCCATAGAAGTGTAAGTGCACTGCAAAGTAGTTTGCTAATTAAAAGGAAATGTATAATTTATTGCAAGTTCTTATTTTGAGAAGAAGCCAGTCTTCACCTTTGAGCACTGCCTCCTGGTCTCCCTACTCTCCCAGAGGCATAGAATTCTGTCACAATGTAACAAAGCAAATGTGATGACACCAACTTGGCAACAATTCAAACATAAATGGATGAAAAGTAGGAGAAAACAGAAACATTCCTGTGAACTATTGTCTACTAGCCACATTGTGCCTATAAATGCAACCAAAGGCCAAATCATGTGGGGAATATAGCTTCTTCATTTCAAGCCAGCATTGCAACTGAGGGTGATGAGAGCACATCTGGATGACATCAGATTGAAGAAGGCTGACCTAAAGCATTTTCACAATTTTTTACCATGAGCAGCCCAAAAAACCAGCTGTGCAGCCCTCCTTATCTTGGCACAGGAAATACAGCTTACTAGAAGTGGTTGAAAATACATAAACGTTTCATTTCCCTCAACAATGCTTCTCTACAACACCCAAGGAATATGAAAGGAGTGCTAGAGGATAAAGAGACCCAAAAGCAATATATTCTGAGGTGCACTTCAAAACTGTCTGCCACAAGGAGAAGCCACTTGCACATAATCCTAATGATATTTACCTATGCAATGAACCTGAACCAACTTTGAAAATGCAGTTATGGAAATGTCCCATATTGTCAACACTGCAGTGAAGATGGCACAGAGAAACAATATGATGTAGTGATCAAAGTGTCAGTGAAGGCTAGGGAAACCCAGGTTCAAATTCTCACTCAACCACATAAACTCCCTGAACACCTCTGGGCTAGTCACCATTTCTCATCTGAACAACCTAATTGGGTTACAGCAATAATAAAAGTGTGCAATGGAAATTTGAGCTCCTTGGAGGAAAGGAGGAAAATGAATATGCAAACAGAAATAGATGAAATAGCAATGAATAGGTCCTGGATTTTTTCCAGAGGAAACCAAAATAATCAGCTTCCCATCTAGTAGATGGTAATGCCTGTTCACTCGAGTTTGCCATCTTTACATATCACAACATCCAGCTGTGTAACCTAACCATGATCAGACTAGCCAGATGCCCTATCAAGGATCTGCACGATGAGAATTCATTCACAGGCTGTACAGCTGAAAATAATGTTACTGCAATTTAGGCCTGCCTGGCGATAGCACCCGATATCACTTTGACATCATAATTCGGCCTTACCATACCACCCCTTCACGTGTTTGTGAGGCCCCCGGACAAGCATGAAACTAGGCTCGGCACTTAACTGCTGAAATATTCTCAAACAATAAAGCCAAGCCAGAAATAGCCAGATCGCAGCTTCAGAAACCTCCCCGGCAAACACCACATTATATATGCACGCTACCTACAAAAGGCTCCCTGCCTCGAGCAGGCAACTTGACAAAGGCTAACCATCCACTGTCAAGCATTGCGCATTTACATACTGGCTACACCACTGTCAATTCGGCTCTGATTCCATCATGCTAAATTGTGACCTTTCAGAGACATTGTTTCACACCCAAAACTCACTGTTGTCCCCGAGCAAGGCATAGCCTGCAGTCACACTTCTCCCTATAAAAACCCCTGATTCCGAGACCTTCCTCGGATCGCTCCTGAGTTCCAACCGCCTTTCTGCCACATTGCTTGGTGAGCTTCCCCTCAGCTCCACATGCTGAGCCACACAGAACCCCAGCATCGCTCTCTATCTTCTTCCGGGCTTCAGGAACAGGTGTCGTATCACCTGAATCAACTATCCCTCTGAAAATCCTGCTATCTTACTCAAACTTTTATTTTCCTTAGTTATCTGTGTGCGTGTGTTGCTTACATTGTGCGCTTGTATTTAATAAAGATCATTCGTTATTTTCAAACCAGTCTGCTCCTTGACTTGGCCTGACCTCGTAAACACTGGCTTACAAGATCCTGCTAAGTTACTCTGCCTCTCATAACGCTAAGCAGTGCTCTGAGCTAATTTTCCTCACCTATAGTTGAGCACATTTTGGTGCCCTTCCTGGGACCCCCAGCAAACAGGGTAACAGTAACACTTTAGTTACTATAGTGGGAGACAGGAAAGAGGAGTGTAAAAGAAGTTATGAAGCTGATTATACCTATCATACTTCCAAAATATTTATCTGCATTATTAACATGAAGCAGCCATTGTTTGAGAGAAAGAGGCATACTCAATGGATATGTCATTTGTTTCTGTATCTTCTTGTTCTGACATGAAGTGACACGAAATACAGGATTATTCAAACAGGAAAGATATTGTGTAGAAATACACAATACTCCTACACTCCTGACTTTTTGGACACCATGCTGGTGATCAAATTTATTAAATATGTGCTTAGGGAAATGCTTTATGCCAGATTAAGCTGAGTAGTGCACTCCGACTGGCAGTGACTCTCTAGGCCCTCAGAAGGAGGTCTTTTCTTCCCATCACCTGGAACATGACACTTTTAACTGGAGATCTCAAGACTGAGCATGACAACCTCTACATGCAAAGCATGCAGGTCTTCCTTTGTACTCAGTTCTGGTTTCTGTAGTTCTACTTCAGGTTTCAGCCAATGGATAACTCATTCACAGGACGGTTACTATTCAGTTTGGCAGCTTAGTGACCGAAAAGAAAGGTGTACAGAAACAGTGCCATCTTTTATACAAGAAAATAGGATCCAGAGAAGCAAATTATAATAAAGTGTGGTAACAACTGAAGGAAGATCATCATTCAACTTCTACAACTTCGTATTTCAAAAAGTGATCTGTGAAAGACCATTGCCAGCTGAAATCATGGTGAACCAGGCTAAACAGATACTACTGGGCAAGATGAGCCAATGGACTGACTCTTAAAGACAGTTTCATATGTTTAGTGCTGAGTATTTGAAAAAAAAAAACATATCTGCCAAAACCAAGCATTTCCCTGCCAAGTACAATGCTTTTAAGAAAGCATTACTAAAACACTTTTTCCCTGTAAAAACTTATTTATGAGGGGTGAAAAAACATATATTTAAGGAATTTGCTAAAGAAAGTACTCTAATGAATGAAAACTATGGTAGTTTTCAGTCAATAGTTTCAGCAGGGTAGAGTCTGCTCTTTTGCAAAACCACAGGCAGCACATTCCAGCTATGATGATCCTTTTTTGCCTAGCAATGCTCTGCAGACTAAAAGCTAGGGTTTGGCTCAATCTGTAAGAAATAAGAGGCAACATTATCTGACTTGGGCAGCAGTAAAGGGAAGGGGTGGCAGGTTTTATTTTAACAGCATAGTAAGAATACTTAACGAGACACTGCAGCCTTTCAAAACATGGTGTATTCTCACATTATTTCAATGCCACTCAGCAGGAGAGATTCCAAGCCTTGAAATGTGATGTATAAAGGCAGTAAACATGGGGCAGGGGGACAAAATGGGTCATGAAAAAGATCTGTCACCAACTCCAGACTCCTGTTTGGTACCTGATCAACTTCTTACCACACATTTACTATGTAGTACATTTATATGAGATAGCAGAAGTCCATGGGCCTATTCCAAAGATAATCTATTGCGTTTAAATTCCACTTAAGCCAACAGAGCCTAAGGCAATTTGTGGGACCTAATAAAGCATGGTGTGGTGGTTTCAGCACTGGACCATGACCCTGGAGACTAGGGTTCGATTCCTCACTCGGCCATGGAAATTCACTGATAAGCTCACTTTAGCATCATCATAAGTGGGAAATTACTTGAAGGCACAAAACAACTACAACAAGAACACAATGGGATCAAATTTAAGTGTCAATGAAAGAAATCCAATAATTTTTTTCTTTATCTAGTTTACATTAAACACCATGCCACAGATTGAGGGCCTCAGCTGTCTCCCATCCAGCTCAGCTTTTCAAGCGTATTTTCCAAGCAGCTGCACTGAACCGAACTATGTACTTTCCAAGTTGCTGCATGGAACTGAGATGAACATTTTCCAAGCTGTGCAGTTTTTAAGCTTAATGGAAAACTGCCCAAACTGGTAAAAATTACATGTGTTCTGCCTAACTCCACTTCAGTTTTGCCCATTCCATTCTTGGGCCACCCTCTTGGCTGTGTACAGATCCTTCCTGAGACCCTTCCCAAACTGGACCTCAGTTCTCAAGCCAATAAAAATTTGCCACCCCTGCAAAGATAGGTTTCAAAACAGCCAAGACTAGAAGTACTTCACACAAAATTTCAAAACCTAAGCGTGCCACACACCCCAGTATAGTGGCTTTTATCTGACAGAGGAATTAGTGCTTATCTCAAAGCAAGGAATGGGACAATTTGCAAAAGCTCGCAATATATTAAGTATTTTTACACTTTGAGGCAAGATAGCTAACAAGATAAAATTATAAAACAATGAAGTTTAGACTACTCCTTGACTAAATGGACAAGTAAGACGAGCTAGTATAAGATTTTGGTGTTTTTATGCTAAACCAATGTTCAGTGTGACAATTAAAAGGTTTCTCATTGACTAATCTGGAAGTTCAGAAATGTGGGGATGACAACACCTTAATTATGAAAGCACCAGACAACAAGGGGAAAACCCCCCCCTGATACAAATATAATTTACTCAAATGGACTGGGTGACATTTCTCAGTCCTGAACAAATCATACCCACTGAATCAATTGTGTTTACCTATGTGTTGACTTACTATGCAACATCTGATTCCTTGGGTCTTCATGGGACTAACCAGGAGAATTCCAGCTACTAAATCGCTAACACACAAGTTATCTAACATTAACTTTGGCTTTATAGGAAAGAGCTATCACTCCTTTCTAAAAAACAAAACAAAAACAAACCAGTGATGCAGAGACCACAGAGGGAACAAAAAGAATCCATGGAAGCAAGAGCACTGAATGTCTAGATTTCATTAGCATAATCCTTAATTTATCCAAAATTAAAATTAAATTAAATTAAAATTAATTTTTTCAACATACATTTCAAAAATCATCACCGCCTTCTCAGTAGTCTTAAGTTTATGAAACATCTTTTTGGGCATTGTGAAGAGAGAAATTCCAAGAATCCTCTGTAGAACTAAAAAGCTACGGACCAAGTCAGTATGAGGCACCTGGTAGAACAACTCTGATCACTCTGAAGTGGGATTCCCCCCAACTTGCCTGCAGGGCATATGCTATCCTCATCACCATGAGAAGTAAAGTCCATCTGTATTGTGAGTGGCAGGCATTCATCACCTTGCCACAGACAAGTCTGACTTTTTCGACAAGATTTAAGCTTCTAGCAGCACTGTATGAGGTCAGTGCCTTCCAGCTAACACATCAGCAGCATACACCAATAATCTGACATACAGATATGTGTAATGGGACAAACACAAAGTTGAAAAGGGCACTAATGAGTTTGAACTCCAGTTTGCTTCAATCAGTGAGAAATTTTTTCCAGACATGGAATCAACACAGGCAGAGTCAGAATCTCTTGGAAGAGTTCATGTACAAGTCTCTTACTACATCCATCCCTCATGAACACTTTCATACAGAAAGAAGTTCAACTATTCTGTATGCTTTTTGACAATATATTAATGTTGCTGGCATCCACTGGCAACTTTGATTCTGCTGTTTCTCTGCGGTCCATACTACACAGGAGCTTTGAGGATTTGGATTCAGTGTGAGGGGCTAAAAATTAAAAAAGGATGTAAAGCTGGGGGTAACTTATCTTCCTGGTTAGTTCTGTCTGGCTCTCAGATCCTTTAAAATCTGTGTAATCACATCTAGCTGATCTGTACATCTAGCAACAGGAATCTGTTTTTCAGTTACACTCCTTAGGGTCCCAAAAATGTTACTCAAGAGTCTTTACAATGAGTAGGCATTGATCTGCCACAGCATTAATATATGAGATATTCTCAGCTTCAGATGGGTCAGCTCTTCTCATTGTCCTCAATCCTTCTTTTTTGACTATTCTCATTTTCTTTCATCAAGGAGAATTGAGTAGTACTTATCATAACTGAGTAGCAATTAGAGATGTGCAGAGAAGACATTGTGGAGTGCCAGAGTTACTGAACATAAAGCTGCCAATCTCTGATTGTTTAGTATTTGGAAAAGTTGATAATTCTGATCTGTCCTCAGTCTCTTTTTTTTATTACTAACTTGCAAGGCCCTAATATACTCCTTAATATAATCTGGTGCATTCTGATCATATAGGTGCTTATCAGCACTACTCTGAAGCCTCCTCCACTCTATGAGTATTGGTAAAGATCAACAGGAGACAATGAAAAAGAAATCAATCAAGTTAGTATACCAAAGAACTGCTCTCAGGTTCTGCTCTCAATGGATAGATTATTTAGTATTTGTAAATTTAAATTTAAGCTCTACCTTCCCACTGAAAATACCACTCAAGGTGGCTTCCAATAAAAATCAAATAAAAATACAATTAAAGTATAAAATGGTTTAAAAATTAGTTAATGGGAATATGGTCTGGTTTTTAGAGCAATAATCTGTCTGAGAATAACCTGCTTCACAAACACAGCCTGTTTCTCTAACTCACTCAATAAAAATTATGGCTATGAAAGTGATGAGAGCCAGTGTGGTATAGTGGTTTGACTGCTGAACCAGGAAGTTGGAGTAGCGTTCAAAATCCCCACACAGCCACTGAAACCCACTGGGTGACCTTGGGCATGTCATACTCTCTCAGCCATAGTGGAAGTAAAAGGCAACTCCCCCTAAACAAATCTTGCCAAGAAAACTCCATGCTAGGGTTGCCTTAGGGTCGCCATATGTCAAAACAACTTGAAAACTTGCTACAGCAAGAAATGAAAATGAAAGTATTCTTGACAACCAAGAGGATGCTGAAGAGGAAATACAGCCAATGTTCTGGCATTTAGGCTACATATTAGCACTAACATCCTGACATCAAGAAGAATAGGAGCAAGCTACAGAGGAAATGGACGAAGTTCTGTTCAGCAAGTACTGGTGGGGGGAACCTTTGTGAGAGACTATTTGAATCTAGTTGTAATGTGGTATATATAATTACTAAAGCCTCTTCTGGCCTTCTGATTTAATCTTTTACTTCACTGCAAAAGTAGGAAAAGCAGAAGTAGGAGAAGCCTAGTTCTGCACATGTTGTTGGACTGTAACTCCCATCAGCTCTAGCTAGCATGGTCAATAGTGAAGAATGTTGAAAGTTGCAGTCCAAGAACATCTACCCATTCTAATGATTTACAGCGTGAAATTTCCTGCAATGGACTGCTGCTGAGAAATGAATTATATTATGGAATTCACTTGCTACTTTCTTCCCTCACACTGAAAGCTGCAGATACATTTTATGGGTGAAAATTCATAGGATTTACAAGCCGCCTGATGACTATACCTTTTTTTTTCTTTTACATGTAATAAACATCTAACACATTTTGGAGAATGAGATTTTTAGACTGGAATGGTAGAAATGAACGTTCCAAACACAAGCATGCAATATACAACATACCTAAAGAATTGCTTAAGTCTCAGTATTTTAGGATGGTGCAAATGGAATAGGCTATCTCTCAACCAAGGTTAGGAAATAGAGTAAAACACTGGATTGTATTTTTCTGCCCCACAGCCCTAATCCAGGGAGTCCTCAAACAAATTTTCAATAGTAACTTCATATAAAAACTGACCAGCTTTAACCACAGCTCACAGTGGTGCCAATTGATTTCTTAATCATGCTTACAACCAAAGCTAGGGAAACAGGTTATCTGTATCTGTAAGATCCCATTATGCTACATTATCCCTGACCAATCTGAATATCAAGAAAAAAGAAATGCCATTTCCATCATGAACCAGAGATCAGGCAACCCAACACTTTGGTTTGGTCCATTCTTTGTTTCAGTTAAGAGTTAAGCAATTAAAATCTGTCTATAAAAAAACCATACACACAGAAGTGCTGAGTTATTATTAACTGATGACAGCAATAAAATATCATGACTGATTTTAGGCTTACTTAATAAAAAATGTTTTCAATGGATTCTTTAATATTCTGTTTCACTTGCTGCTATATAATTACCAAAATCAGCACAAATGAAAAATATATTTATTACATCCAACTTCATCTTTTACAAATTACTCCTTCAAATGGGCAGAAAGAATCAAGTCAATGAAGAGAGTTTGTTTTGAAAGACAAAAAATCATTATTGAGTTGTTACCTACCTACATTTCTAAATCTATCAATATTACCAGTTACTGTCAATACTGTAACCACACAGCTTTATAAAACATGTTTTGTTTGTTGCTGTGATCACAAATTAATGTCTAAAGAAATCTGAAGAATGCAAGAGTTGTTATGCTAGACTATCTAGTTCATTCACTCTGGCTCTTGAAACAGAATAGGACTTTTCTGTAGCTCAGAGCTTCCTTTCAGATAATGCTCTTCTAAAATATGTCCATTTAAAATACATACGTATCAAAACATGTCTTCTGCCTTGTTGTCATAATTCCTCCTTTCCAAAGGGATATCAGATGGCCATGTTACATCTCACAACCTCCTGTGTTCTGGAGTATTCTTATTTCCACCTCTTTCCACATATAGCACAACCACGAAAAACAGCTTCTTATGTAGCCAGTTCTGGTCCTCAATTGCTCTACAACCAAGTTGCAGGAGCCAGTCAGTCTGCCTGCCCTTGTCACGGTAGTCAAGGGCCAAAGCAGCCCCATTATACAATCATGGATCAGCCTACACCCACTCATGTGGCACACAAGGCCTTCAGATCCTCTGTCTTTATCAACAACAAAGTCCTAAAAATATATATATTAGTAGGAGTAAAACTCAATATATTACAAAATGAACACCTCCCATGCTCAGATTGTTCGATCCGCATGAATACGCTTCCTTCAAATCCTTCTGCGTTCAATTAAACATAGCACTATGGAGAAATATTTTGTTATTTTGACATGTGTCTTATGTTTGGCTCCTAGCCAACTTCAGCAAGTACTGCATACTTGCTTTACTCACCAGGAACAAAGGTATTATTACAACTATAATTTGAGGGAAAGGGTTAAAAAGAACAGCGTAATGAGAGAGAGAGAGAGAGTGATGTACTTAATGAATAAAGAAATCATTGGATTAAGTTTAAACAGCTGAAAGGATTAAATATGGATTTGTTGACCCCTGAGGTTTTTTAAAAAAGTCTTCAGAACAGTATTCTGTCAGTCTGGCACTAGCCGCTAGGCAAATTCTAGGGCTTAAAGGAAAAGCAAGACTCTCTGTCAAAGTACCTGATTACTTGTGTAATATTATCTGAGGGGATTCTACTCAGGTCAGACAGCTTGCAGCAAAATATATTGTTATTCCCTAAGTCTTGGAGTACTCAGCTTTTGCATTCATTAACATTTTTTCTTAACTCTCTCCACTACAAAATCTTCAGACTAGTTAAATCGTAGGCAAGTAATTCAAAATTCTTTCTGAAATCTGTACTTAATGCACCGTTACTGAGAAGATTATTAAGTGCAGCATTCACAGAGTATATGAGGACGGAAGAAGGCTTAAATAAGGGACTGAAACTAATCTGGATTCAGCTTCAGTGGACATGATAGAAAATTTACTGCTCAGGCTCAGATCAAACTCAAATTAAAATTCTTTAATTTACTCCCTGCTGCTGACAGCACGGTGAAGTCAAATTGCTTTTAATTCAGCTGTCTGACCCATATCTGTATTCATGATGAAAAAGATTCAAAACAGATAAGAAAGCAAGGGATGGGGAAACATTTAACACAGGTTTTAGTGTCAACAGAACGCTTATAATGGACACGGGGAGATCATATGGCTTTTGCATCTCTTGGCCCTTCCCAACCTTACCCTGGTCAAATTTTATTCCGGCCAAAAAAGAATTGCTGCTTCTTTGTAAAGGTGGAGCCACCCCAAATTATTTTAAAAACCTGGAAATGCCCATCTTTGGTATTTTTAGGGGGAGGGCTGCAATCTTCACCCACTATTCAAGGGCATGCAATTTCTGACTGGTTTTTTTAAAACTGTGCTACCAGGTTCCTGCATCTCACTCCCTGCCAAAGGTAAACACATTCCCAGAAGTCTTCCCAGCCTGAGCCTTATGGCTGGGGGAAAAAGAGCTGAGAATTGTGCTCAGTTTGGACAATGTTTGGTAAAAGAACTCTGAATAATGTCCTTGAGCAGTGGCTGAAAATTCGGCTCCTTGTTCTTGTTTACTATGAGTAGGAGAGGCAAAGAACTTCCCATTCAGCTGCTGTTGTGCAGAGGAAACAAGGATGTGCCAAACAGATTAAACAAACCAGACAGGTTGCTTTGGGAACTTGCCTACTTTGGTTCTGCATGCTCTGGGCACAATGCCCACATGGCCATTTCCACACTACAATGTTAGGAGTGCTTTAGTCCACTTTCAACATCCTGTGGAATTCTGGGGTTTCTAGTTTACTGACACCAAAGAACTCTCTGGCTGAAAATTCTACATGTCCCTCGCTAAACTACAAACCCCAGAATTCCACCGGATGTTGAACGTGGACTAAAACACTCTTAACATTGTAGTGTGGAAACAGACTTTAGATGTCAAACAAGCCTTAGCTTTCCTTCCAACTGTGGATCTAGAAGAGAGAGATGGGACTGTCATATAGTTTTCAGGGTGACCTTTGCCTATCTTCTTAATTTTGAAGGAGGACCAATCATTTGTCACACTTACCAGATGATGCTACCACATCTGCCACGCAGACCAAAAATTCCAAAGCCCAAGTATATTTTACCCAGCTTAATGAAAAGTATTCCCATTTATGAAGAACTTCTATTTTCAAAGAAAAAACAAGACAGACAACCATGCAAGCAGCCAAAACATAACAATATCTTTTTTACCTGATGGCTGTGGATCACCACAGTCTTGGAAAATATATATTCTCTTTGGCTTGAAGATTGTCGTTTGGCATTCACAGTGTCACCAAGGACATCCCTTGCCCACTTTCTTAGATCGCCTGAAAAAACTTGTGTTCCATGTTCTGCCACTATCTAAAACACTGCTGATTTGTGAGCCATTGGATTTAAGTCCAAGACGAGTTTGCAGGAAAGAAAGAAATTCCAGGTAATGGACACAGATTCGATGCTGGTCACAATGGGAAAAGAAAGACCTGCTGGTCCACTATACAAAACAGCTTGAGAAAAACTGTTCTAAAGTCTGATTGGCAGGACCATATGAAAAGGCACTCCCTGCTGTGCCAAGGGTGTGGAATGTTTAAGCCTGATTTTGCTCCCAACCTGGTGTATTTTTGCTCATCTCTTCTGTGTTTTAGCTAGCTTTGGATACTGTACGTAACTTCAGACTTCATTTTTGGGATAACTTTAAGAAAATACTATTTTATCCACTGTGTTGATGCATACATTTTATCTCCAATTGGCCTGGTGAAAATGTATGCAAATATTATCCCACATATTGCAAATATCAGGCTCAGGTGAAAAGAATGGCAGCTTGTCTTAACGCCACCCAGCAAGTTCATGACTGAGGTGAAATCTGAACTACAACATCTTAATTCACAGACACATTATGCTACAACAGTTACCACCTGTACTTACTTAGCAAGGCATGCTGCCATTCTAATAATAAAAAAGCACAAAGAATATGATAGGATGCTGGCTACAGAGAAGTTGGAAAGCCATATATGATCATAGTTTCTTAGAATGAATAGAACAGGACTAATACGTAGGGCACTCCCAAGGAAGCACTTTTAGAAGGATATGAATACCCTGAGGCAAGTCATTTTCATTCTTGCCCTTTCTTAGACAGCTAGAATGAAGGAGTCTGTAATTTTCCACTTGAAACGGTACCTAATATTCACAACTGAAGACAGCCAGTTGTCATGCACATTTTACTAATTATAAGCTGTACCATTAAGTACCATTTTCATGCTTCACACCACATGGCATTTCTCTGTGTTAAACAGCTGGCTTCCTGTAATCTCCTTAGTTGTGGTGATAACAGACTCCAACATCATAGGATAAAACTGCAGAAGTTTAACCTTGGTAGATTTCATGAAAATTGCCACTGGCTTCCACTTTAGGAGGAGCAAGTATTACACTGGTGTTTTAAGATACATCTTAAACTAGGCTGATTACCAGTGTTGTTACAAACTCTCTCCCTGTTCCCACCAAACTCTCCCTTCTCCACTGATTCTTGTTGCCTCTTAGTATCAGGTTATTTTATATGTAATTACGTCACTGTTCTTATGCAATTAGGGGTTACGGTTACTCTGCAGTAGGAAGAAAAACCTTCTGACGTTTCACCCCTTCCTCTTTTAGGTTAAGCCAGATTCTTAAATGTTTAGGAGGAAGAAAAGTTCTGAAGGAAAATCAAGGCAGCTGAGTTTAACAGCTTGGTAATCTTCATCTCTAAACAAGAGTACTGTGCGTACTGTACTAAAGAAAACAAAGTAATCTCATCCGATGAGATATGGACTGCAGAAACAAGTTAGTCAGTAAGCAAGCTCAAGAGTTTGGAAAAGTTACTTTTTGGACCGTACTCCCAGAACCCCCCAGTTAGCATGCCATGTGCAGCCCCCCAAAAGCAACTTGTCCAAGATCTAATTATTTCATATTTCTCACCATCTTGCTTCTGAAAAACAGTGCTCACGCACACGTATATTATGGAGGGTATTTGGTTTAGCAAGAGTGAAAAGGCCCTGGGATTATTGTTGATCATAAGTGCAACCTGAGCCAGCAATATGATGCTACAACGAAGGAGGTAAGTAATAGTGTAGTCTGTATTAATAGAACCATAGTTTTCAAATCAAGGGAAGTAACAGGCTCCCTCTATATTGGGCTAGTTAAGACTCCTCTGGAGCACTGCATACAGTTCTTGGTGCCTCATTTTAAGGACAGAGACAAGTTGGAGCAGTATGGATATATAAAAGTTATGAGAACAAAACATATGAGGAAAGGTAGAGGGAGTTGGGCATGTTCACTCTTATGAAGAGCAGACTGAAGGGTGACATGACTGCTTTCTTTAAAATGCTGTCACAGAGAGGAGAATGTAGGTTTGTTCTCTGGTGTTCCTGAGGGAATGACAAGGTCTTATAGTTTTAAAGTTATAGACAGGTATATTCCGAGTGATCATCAGAAGGAATTTCTTGACAGCAAGAACTGTTCAGCAATGGAGCCAATTAACTACAGAAGTGGGTGGGGTCTCTCTAGGAGGATGGACTGCTACCTGCTTGGGGACACTCCAGCTGAAGTTCCCGCACTGAGGGGGTGTTACACTTGATGGCCCATGGGGCTCTAAGCCAAGGGGTCTTTATTACTCAAATATCGAAGCAGTCCTTGGTAAGGTTCCCAATGCAGATATAAGTTAACAACTGTGCCCTGGGACTAATCCAGGCCCCTAAATTTGTTTTCCATTCTCCTTGGGCTCCTTTCTAGGAAAAACTACTTCAGTCAGCCATGAAGGAAAAAAAAT
Source organism: Iguana delicatissima (assembly GCA_948472985.1). Taxonomy (NCBI): domain Eukaryota; kingdom Metazoa; phylum Chordata; class Lepidosauria; order Squamata; family Iguanidae; genus Iguana; species Iguana delicatissima. The sequence continues at coordinate 244,201 of CAOKZL010000762.1, forward strand.
AAAAAGAGCAATCAAGCAATGGGCAGGAAGTGACAGATGAAGAAACTAACAGTTAGGCATCAATGATTCTCTAATTCAACCTTACCAAAGTATGTGGATTCTGAAATATAGGTTAATCAACTAAATCAACTTATGCAACATTATGCAAATCTGCATATGTTTGGCACTATTTTATTGACAGTCCTAGACCTTGAACACATACATAATATTTAACTTTTTACTGTTCAAAACACTTTATGTGTGTCATCCTTCTAAGCCTTGTGAGGTTTAGTTCTCTATTTGAGGTAGTTCTCTATTATTATTATCTTTGAACTGCTGACCGGGGGTGAGTCCAAGGGAAGACAATTTGCCTAAGGCCCAGTTGCTGTAAAAAGATTTGGAGACGTCTCAGTTCACAGCCTTAGCCAGTATGCCACATCAACTAATAATATGAAGCACAAAATACTTGAGTGACAACAGAAAAAGGGTTAGACACCTGGACTGTCCTGGAATTTTTCACTGGTTTAAGGTTAGCAGACTGGAAAGTCCTGCTTGCCAAAGGAATGGATTTAAATAAATTGAACCAACAGGGAGCTGGCTCCAGCTCTAAGGACTCCCTTTCAGATTGTCTTGTAATGTCTCTGTCTGTCTAATCTAGGCAATCAGACTACTGAAAGACTGAGATCTTCCACTGTGCTCAGTAATTGCCGGATGCAATTATTTTGCACCCTGTAATAAGATATAAATAGATATACCATAAACAGCCTGTCAAAGGGCAACAAAGATACCCTTGTTTTGTAATCCTACTGACTTGTTATCACAGATTTTTAACCAACCATTTTCCATATAGAAGCAAGATACTGCCTTTTACAAACACATAGTTAGGTTTATAGAAGTATTTTGAGGACACACACTAGCTTTTTTCAAAAAATTTTCCTATTATGCACACCCCATGAAGGAACATACCTATATAGCTTATCCACATTTAAGATAACAGTCTGCTTCACCAGTATTCTTAGAACATTCTTAGCCACTTCAAAATTAATACGTTCTTTAAAAGCTAATCTATCACACATACAGAATTCAAAGACACAGCCATGTTAGTCTGAATCAGTATGTAATGGGGATCTGGTAGTACCTTAGAGAACGGCTGAGAGAAAGAAGTTAGTAGCATAAGCTTTTGTAGACTCAAGCCCTTTCCCCACGGTATTTGCCATGCGAAAGGGCGCCTGGAGTCACACGATTGTGAGGAGTGATCTGCACGATGCACTCACAATCGCGCGACGCTCCAGGGTAGGGCAGGTGTTGCTTGCGCACTTTTTGGTGCACGATTGCGCATTGCTCCCAGGCCCTGTGCGCACTTACTTGGCATGTGGAGCCTCCGGAGCTGCACCAGTCGCGCTTCCTGCCCCAGGACAGCTTGGGAAACTCCCAGGCTGTGCTGTGGAAGGAAGAGGCGGGGCTCTCGTGCGGGCAGCTCGTGCAGAGCTGAACCAGTAGGGACGCGAAAGCCTCTCGCTGGAGGCTGCTTGCTCAATCCCCACACCCCAGCTCTGGAAAAAGGTATGGTGTGGAAAGGGCCTAAGCCTACTTCATCAGATGTATAGAGGGCACACGTCTTCACTCCATGCATCTGAAGCAGACTTTATCTACAAAAGCTTATGCTACCAACTCCTTTCTCTCAGTCTCACAGGTACTATAAGATCCCTTTGCATATCACACATGTAGTTATAAACACTTGTTCTTAAGGGTTTTTAGACACTTACGGAGTCCAAAGCCTTGGGAATGCATCAATTTCCTCCTGTGTATATTCATCTAACCTCTTTGGCACCTTGCGAGGTTGTGGAAGCTCCTCTACGAGATTCTTACGTATTTCTTCAGGGATAACCTGAGGAAGTAATGACAGATTGCAATCAGTCTTCATTCTAGTTTTCATCTGCATTGCTTATGTTCCAATGGAATTGATACTTTTATTGCTGTAACATCTCCAGAAATTCTGAAGCCACTTGGGGAAAAACTGGTTTTTTGGAAGGAATTTTTTGGTGTTGTTTTTCGTTTTGATGTAAAAAAACTAGAAAGTTCCAGAAAAACTGAAAAAGGCAACATTAGCACCCTTCAAAGGCTGAGAATTACAGAGGAGGAAGAAGGGGTTACCTCCACTCTCATGGTACTGAGTGTATAACATCAAAAACAGGTTGATAACGATTAAACTGTTGTAGTACAAGCCATGAGGATGGCAGCCATTGTGTCCTCCTCCTTTTCTTCCTCCTCTTGTGGGTGCAAGGCAAAGTGGGGACATCCTGCCACTTGCTTCCAGCAGTGCTGCTGCCATCAGCACCACAGCTCAACTCAGTGTTGGTTCCATGCAGGTTCCATGCAGGAGGAGCAGCCATGCAACTAGCACTGAGCCAAGGGTATGTTGTGTATACTGGTGACAGCAGTGGTGCTAGCTCTTCTAGCAGTATCGCTCAGGATGCTTATGTCTTCCCTCACACTCCAAGAGGAGGAGGAGAATGAAGCAGTGGCCTCCATCCTCATGGTCATTGCTGGGCAGCAGCAACATCATGTTGCTTAGGGCCAAGTCACTGCCCTACTCCTCATCTAAGGTGCTGCTGCTTCCTCCAGTTGGCAAGGTTACTATGGGCTGAGCTGCCTAGCCTAGCCTTCACCAACCATGCTCAGCTGCAGCATCTCATAATTTCTTAAGATTTGTATGCAAATATCTGCTAACTATCTGAGTCTGTCAGTAAGTAACTGTGGTTACTTAAGACTGAAACAAAGATATTATTTTTATTTTTTCCTTCAATTTATGTGTATTATTTTTTTCAAATGGCTAGTAAGTTGTTAGGACTTAATACTTATGAAATTGTTTGGACTAACTATTTAATAAAAGGGAACTGTTAGGTATTTCTTTTGGCTTAGGGGAGCTGTGAAAAAATTACTGAAACACTAAGAGTACTGTAAACTGAGAAAGTTTGGTTTAAAAAATAATATTCATCATTCTCTTTGAATTTTTCTGGTTCCCCCACACTGAGATTCACACCTTTATATCACAGTAGTTTATGCTGCTGTTTAGCATCCTCACCAGATGTGTAATTCAATAAGGGGTTGTCAAAGTTCCTATTGCCTTCTGTTCAGACAAATCATACTGTTCACCCCAAAACTTTACTGAAGTAAAGTCACACAGGGCTCTCACTAAGATGTTTTCAGTTGTGCTACCAATCTTTTGGAATATGCTTCTGTAGGACCTTCTTGCATCTATTCTTCTGTCAGCTTGAAACTTTTTCTTTTCTTTTTCTCCTAGGCATCTGCAAAAGTTGGTTAGGTTTTTAGTGTTAATTTGATTTTCATGCTTCTTGCTTTTATGTTTTTATAGCGGTTGGACTCAATGGCCAATGTGGTCTCTTCCACCTCTATGTTATGACATCTGCCTTTGTACTACTGTTTTTTTGTTTTATTTTTAATATTTTTATGGTCTCTGTGGTCCAGATCCAATTATTAGCTCCAACCAGAATAGACCCTCTCAATAATGAGAAGTTACTAAGTCAAAACTTAACAAACATTTCACTCTAGTCAGTAAGACAACTTCGACAATTTGCACAGGTAAGTAAATAGTGCTTTGTTGTTATTCATCAAAATAAAGAAATCAGGAAATAGTTAAAGAAAAGATTGATTTGAACTACAACTCTATCTTAGCAAAACAGATTTTTTAAAAAGTCCAGCAACATCTTCAAGGCCAAATTTCTTTTGAGGACTTGGGTTTTCATAGGCAAGAGAAGCCTTCCCCAGCTATGCCCGCACTGAGCAGGATGACAGGACTGGTAGTCTAACTCATCCGGAGGGTCCACAATGGGGAAAGCCTGAGCGAATGCCTACTTCATCTGAGGCATGAACAGACTTAGGCAAACAGTGTGAGACAGGCATAGGTAACATTTCAGAATAGTTCACAAGAAGCAGTACAACACCAGCTACAAACTTACATCATCAGCAAAAAGATGTAGCCTTTGCATCATAGTTCTCCTGTGAAGATTTTTGGGAAGCATTCCATAAATAGCCAGTTTTACAATCTGAAAAATAAATACATATCTGACCTGAGAAGTCATAAACAGAAAGCTAACTTGTACAGAGTGAAGGCAGCAGATACAAGTACAATTAGAAACATGATAAGACAGTCCAGACAAAATTTCTTTTGCGAAAAGCCCAGCAGGTATATACAGTACAACGGTGTAGATTAAAAGGCAATATTATATATGATAGTTGGTAACAAAAGAAGTGAATGTACAGAACCAGGCCACTGGTCCACTTGATTCTGTTCTTCCCATATACACCAAAAACATCTACTTAATTTCACCTTACACCCTAATATAGCGGAGGATCAGAACATATCTCTCTTTATGTTTTAGACTTCAACTGACAAGGTCAGACCACCATATATGGCCACGCTCAAGATTATGGAGCCCCAACTATCTACAGATCCATGTTCTGTCCACCACTGCTCTACTAACATGCTACACAGCTGTGCTGCTTATCAATATATATCATTTCACATTCTGCCCACCAGGATATAAGACAAGTTCTATGTGTTCCAGATGAAGAACAGCAGTGGTGAATAAAATGAATGGGTCTACACTGACTTACACAACAACTACAGTCCAGTGCTAAAGGTTGGAGCATGCCAATGTATTCCTTTACACAAGAAGCGGAAAGCCATATACGTTGCCCAGAGGAAAACTATTACAAACAGCAAAACTAAATCTCTTAACTCTCTAAAGTAATGGCATACAAGGCACACTTTGTACAGAACAAGCTTTTCCGAGGATGCATGTTTTAATTTTTTGTTTTCACAACAAGGCCAATTTACATAAACAACATATATCCTTGGCTATTTGGCATAGCCACGGGGGATGGAATGTAGCAGTAGAGGGTGAAGGAACCAATGGCAAGAATAAAACATTTGTATCTGGAATTGTGAGATCAACACAGATTCATTGGTCACTGCACATGCTTGTAGATAAGTAATTTAACTTCCAGCACAATGCAGAGGTTTAGCATTGGACTATCACCCTGGAGACCAGGATTCGATACACTACTCGACCACTGAAACCTACCGGGTGACCTTGGACACATCACACACTCTCAGCATCAGAAAACCCTGTGATAGGGATCACCTTAGGGTCACTGTAAGTCAGAAACGACTTGAAAGCACACAAGAACAACAAGCTACCTGAAATAAAAAAAATATTGTGGAATTCTGGAACACTGTCAACTAAAGTAATTGTAAAATTTCTTCTCTCCCATGAATGCAACACATAAATGGGAGAAGACAGAAATGCAACACTGTTAAATTGTTAAATGAAAGAAGTTGGTATACACTTTAATTATATAGGATTTCCTCACATTTAATTAACTAGTTTGTTTTAATTATGTATATTCCCTATAAATCTCTCCTTTTTTAAAAAAAGGGGGAGGAGCTACTGCTTAAATTTCTTTGCAGTCCATAGGCGTGTTCATTCTGTAGATTACAGAAAAACATATACATAATCTTCTATTTTACTTTGTCAGGTCTTTTGGTTATACAGTCCTATATATGTTAATCTGAAACTGAGTCCTGCTGTTTCCAGTGTGGCTTATTCTCAGGTAAAACTAAGATTATAACCACAGAAATCAAAGTTAATAACTGGTGCTCCCACTGTCTATACAGTTAAGTCCCTAGTATCTCCGATGGACATCAAAGAATTACAGGTTGTTAAGATCCTTTAGTACTGGTCAGAAAGCAAAACACAATGAACATTATTTTGTTTTAAAGCTTTTGCTTTTCTTCTTTCAGTCTGCCTTCAGATTTAGAAGTAAGAACACTCAGAGTTTCTTACAAGAACTGCTGTGCTGTGCTGTCTCACATCTGGAATTTTATTTTTGCCAGCGACGTTCCATGGTTTTAAGCCTGAGATGTCTTTAAAACAGAAAGCTACTACGTTTTCAGTTGCTTTTTTTTGTTTATGCTATATCCCAAAAGTAAACCACACATGATGCCATTAGTGTCAGGGTTTAAACTGACAGTTTACAAAGCCAATGGAGCAGTAAAAGATGAGAAAAATATGAAAGCTACGAGTCAAAACCCACAAACTTTCATTTTTAAACCTCAAGCAGTCATCTGCCCTTCAAATACAGAGGGAGGTTGTGCTTATATGTATATATTTTCACCTAAAACTGCAGATGTTTTTCTTCCTGATTAAAACAATAATAGATAAATATAAATAAATAGAGGGGGGCAGAGAGAAGAGAGATTATATATTCTATACTGAACTCACCAGACAAAGAAGACACATAGATTTACAAAATATAATAGTGAGTGATCAAATAGTTTATTTTTAGTAAGCTCATTAAATCCCTGTAGTGCTTCTCGACTGGCCATAAGCCTTAGGATTTTGCAGAAATTATACCTGTAGTTATTCAGTGTTTTCCCCTCTTGATATTCAGATGGCATTCTTCCTATTTTAGTTATTTTCTTTTTGAATTTTCAAGATCAGCAGCAACATTTTAAAATTAGATGCAAGATGTGGATATTTTACTGTTATGGGAGTTTCCAATAAAGGTTGGGGTAAAAGTTGCATATCTGCATCCGCTGCCTCAGTTCCTCTCACTGTACTTTTCAGCGGTCCCACTAATGACATTTGGAATGAAGGTATGATCTTTGCCACGTATTTTTACCACTAACCTTTCTTCCTTCATTACATTTCTAGTTATCAATGAAAGCCCCCAACCCTTTGGAATTATAATGCTAACATGGCACAGCACTATAACAATTCTAAATAAATAAATAAATAAATGTGCAAGACAGGGAATGTGGATAATGGGAGAGGAGAACAGGGGCTGCTGACTTAATCTATCAATCACTTTATTTATATTCCACTTTCCCTATAAAACTGAGTTCATGGTGGGGATGGCAGGAAACACTGCCCATACCACTGCTTAACAACACTATCGCGGTTTTTTGCTGATTTTGGATTCCTCATTTCTACTTGGCCCCCCCCCCCAACACTTTTCTTTTACAGCTACAACTAGCAGCAAACCAGGGCAAAAACCTGGTATATCTATGGCATTTTACAAGCTGTGAAATCAACAAAAGCCTCAACATTTACTGGAACTACTGAGCAGTCTGGAGAAGCCATTAGAAATACAACCCTGCCAGTTCATTTCAGTTCTATTAGAACTACAACACTAGTTGTGCGTGTTGAAGGAAGTAGAAAGAGAGAAAAACAAATATAAATGCCTCTAGCTGTAATGAGAAACTGTAGAACCACAGAAGGGATTTCTAAGTTTCACTGGGAGAAGGGGAAGAACTCCAATTCCCACCAGCCTTGACAATGGTGAAGCATGACAGAAGCAAGCAAAGCACCATCTGGCAGACCACATGTTCCCAATCCCCACTTTATCAGGAAATAATAGATACTTTCTGTATGGAAGGCATGTGTGCAACTACTTGGCTACAATGCACTCCCTCTCCAGACAAAGAGAACCAGAAGACAGGAAAGGAACACTGCTACATCTCTAAGTGATCCAAGAATGTTTCCTGGACAGTGAAACCAGGCAAAAGAAAGAAAGGTTCCCAAACCCACAAGCCATGGTTTGGGGGACTGCCTAAATCAATCTTCTATCTTTTCAAAAATGAACTCTTAACTCTACATGTTCAAAGTAATGAAACAGTGCTTCAAACTTCTGAGCTGAAATCAGGATTTTTGACATTTAAACTCACAATTCTGGTAACAAAGGACTATCTCAATTCCTTGTTTCTATCTGTTTGTTGCTTGGCTTGTATGCAGGAATTAGCAGCTGAGGAGCACAGAGGGGATGAAGAAGTCCAGCTCCTCAAAATGAGAGGATGTTCTGGGGGTGGGAGGCCAGATGAGAAAATCCTGGACAGTATGCTGAGTATTCAGGCTGCCAATTGCCTATCCCTCTCTTAAAATGTGCAGTAATGTGCAAATTCAACAGCCAAAAATGCAATATGCTAATATTAATCAGTTCTTGAAACAGTTGGACAAACTCACTAGGAAGGAACCAATAAAAGCTGCCAAACAGACAGCAATGAAGGGAAAAGAATGAAATATATACAGAAGAGTTTTAAAACACTAACATACAAATATATCTATATATCCATTGCTGCAAAGTCAGAGAAGCAACTTGCTCAGTCTTCCAAGGCAAATCTGGATGACTTGTCATCTAAGAAGTATGCGATATGATGAGAGGAGTTCAAGAGAAAATTTAGTTCAAAAATCAAGAAAAACTGATGCTAGGACAGAGCAAATAAGGAAAGACAAACAGAGCTAGAAATATCAATACCTTTAGCAGGGATACTTAATGGTCTCTGGTAAAAAGAACAATTAGTGAAAGTCTGTACAAAGTTGTGATCAGAATTTGGATAAAATGAAATTCTTAATTTCTTTTTTAAAAAAGAATGTGAAGAACATTGCAAAGAACAGAAACACTGCATTTCCAGTGAGAGTTGGGATAGCGTAGTGGCTTGAAGACCAAGCTATGAATCAGGAAATCCCTGGTTCAGATCTCACTTCTGGCTTAGATAAAAAGCTTATTCCATAGCCTCAGTTCTTTTCACTATCTACAATGAGGTATAATACTTACCTGCTGTAGGAGGAGGGAGCCATACTAGACCTCAATCTACTGGGATAGTGTTACCACCGAAAAGCAGCAGTGGCCAATGAACGGGCTGCTGCTGAAATCACCACTGAAATTCAGCAGCAATGACCGTGCATCTCTGTGGTGCAGGACAATGAAAAAAGTGCCCTCCTGCCCTACAAAATCTAACAGCCTGGCAGGGCACAGCATCTCTTTCCCCTCTGGAAAGGAAAGAGAAAAAGGCCCTATTTTTCTGAGATGGCAATTAATGGGTTGTAAAAACAGTGGATGGAGACTGGACACAGCCTGCTAATGTTTGATTTGAAAAAATGCAAGTATAATTATCAAGTAATATGTGCAATGCACTTTGAACTTTTGAAAGCACTATACAAATGTTTCCATAACACTCTACGCCAATGTCTGGCAATTACAGCAAGACAGTGAGCCATAGCAGAACACAATTATGTGAACAGTTTTCCCATGTGCTTGGTTGTTATACTGCACATCTCTGTGTGGGTGTATATGCATTCAAGTCACCCGCTGACTTACGGCAATCTCATGAATTTTATAGGGTTTTCTTAGACAAGAAATACTCAGAGGTGGTTTTCCAATTCCTGCTTCTGAAATATAACCTACAGTAGTTGGTATTTGTTGGCAATCTCCATCCAAGTACTAGCCAGAACTGAACTTGCTTAGCCTCCGAGATCAGATGGGACCTGGTACCTTTACGGTATTTCGAACCTGCTGCATTATCTAGCGATATTTTTTAAAAATCTTTTATCTGCAACTTTTGTTCGCACCCTTGAATTTGTTGAAGGGAAGAAGGGAGGAGAAGGGAGAAAAGGGGGAGGAGTTGGTTATAAATAAAATAACAGGCTTCATTTTGGACTATGACTAAAGTCACCTCATGTTGAGTCGCTGGATCTAATTTAATAAATCACCCATTTTTGTAGTCCTACAACCCACAGCAGGATTTTACAACAAAGATTAAAAAAAATGGAGAAGCAGAATCCTGGAAATCTGAAGGAAGTATTACCTTCTTTCAAAAACAAGGTCTGTAGCCCCTGTATGTATTGTTTTATCCCAAAGCAATTTTTAAAACCCCCAGACAGGAAGCAGACTCTGAGCTACTTCCTGTTTGTTCAGAGGAAGCAGTGCAGCCTGTAGTGGTGCCTGGCAGGGCCCCAAAGAACCACTGAGGTTTTCCATCCCTATCTACATTGACTAGGAATGGTTCTTCAGATATGAGTCTTTCCACTCATAATTGGCAATCCAGAGATTAAACTGGGGACGATATGTATACAGAGCACTGCTCTACCACTGACCTACAGTTCTTTTCCATACTTTTCAGAGATCTCAGAGCCAGAAGCCTTGCAACAGTGCCAAGAAGCTGGAATCACAGCCACAGGAAGCCTCACCTATCTGCTCTACCCTGCTAGAAAGGGAGAAGGAACTAGCTAGAAGAGTAAAAAAAAAAAAAAATGGGCGTAGATTCAGATTGGAAGATTTAGGTAAGCAGAAAACAGGTGGTTAATACTAAGGGAAAATAATTTTTAAAACAAATCTCTCAAACAGTAGGGATTATAGTATATGAATCAGACAGTTTCTGCCTAAATATATAGAGTTACAAGGAAAGAGGCAGGGGAAGAAATGAGGGAGGATTAGGCTAGTTTTCCGCTTGTAAAAATTATACTGCTTAAACTAAATTTACTTGCATACTAAGTTTGACAGACCTTAGTTTTAACTGCCTTACTTTTGGATTTTGTCCACAAGACAAATTTGATTCCTAGCGTGTAAAGTTGCATAGCCAGGTTTTTCAGAAGTCAACTAACTGAAATTGTCATATGACAAAATGAAGTTTATATTTTTCCCTACAATATGTTTTAAAATAAAATATGTAAATATATGCAATATTTACAAAAGAAGAATGAGAAATGAGAGAGAATGAGGTAATCTGAATCCAAAACCAGATTTTTTGTGCATCTTATGTAAATATTAAATAAATAAATAAATAAATAACCTAAGACTTTAGACATACTGGACACTGATTTGATTTCAAAAATTGGCAGTAGAAGACTGGTGCTGTAGATGGGGGCAACTTGAAGGCATTTTTATGCAGATTGTGTGGTTATGCCACATTATGATACTAGGGCAAGACATATCATATTTCATAAATTATAGGCACTGAAAGATGTACATGTTTGAAGGATGGAGGCACAGAATGGTTTGCTAGAGCTAAAAGGACAACTTAATATACAGAAACAGAAACATAAGAACACTTCAAATATCAATATCTGGATTTAAGGGCTTTTAACACTTGCTCACTCAGAACAAAATGCTTTACAAAAATTATAACAAAAGATAAAATTTCAAACAATTTGGTAAGTTTTTGCAGACTTTTTATTGAACATTGACATGCTTATATATTTTTTGTTGTGTTCCTTCAAGTCCTTTGTGACTTACGGTAATCCTATAGTGAACCTGTCACTGCATCTTCTTGGCAAGATTTGTTCAGATAGGGCTTGTTCTTGCCTTCCTCTGTGGGTGAAAGAATGTGACTTTCCCATATCACCCAGTGGGTTCAAACCATGGTTTTAAAGAGTCCTTGTCCAATACTCAAGACCATTCCTAGCCACTATTTACTTTCCTTTCTTTTTTGAAGTGATATATAGTAAATGCGGTTGTAATGACTTGTATTTTTACACCTGCATAAATGACATTGTAACACAATGAGATGTGAGGAATCATTGAGGATTCTCAAAAAAACTGTTCTTTAAAACTCAGTAATATGTTAATTAAAAATTCTACTCCCAATATCCATCAATGAAGACAAATGGATTTCCTTGAAGTTATAGGCTGTTGGTTGCTCAACAACCTTTTCAATCAAACTCCCAGCAGGCAGATGGACTAGCATGTGTGGTAAACTTTTGCCTTCTTCATGATATTGGAATCCATTTCTCATCATTCCAAGCAGCAGTGCCAATAGTCAAGGATAATAAGAGCTGTAGCATGAAATATCTGGAGGGTCACATGTTCTGCAGACCTGATCTTCCAACTGCTAATGTTACAAATATATTTTGCACCCTGCAGATCAAGACAGTCTTGTCAATATTCTTCCTCAGGGGAGACTCTAGTAGGGACTGAAGCTCTTTGGAAAGGCAGCAGGCACACACATTTCCTTTGGAAGATATATGCATGAAATAGGTGTGTACCCCTTTTGTGTAATGTGCTATACTTTGTAACAGACAGAAATTTTATTATTTCCTTTTCCTCCTTCCTCCTGGAATGGCACCCAAATGATCTTGCTGAATCTTTTAAATCTTTTAAAAATCTTGCTGAGTCTTTTAAAAATCTCAAAAGCACTAACTCAGTGGTTCTCAAACTCTGGTCCTCCATTTATTTTGGACTTCATCTCCCAGAATTCCTGACTGTTGGGCAAGGTGCCTAGGGCTTCTGGGAAGTGAAATCCAAAAAATCTGGAGGACAACAGTTTGGGAATCACTGCACTAAATTACAGAATGTATTACTGATTTCAGCTACAATCCTAGACATACCTCCTTACAAGTAAGCCCCATTGAGTGCAACGGTACATGAGCAGCATGCTTTGCATGGCTGTGGTTTATTTTACAGTTCATTTATCAGTTCTCTTGGTGGGACATGGTTTTCTGAAGCCCACGAAGAGGCTTTTGTGCCTTGTGGACCTAGAGCGGCTTGCCCATCCCTCCTATAAATACTGTTGAAGTACTGTTCTAGCATAAATGTTTCTGTTTTGATCGTGAAATACTGTGTATATATGGAAAACAAGTAAATATTTAATTGTTTCAGTGAAATAACTGGAAATGCTGCCAAGTCACAGCTAAAACACAAGCAAAAAGACTATTTTTGTTTCTTGCATTTAACTATGAACTGGCAGCGTTTTGAGTATTTCATTTAAACAACTAAATATTTAATTGCGCCAGGTAACTGCTCCAGTATGTTGCATTCCGTTATGAACTATGTTTTCACTAGTTCTGTATGTTACTGTTTAAAGCAGCACCATAATAATGAATAAAGTTCACATCTTACAAAAGCTTTGCCATCACCATCAACATATTAGCCAAAGCGAAAGAACAAGAAAAGTATTTAGCCTCCTTAACCTGAAGCATGTTGGGTTATGCTGCCCTCCAGTGTTCAATGGTCAATTTATGCAAGAAAACTGAATACCAGTTTGTCATGTGGGCCTAATTTAGTTCAAAAGAAAAAAAGGAAATCTTAAATTTGACCTGTTAGAACAGGATGTATCTGCAAAATGTCACTGTGAACTGTAGCCAGTATTATGGTGCTGCGTTAACAGACAAGACGCTAGAGTCAGCACAGCGTATCACAGAAGCAATCCCATGTAGTACATAGCTCCTGAAATAGTAGACAAAAAAAGCAACAATTAAGTAAGTTTTTATTTAATACTATAAGCCTTAAATTGGACTTTTTAATAATACTGTCCAAAACCAAAATGGAACATCTGGTTTTCATGCCTTGGTATTTTTGGATGATTTTCTGGGGTTCTGTGTTTTGCTTTTTCAGAGCAGGGTTGTATTTTAGCTAGCTGACAATCCCAGGAATGGCAATTTTTGTCAGCACTCACACTTATCATGAGAGATCATGCTGCTTAATCATGCGAGAGTACTCTCAATGGAAAAAACATGGCAAGCTGTTAATGATTACATGAAGAGGCCGTTGAGTGGTAAAATCTAGCAACTGTCTGATGTGGGAGGCAAGTGACCAAGGAAGAATCAAAAAAAGTACTCCAAGATTGTGCGTCTTTGAGATGAGAACACATGCTGAGATAGTCAGGGACTCTGCCTATACTGGACAACGAAACAATATATGCAGGACAACTCACAAAAAAGGCAAAAAGTCAGACAGACGTATAATATACACAGAAAGCAGAGAACAATGTTGACTTACTGCTGTTGGATCTTTGCGATGCAACTGAGCTGCTGTCACTTGTTTGAAACCACCAGGGTATCTACAATACAAAAACAAACAAATCAAGCATCCTTGTGCAACAGTGTAAAAATCAGCAGCATACCATCTAATGTATGCTATGGTACACTAATGACATGAAGCACATTTTATACTAAAGGAAAACTCTGAAATTTAGACATGTAAAATTGGAACCTAAAACATCATGAAAAGGTCTTGTTCAGACTTCATTTCAAGATATTCTATTCCAATGGAATAAAGAATGTAAGAAAAATCAACAGAATGTCTATGGAACTGAGATCAATGAAAAAGCAAGGGGAAATGATATGTAGGTGGCATTATATGCCTGCCAAACTGAACAAAATGTTTTCAGAGTCAAATGCAACATACTGGTGCTACAAAAATGGGATTGGTTCTGTGACACCCATGTTGGGAATGTGGCAAAAAAGGGGAATTCTTGAGGGAAAGTGTAATGGAGCTTGGTGGTGTGGTTAATCTGAATAGCAGGACAGCCCCAACAACAGGCTACCAAGTAACCAAAGTGGCTCTATATGAGAGAGACCCAGCTCATTAGTGAGAGGAAGGGGCTGAGGCTTGTGAGTAGGGCCATGTCTGCACTACATTGTTATAGTGCTATTATTCCACTTTCAACATCCTGTGCAATTCTGGGGTTTGTAGTTTACTGAGGCCAAAGAGTTTTCTGGCTGAGAATTCTAAATGCCCCTCCCTAAACTGCAAACCCCAGGATTCTATAGGATGTTGAAAGTAGAATAACAGCACTATAACAATGTAGTGGGGAAATGGCCAAGGTATATACATATAAGATACAGTGACTTGGGTTTTTCAGATTCCTTCACTGGTACTTCCACAGAGAGCGAGACCTCTAGCACAGAGCTCTTCAGTCAGCTAGGGAGGTTGCATGAATAAGAGTGATTGTCTTATCAGAGATCTAGAGAGAGACAGACAGAGGAGAAACTAAACCATTTTTGAGTTGGGTCAGAAGGTGTGACCTAGACTTGGGAATTACGTCTTTGAGCAAAAGGGAAGCCAAAGGCCTGTATGTGTATGAAAGTTCTGTATCTGTATACTGGTTAAGCTATAAGAAACTGGATAAACACCTTTTGCTTAGATAGACTTATGACGCCCAATTCCTTTCCCTGTTTGTTATTTTAATAAAGATTATATTATATTTTTATAAATTCTGACTCAGTTGAGCACTTGGCATTAGTTCTAATCAACCAGAAACACGATACTACAGATCAGTAAATCATTCTGAATAGCAACTGAGAAACTTTACTCATCATGCCATAAGTGAGTTTTCTTCTGGACTGAAGCAAGTTTGCTATATTATCATTGCTGTTTTTTTTCACGCTTAAAAATATAAGTGGTGGTTTTGAAGGGGATAGCAGGGCTGTATGAGGGGGCAAGGAACTTTAGCAAACTGGGAGGGAAGCTGCTGTTCCATCCTGTGAGTAAGAAAAGCAGGCCTGGCCTCTACGGAAAGTATATGATATAACAAGATTTATCGCTTTATGAATCACAAAGTTTCTTACAAAATTTACTAGATCCTTCTGTTCTCACAAAACACCAACAATGATGTTTAATATTACAGTAAAACTGTTGATAGACAAATAACAGACAACTGATAAATTACTTAACATGGAATTTCACTTAAACAGCTTCTGTTATATAATGTTCATGTACAAACCGACATGTTATACAGTTTGAATGGGAGGGAGGAAGAAATAAACATGGCTAATTTAAAGAACCATTTTTGAATTTATAGAGGTCCAATAAATGTTATCATAGCAACTTCTGAAGACTTATTATGAAAGAGGATAGAATTTGAAATAATTTCTCTGACTCAAGTTTAGGTATTTTACTATGCAGTTATACTGCAAACTTTTTTTAAAAAAGGTAGAAACATATTACAGTCCTCCCTCTACATTTGTGGGTTTCACCTTCACAAATTTGATTACTAACGAAGCATGCTTGCCTCCCTGCCCCACATTCTCCTCTTCCCATTCCCTTGCAGTCCTCACTCCAAGCCTGAGAGGCTTATGTTTAAAACAGATGTTTTTTATTTTTGGAGTGAGCAAACCCCCCCATGCCAACTGCTGGACATGTGTCCTCTCTGTCACATGGCTGTACATTCTGCTGTGTAATGGCCACTCATTGGTCAGGTGCTATCTTTGCTCCTACCCCTCCCCTCTGGGAGGAATCTCCTTTCTCAAGATGGTGACTGGAACTACCTAAAATTCCAGAACTCAGTGCTCCACTCTTTTCTGCCTGAGGGGAAAGTACTGGTAAGCCCTTTACCTTGTCTTTTTTGTTCTCCCCAGGAGTGCCAGGGCTAGAGGCAAAGGAATGGGAGGTAACCATAGGAGGAGATATTTGTGGTTTTCCCCCTTTTGTGAGGTCACACACGCTCAGAATACTTTTAAATGGGAGTACAAAAGCTCTAAATACTGTCCAGAGTGAACTAACTGTATTTACTATGCACATGCGATAACTGTAGTACAGAAAAAATTGGATATCAAAGACTTTATTCATGTTTCAACACACATTAAAAAAAATCTGTAGTAGCTTATATTTCAAGGGGCTTTTCTGTTAATCTGTGACTTTAAAATGGTTCAGATGACCTTGTTAACACTGAATACTTGCTTTCTCTTTTTAACATATCCTTTTCCTCTTGGGACACAGAATGCATAACTCTTCAATATATTTTGTGACCTACTAGAACAATTTTAGCCAACTTCTATACTACCCAGAGAACAATAGTGTCAATGTGGTACTTACATAAGAACACATCCTCTTTGGATTCAAATAACAATACAATTATACACTTCAGTTACCTAACTTTCATGTAAGCACAAATTAGCAGTTGTTCAGTGACAGATAAGCCTATTTCAGTTAGATTTGCAGGTGCCAGGGTGGAAATGATCGCTTGATGTCATTCAGAACTGTTTGTAGAAGGAGCAGTGCCAAGCAGGCATGCTTCCCATTTTGGGCAATGGTTGGCCGCTGGGGCCACAATGCCCCTTGAAAAGCTTTCCTTAAACACAAGGAGAGATTTAAGCAGCAGTAAGCAATCAAAAACAAGTGCACAGTCACTTAAAAACGAAGCCATGATCTTGTCGTACTCCAAGTGCTTTGGCAAATAACCAGATTTTCAGTTGGTATTGGAATCAGGCCAAAAACTGTGCCAGTTGGGCCTCCAAGGGGCACCACAGCTAAGAAAATCCTCTGCTCTGTCTCCATATGATGTATTACTCGTCACAATGGGACGCAGAGGGCCCAGTAAATCTTAATCATAAAGCAGATATATTTAGGGAGAGGCACTCCCTCAGACACTAATATCCCAAGCCATTTAAGTCTTTGAAAACCATCACCAGGACCATGAATACTGTCTAGCAACATACTGAAATAATAACAAGCTGAACAGATATCTACAAATACTTGCATGTTCTGAGAACAAAACTAGTATGTTTAATATTATTATTCTGAAGATTATGGAAAGCTTACCCAGTATGTGATGAATACACCTTCTGCTCCCACTTGTTTCCAGAAAAAGCAATGTGTCTTGTGTTTATTATGACAACATGATCTCCAAGGTCACCTAATAATTTCAAAAAGACTCTCTATTAATACAATCAGTAACCAAAGAGCTGCTGATATATAGAACATCATCAAGGGGCTCAGAGAGGAAACTATTTAAATAACATACATTTACTTATAATGACTTTCATTACTAGTAAAGCAGCCTGTAATCAAAGCTTCCATCACCAAAGGTCTGCAATGTGCCAGGGTGGGCGTCTTCCTGCCCTCCAGATGGTGTCTGACTGCAACTCCCATCAGCACTAGCCAGGACAGCCAACAGTAAGGATTGATGGGAACATAACAACATCTGTAGGGCCACTGATTGCCCATTCCTAATATAAAAGAATATGATGTTGTCAAAGAATTTCAACTTGTAGTTGATTGGAAAAGAGAAATTTCAATTTATTATCAGTGCTGCTGTCAATACATGTCAAGTCTGTTCTATTCATCTGCTTACATCAGATTACATTTGGAAGAAAGAAACCAGGATCAATGGCTAGAATTCCTACAATGGATACTAGGTAACATAAGCCTTCGTCTTACCTTAAAAAAATAAACAAAAATAAACAAAAAAGACAACCAACCCAATTCTTAAATTCTCATGCAACAGTGCATATTAAGGTTTATTTAACAGATATTTATTACATAGTAAGGTGCTTTTAAAGGGCAAATATGCTTTGATAGATCTCTTTTAAGTATTGTAGCTAAGTATTCTAGTAAAAAAAATAACCTCACTTCAGCTCTTGACTCTCTTTTAAAGTAACAGCTCAAACTAGATGTTATCACAAAGGCAGTAGCTGAAGCTATACATACAGCCTCATAAAATGAGTGGAGTTATATCTCATAAAAACAGTTCTAAGTAGTTACCAATCCCTGCTTCAAGTTGTGAACTTCTCTTTCTCTTAGACTGAAGTTATTGGAGATCTAGAGATACAGGCTGGGGAAAAATATAGTCAAGGGGTAGGGTGCGGTGTGATGGCACGGGGGAGCAGCGAAGCCATGAAGAGGCGTTAGTCAAGGAAAGAGACAACACAGGAAGGGATGGACCCACAGACTTTGTCACAACAAGAAAAAAAAGAGCCAGCATATGCTCTTATACCCACCATAGACTAACCTACTCTATGCATGATATAGGAGGATACACTGCCTTTTCATGGGTGTGTGATCACCGTTAATTCGTAAACTACTCTGTGAAGTTGCAAATTAACAGTGATTGCATCTGTATCATTGTTCAAGGGAAAAAAACTAACTCTGTGATTTAACTCAAGAAATTTCTCTGGGCAATTTACATTACGATGTAAATAAATCTGCCAAGGAGGGCAGGTTATGTGCTGGAGTAGGAATGCCAGCTGTGGGCACCACTGACATCAGCAGAACCAAAAGAAGGAAAGCTCATCCCTTTTCTTGCTCTCTGACCCAGTTAAATTTCCCCTCCCTAACCAATTAGCAAACTGCTGGGGAAGGAGAAAAGAACCTTCTGAACTGATCATTCACTGATGGCTTTTCAAATTAGGCCAACAATCACATGCAGTCTTAGGGCTGCAGGTTACCCATCTATATTTTAAGCGTGAAAAAAACAACAACACTGCTAATATAGCAAACTTCTTTCAATCCAGAAGAAAACTCACTTATTGCATGGTACACAGGTTTATGTTTCCCCTGAAGTCTGATGGCAGTAATGGCTGCAATTTTTCCGGGTGGTTGCATCTTCGCATCTAAAAGAAACCAGGATCGAGCAAATGTGGCCCATTGCTTTTTTAAAAAAAGAAAGAAAGGTAATTAACATACTGAAGTACAATAGATGGACTTCATACAATAGAGCACCCCATCACAACTAACCCAGTGCTTTGGGCATTATGAACTGTGGTATGACAAACGTCCCTAGAAGCTAACATGAATTCGCTAAGACTGCTGTCCTTTGGACATTTCATGAGAAGACATGACTGATTGGAAATGATTATCATATTCTGAAGGAGGCAGGGAAGGAAAAAAGGGAATATCACACCATGGCCCTGAATTTGCAAGACTTGAGCAGGGCTATTGATAACAGGATGACTTCGAGGTCTCTCGTTCCTAGGGCTGCCAAAACTCAAAAGTCAACTAGATGGTGGTTGACAACAACACCAAACAGAATTGACTATCTCAACATACAACTGTATCATCTATTTGCTTAAAAAAGAACACAAGTCATAGAAGATCTATCAGAATTTAAAGAAGGTAATCTACCACATGTTAAATTACTAGAAATAATCTAGAAAACCACTGTGACATCTCTGCCATAGTTCTTCCATTTCCTCCCCGCCATCTCAAGAGATACCATATCTTTGCAACTAAAACCATTTCTGCACTACACTGTTACTAGTGCCATTATTCCACTTTCAACATCCTGTGGAATCTTGGAGTTTGTAGTTTACTGAGGCCAAAGAGCTCTCTGGCTGAGAATTCTAAACGCTCCTCCCTCAAATGCAAACCCCAGGATTCCAAAGGATGTTGTAAGTGGAATAGCAGCACTATAACAGTGTAGTGCATGTAACTGTGATTTAGGCACCTAACTTTGAGCACTAGATATCCTTTTGTGATATCAAATAATTTGACCTTTCTGTGGCACCTTGGCTTATAATGTTTGCCAGGATCCTGAGAAAAACAGTCACAAGGAAGCAGCCGTTAATGATGGGAATTGCAACTTCCTCTCTTAAGTGGGCATTTCAAAAAGCCTTGACTTGGATTGTGATCTGGGATCTGGATGCTATTCCTTTCATCTCACAAGATACCTGATTCGCACCCATGAATAACAGATTGACATTTGGGCTGCTTGATTGATATGTTTTATTCCACTTCTAAGCCTTTTGGTGCATTTCAAAAGTTAACTTTGATCTCAAAGTTTATGACATGAGTCACAGGCATAAATATCCCTGATTGTAACAATTGAGTGTGCCTCTCTCCATTTTCGTCCCGTCTCGCTGCCAGTTTGCCCAGCGAGCTCCAAGGAAATTCCACTTTTTCTCCATCTGCTCAGGACTTCTGAACAGGTCATATTGCTTATTCCTGACTTCATTTCTATTTCCTATTTCTTATTTAGCTAGTGTGTGATTGTTGTCTTATTTGTTATTACTTTTCAATAAAACATTATTTGGTTTATTCTGAATTGTTTTTGTTCACTGATCTGACTCCGTAGACACAGAGTTAAAGATCCTAATAAGTTGCCCTCCCTCTGGTAGCTAAACAGTGCTCTAAGCTAATTTTCCCCACAATTTGACAACTTTTGGGAATCCCCTTAAGGGAGCCCCGACAAGGAGGGTAACATGCAGAAATAAGTCTAACAGTCCAATAGCTTCGAGACATGCAAAAATGTAAAACAGACAGACTTAAATGAACGTAACTGCAAAGGATATGTTTGCAAGGTTTATTTATTTATTTCATTTATACCCCTTCCCCTTATTCCACCAGGAGACCCAAAGTGGCTTTACAATCCTATGGACACCATCTTGTGAGCAAATCCATTTGAAGTCGGTGGGGGAGTGCATATGCACGGGATCGGGACACGTATCCAATCTCTCCATAACCAGATTTAAAAAGCTGAATTATAGCGCAAGCTAACGGAAAAATAACCCTTGCCATTTCCGCACTAGGCTGTTACAGTGCGATCATTCCACTTTCAACATCCTATGGATTCCTCGGGTTTGCAGTTTAGGGAGGGGCCTGCAAAGCCCAGGATTCCACAGGATGTTGGAAGCGAAATAATCAAACTATAACAGTCTAGTGCGGAAATGGCCCCTCTATTCCACTCACAAGCAAAGACGTCACAACTTTTCTTCCTTCCCATACCTTCCGAGGAGCAAAGGAAAGGGATTAATTCCTCGTTAATATACAACACAGCTTCCACCCACCGGCATGTTTACTCGGAAGTAATCTCGGATAGGATTTACTACCAAGCAAGACGAGCTTCGGCTTCAAAGACTGCGCTCTCAACCCTGGCTGTGAGAAGCCCTGTCAGGGAGCTTCGGAGAACCGAAAGACTCCTGAAAGAAACGGGACGCCCTCTCTCACCTGCGCGGCCTTGGTGTAACTCGCCATGGAAGAAGCCCCGGCGTCGCGTGGTTGTTGTGCCGGGGGTTCAGCTCCGGGCCACGAGCGGAAGCAGGGCGGCCGCGGCGGCGGCGGCGGCTCCTCCTCCTCCTGCTCCTCCTCCTCGGGAAGCGGAAAGGGCGCCTCACTCGAGGCGGGCGCGCCAGGGCGGGGCTGAGGCCTGGTCAGGGACGCGGGAGTTTCGAAGGCGACGCCGGCGGCGGCGGCGGCGGCGTTTGGAGCGTCGCGTGGGACCATGGACCGGTACCTGCTCTTCATGCCCTGGCAGGGCCGGCGGGGCGAAGCGGGGCCCGAAGGCTGCGCAGGTGGGGTTCCGAGAAGGGCGCGCGCGGCGGGGGCGGGAGGCGTAGATAGGCGGCGGCCGCCAGCGCGTCCTTTGTCCTGTCGGGATAGATAGAGCGGGCAGTCTTAACTCGGGGGCCGTGAATGGGCTTCAAGGAGGCCGCAGGCTGCCTCAGAAAATCATTTACGTCTATTGATTGCCTTTCATTTATTTGTGTTATGTACTTCATTTAGGCCATTTCTGTCCTACACTGTTACAGTGCTATTGTTCCACTTTTCAACCCACTGTGGAATTCTGGGGTTTGTAGTTTCCTGAGGCCAAAGAGCTCTCTGGTTGAGAATTCAATGCCCCTCCCGAAACTGCAAACCTCAGGATTCCATAGGATGTTGGAAGTGGAATAATAGCACTATAACAGTGTAGTGTGGAAATGGCCTTAGGTTGAATTTGGAAGGGGCACCCTTAGTAAATAAAACCTCTGACAAAGAAGCTTCCTTTACAGAGTGGTGTTGCTCTTTTCCTTCTTGTTCTCTGTCTAGCTGGAAGGTTTTTTTTGCAGCATTGGCACTGGGAAGATGGTGAAGGTGATATTGTGGTTGTGTGCCTTCAAGTCTTTTCCAGCTTACGGTTACCCTAAGGCGAAACTATCAGGGAGTTTTCTGAGGCTGAGATTGTGGGTCTTTCCGCACTACACTGTTACAGTGCTATTATTCTACTTTCAACATCCTATGGAATCCTGGGGTTTGCAGTTTAGCCGGAGAGCTCTTTCGCCTCAGTAAACTGGAAACCCCAGAATTCCACAGGATGTTGAAAGTGGAATAATAGTATTATGACAGTGTAGGACAGAAAGGCCGTGTGTGATGTGCCCAAGGGCACCCAATGGGTTTCCATGCTTGAGCAGGGAATCGAACCCTGGTCTCCAGCATTCAAACCACTACACCATGCGGGCTCAGGATGGTGAAGGAGAACTGGACCCATGCTGTGCTTTCAGTGGTGGGTGGTAGAAGGCAATATAATAGGCCTTAGCTAGCAAAGAGTGGGATTCTGCTCTGACCAATGCTACTGCAGCTGTGTGTGCATGCTTATAACAAGCTTAGTAAACAGCAGCTGGCACCAAAATCCCTTGCTGAGCATGTGTGAATAGCAGATCAGAGAGGAAAAAGACAAAGCAGATAAGCCTGCCTCACCAGCTACTCCCAGCGTTTTTTAAAACAACAACAACAACATGGGGTTATATATTTGACCACCAAAAGAGCATTCAAGTGATCAGAAAGTTCAGAATATTATGCAAAACTTATTTGACCTGGTTGTTTCATTTCAAATGTTAAACATGTTCATTTTGAATAAAAAGGTTGCTGAAACAGATTGAACTACTCTTCTTTTTTGTGGTGTGGGAGCTTAACCTAATCTTTCCATGTTGTTTCTGCCTCTGGTATGAAAGTTTCTGTTAAAGAAGTAATGCCCTAGAACTCATCTACTGTACCTCATTGAATGATGAATACCTATTTTGAAACTGAGAGTTCACTGTAGGTTTTTTTTCCATTCCTGACTAGTCTACATGATTGAAATTGATTTCTAATACAATGATTTAAATTGTATGCAAAATTTTATGTGCATATATTTATATTTGGGGGGGCAGGGGGCTCTACAGCTGATATCAGGTTGTATAAAGGAATTCAATAAATCTAGAATCATTGATGTATAGAGTGTCTGTGTCCAAGGCAGGGCTGACAAGCCTTTGGCTCTCCAGTCTTTTGAACTGCAACTCCCATGCTCTCTTACCATTGACTCTTGCCTAGAGACCACTGGGAGGTGGAGTCTAAAATATTTGGCTGGACAAAGATTTCCTGCTGACAACCACCTTGTTACCATGGCATTCTGGTCTAGTTTTTGGTGAACTAAGATATCATTTTGATATCATAATTCGGCCCTTTTCCCACCATCCGCCAAGTGTTTGTTAGGTGCCGCCAGACAAGCGCAATGCTAGGCATGGGCGATAGTTGTAAAGTACCAGATATAGCCAGTTCCGCTTCAGGGGGTAGCCACCCGAAACAGACACCTTGATTGTAAAGCAAAAGAACTCTCTGCCTGTGAAAGCACCCTGGCAAGCCAGGCACTTAACGGCCGAGCTAGCCATATCTGCATACCAGCTATACCATTGTCAATTCGGTTCATAACTCAATCATGCAAATTCCGACCTTTCGGAGCCTTTGTCCTCAGACCAAAACTCATTGTTCTCTTGCAAAAACCAGACTAGCCTGCGGTCGTTCTTTCCCTATAAAAGTTGCCCCACTTTGAGAGCTCTTCGGAACTCTTGCCGGACCAAGCTGAGCTGAAATCACTAAACTGAAATCACTCGAAGCTCCTCTTGGATCTTCACCCTTGCCTCGCTGCTGCTCGGCTCCACAGATTCCCCTCGGTCTCCACACCGGGTTTCCTTCCTTCTCTCCAATTGGTGTCTCCAGGACTTCGGACAGGTGGCATATTGCTTATTTCTCTAAAACTCTTTCTTTCCTCTCTAGTTAGGTGTGTTTGAGTTTTATGATTTTTCTTGCTTAATAAAACTGTTAATATTTTAAACTGCTTGTCTCCTCACTGACCTGAACCGGTATACATAGGACAAAAGGTCTCGCTGCGTTGCCCTGCCACTCGTTAGCCAAGAGAGTGCTCCAGCTAATTTTCCCCATTTTACTTATTGTGTTTTGGTATTTGGGTGCCCCTCTCGGGACCCCCAGTTTACAGGGTAACAACCTTGTATCATATTAGGAGCGAGGGAGGGATCTTTTTCCTATTCAATATTTTTTTCATGCGCTGGCTGATCAATCAGTATCTCAGAATTAGGGTATGAATATGGTACTCCTCCTCCTCTGTTTTTCCCTACAAGTCTCACAAGAGGTTTGAGAATTGGACTACAACCTTGGACCAAGGGCTGATTCCCCGCTCAGCCATGAAAACCCATGGTGATCTTGGATGTGTCATGTAGTCTCAGCCCCAGAAAACCCCATGATAGTGTCACCACAAATAGGAAAGGACTTGAAGGCACACAACAGCAACAAGAAGTATAGGGTTGTGAGCAGATTTCAGTTGTGGTAGATTTATTAGTTGTAACAATTGTGAAAGTGTTTTGCCTTGTAACACAGCATCTCGTGGCTAATAAGTTTCCTTTATAAGCATTACAAAGGATGAATAGTACCACAAACATGAGGTTGTACTCCTCTTCTCCCCCATCCCACTTTGCTAATTAAACTGGAAAAAGTTGAGCCCATAATTCTGTATTGAGAGGATGGAAGAAAGTTAACCCCAATTGTGGTTACTAATTAAATGATGAAGATCAGGGTGATTATGGAATAACTCATCCATGTTGTATAGTCTGGAGCGTCCAACATAGGTGGTAAGATATTAACAGAGATAGTATTCCCAATTTCCTAGCCATGGTTAGGCAATCAAGTCTCATAAATTCAATTCTTCTTACCACATCAGTTTGTCTTCTTTCTGTGATTTGTTTTAACAGTATTTGCATCAGCATAAATCATGCTTAGTGCTAACCAAGATCATCCTTGTAACCAGTGTCTGAAAAATTAAATGCTAGGTTTCAAATTCCAATCTCATCCTGGTTAATATTGTGCTGATGTTGCCACCAGTGCAGAAATTAGAGCAAACTATGAAATAGGGGAGGGCAGGGGAGGGATGACCAGTTTAAGAAGCTGTATGTCTGGAAGCCTATAGCATGTATGTGGAGACTTGAGAATGCTACTTCTGCCCTAGATTGTGACTGTGAACTTCAAACTTCATGGCATTTAAATTTAGACACACAGGTTTTTGTTCTTAAGATTTTTCAGTGCATTGCATGCTACCCTCTTTGTATTTTGCAGGCTTCACAGCAGAAAGCATTTATAACTTGCTGAAGATAAATTGTACTGCGTCTCTGAATGCGCAACTTGAAGATTTCCCAGGTATGTAAAACACAAATATTAACATGTGCTCCATTTCCAGACATTGTCAATAGAGCAAGGATGCATAAAATGACCCCGCTGTTGTTGCTTGGGGTGCAGAACCCTTGCAAAAGTGGGAGATCATGAATAACTCCTCCCCCCTGCACTTCCCCCTTCCAGGGCTTCCCTCTCCCATTCCTTTGTCTTTTGTTCAGGCACAGGTGCCTTCCTTCTCCATATCAAGGGAAAAGATGAGGGAGTGGGAGGGGGAGGTATGCACACGTTCCCCCCATTCCCTTGCCACACGCCTGGGCACACTTTCCTTCCTTCTCTGTGCCCAGGCAAAAGGCAAGGGGATGGGGGAAAGGCATGTGCACATCTCACAAATAATCAAATTCATGAAGGTCAAACCCACAAGCATATAGGGAAGACTGCATGTCTAGATCTGTTTCTGGATATGGAATGGAAACTCTTGGTTGTTCTGTGGAAAGGTCTGTGCCAGAAGAGAGATGGAGGTGCTGTTGGTTCTCTTGAACCTTTCAAAGGTTTTCATTATTTTTGACTATGTTTTTCTTCTGGTTCAGTTGTCCAAGTTAGCTCTGTAGTGGTTCCAGTCCTGGTTGGGTGGCCACTTCCAGAAAATGATGCTGGGAGATTATTGCTCTGCTCATAGTTTCTCAGGGCTCTCTTTTTACCCTCCTTACTCTTCAAAATATACATGAAACCACTATCAGAGATTATGTAAGGACGTGTGCTGATGTGTTGCAAGAAAGAAGATAATACTCTAGTCTCCCTCTGCCTCTTCTTTTCATCAAATATTGGTGAGACATTTGATGTTTGGAGTCAGTTCTTGGACGAGGTAATGGAATGGATGAGGGCCAGCAAGAGTCAATCTTGCTTGAGGTATTTGTTTTTGGATGGTTTATCTGTCCGGTTAAAAGGTGGTCACCCTCTTCTGGAGGGAATTAAACTCCTACTAAGAATGAGGTCTGTAGTTTGTGAGTGCTTCCAAAACCACCATTGTCAGCGGAGGCATTGGCCTCAGCAGCTTGGAACTTACACTGATGCATCAGGTGTGGCCGTAACTGAACAGAGATAACTTTGTAATAGTTATCCATGGTCTGCTAAGATCCTGTTTGGATTACTGGACTATATTTTATGTGCAGTTGCCTTTTCAAAGAGTCCAGAAACTTTAGTAGGTCCACTGACTGCCAGTCCCTTTCTGGGCTCATCTGAAAGTTTTAAACTTGTAAAGTCTTAAACAACTTGTGAGTAGGTTACCCGAAGAATCTTCTGCTCATCTGGATCTAACAAATGAGGTGAGGCAGATGGCTACCAGAGAAAGGAGGCCTTCTCAGTGCTTGCACTCTGTCTGTGGAATGTCTTCTCTAGCGAGGCTCACCTGGTGCTTATGTTATGGTCCTTTTGGCATCAGGTGAATACCTTTTAATTCTCTCAAGTATTTTAAGAACTTACCTTAGGTTTTATGTAGCATGGTATCTTTCTTTACTCTTTGCTGCTCATTTTATATTTATTTTTGTTATGTGATGCTTTTATCCTTATTTCATGGCTGGTATTTTATGTTTTAACAAGCAAAAGTATCTGGCTGTGCTCAGCTTCACAGTCTATTAGTCTTGGCTTCTATCCTGTTCTGTTTTTTTTCCCTCCTACCTCAACTGTCTTTTTTGAACCTCTGTGTATTCTCTCTCTCTCTCTTGCTCATTCCTTCCCTGCCACCATGGTACTCATTTGGCTTGTGCCTCCTTTATTTGCATTACAAATCTTTTCACCTTCATCACCTGACTGCAGTTTTGCATCTCCTACTTCTTCTTTTATGATCTTTCCCTTCATCCTTCCCATTATCTAACTCTTTTCTCACTCTAACTAGGTACAAGGAGTTGGTCTGTCACTCTTTTTCTCATTTTCTGTCTGGGTTGCACAATCCAGGTCCCCTCAGCCAGGCAGCCAGATCTGTGTATTATGCACATTATTTGCTCATTATTCAGACTGTGTGGTAGGTTATGGAAGAGCTGATCAGCACTGCAAAGAAAGAATTAATTTACCACTCGAAGCGATCCTTTAAAAAGTGCTTTATAGATTCTTTGGCCAGTGACTAGATGACACTTTGTGAATCAGTGTGATACTTTGTGCTTTAGACAGCTTATAATTCATTAACATTAACTCACTTTTAAAACAAAATAACCCCGAGGTGGACACTCTCAGTGTCCCTTTATTATGCATGTCATGTTTCAAGAATCCCATTTTTATTATTTTGAAGTTATATGAGACAGACAACTACTCTTTTTGCCTATTTAGGTATGTTATACTTCATCTATAGAACTGTGGTTATTGGCCCATCCAAAAGGGCAATGAACAATTATAAAGGGCAGTGAACAATTATAAATGTCCCAGAAACATATGACTGGTCAGAGTTTAAAATTGTCACCTGGGTTGTGAGTGTTTCAAAACTATGCTAGTCTTGATATAGGTTATTCAGAAACATAAATGACTGCTTTGCAATTTATAAAGTCATAAGGGCTTGCGATTGAGAATATCACGGATATCAAATTAGAGCCAGTGTAAAGCAGGAAAGAGCAGCAAAATTTACAACTTCTTTTAATATAAACTGAGGAGAAAAAAGGGCTAATATGACAACAGAGGACACTTGTTTGAAATAATTGTGATACTTTGATTTTGTTAACATGATTAAGAGAGAGTCATTTTGGTAACTTCTTGTACATTATTGTCATTGTTGAGTATTGGGTCAGCCATTGCTGGCAATTAAGAAGCCTTGAAAACAGAAATGAGGTTTTGGGTAATATTTTTGGTTGAATGGTAATGTTTGCGTTGGTTTTTCTTTTAGCCTGTTCACTTGCTGGGATTCCAGGTGTGAAGGAATGGTATTTTGCAATTCAGTCAATATGTGGATGTTCTCAGGTGAGTTAGTAACATCATATCGTTATTTAAAATGTTAATGTTAGCTGCGTGACCCTTACAGAGTTTTTTCTTAATTGAATAGTTCTGTAGTTCTGACTGGGAGAGCATTGATTTAGATCTAGCGTCTGATCAAAGCAAAAACTCTATTAAAAGAAACATTGAAGAATGCCTTGGTGATGTCCAGTGTATTGAGGAAGAAGATAGTAATAGTCGGGAATCTCTATCTTTCATTGAGTAAGTAGATCTTATTTTTGTATTATTAATATGTTTGATTAAATGCCTAAGTGGTGTTGTTGTTGTTTTTTGAGTGCTTTCCAGTTGTTTCTCATTTATGATGACTCTAAGGTGAACCTGTTACAGAGTTTTCTTGGCAAGATTTGTTCAGGGGGAGTTGTGCTTCCCTTTCTCTGAGGCTGAGAGAGTGTGCCTTCCCCAAGGTCATCCAATGGGTTTCCATATCCAAGTGAGGATCTGAACTTTGGTCCTCCAGAGTTGTAGTCCACCGCTCAAACCACCACCATATGCTGGCTCAGCCTAAGCAATACAGTGTAAGAATAGGGAAAATTTGACTGTAAAGTAGACCTAGGTAAATCAACATAGTTTCTGCTACTGAGTTGCTCAATTAGCCAGTGCCTCTTCTCTTTCACGCTAGATGGTCCCACAGTTTCTAGTGGAAGAAATTCTCTCCTTGGGTTTGGCTTTTGTATCAGTGAAGAATGAGGACAGGATAGCTCTTATGCTATGAGAACAATCAATAGATTAGGACTGAAATCAGAAGGTCCCAGGTCTGTGATAAGCCAAGGTCCTGATCTCAGTAGCCTAGAATAGTGGTTATGAAGGTAATCTGAGAGTAATTTAATATACAGTCCCCATCTAAAGCAATTAGGTTCAGGTATTGTAGGCTATCCATACAGGGGAAGTGTATGTGTGTTAATGTATAACTTGCTGTTCAACAAAAGCAGTCTTGTGATAATTTACAATAACCAAAAGTAACAAAATGATCACAGAAAACTAATTATACAGTAAGATGGTTCTATATGTTTTGAGAATGTAAATATCACCTTAGAATGTCAGAACATGGGATATATATTTACTTTGTCATCCCACTTTTGTTCCGCCCAAGAACAGCTGGTAATAGTTTTATGTATTGAACCTATGAATCTAGCAACTTGTTAAAGAGACTTTGACTAGTACAGTGTTAAAGACTTATGTCTGTATTTTCAGTTCAGGAATAAGCTGTGAGTATTGTGTGTGTGTGGGTGTCTTCAAGTTGTCTGTCGTTTTATGGTGACCCCATGAATTTATACGTTGGATAAAATGTATGATTAAACTGTCAGTGCTGACACAAGGGGGAGCCAGTCAGTCAGTTTTCAAAACAGATGAAACTTTCTGTGTTTATGCAGCAGTTGTAAACGCCACACTTGGAACAAGACTTCCCTGAATTCAGTGATGTTTACTTATGATTAAACATGCATAAGAGTGTGTTGTTGCTAGCAAATCCATAATAGTAATAGAATTATTATTGGAGTTTGATTGCTTTTATAACCAAGGACTCAGAAGTAAATCATACTTCAGCCTCACAAGGGTATTTTTGTTAGTTCGTTATTGGCCCTCTGCTCTTCTTGTCTGGAGGACTTTTCATAGAGGTCTTCCTGGTAAAACACTGGCTGAATGGAACAAGTCTGTAGATTTTCTGTTGCCTGGACTGCGTGGGCCATACAAAGAGTATAGCCTCCTCTCCCTTCTCCTATTCCTTTGTATCCCTGGCTGCTCATCCTTAACATTCTCTGGGCCAATCCACATATCCTTATTTCTAAGTCATAGTTAGGAGCCAGTCAGCCAGTAGTGCTCTCATTTTGAGCTTGGAAAGGGTATTTTTTGGACTACAGCTCCTATAAACTCCCAGTAGGGATGCCAGCTGGAAACTTTGGAAGCTGTAGTTCCCAAAAGTAACTTTTCCAAGCTCTGCAGCTGGGACATGCATGCAGTGCACTGTGAGACTTATGTTGATAGGAAAAAATGTTAACACTGATAGTGTGGGATATCTGTGTATTACTACTGGTAAAGGAGTGAGTGACAGAAATGAAAATTCTATGGTAATTTTTCATAGACTTGACAGTGGCATTTTAAAGTTATTGTGCTTATAGTACACACGTTTCCTTGTCTTTGTGGTTTCCTGGTTATGGTTTAATCAGACTACTTGTGCAAGTCAAGGCCTGAAAAAATCTGAAATAAGACTTCAGAGTTATGAGAGCACTGATGAAAGATTCATGTGTGTGCTATAACTTCAGCAATTACCTGTTTGTCTCTTTTTAAGATTAATGTGCTCTTTCCCCCTCTCCCCAAACCACAGTGATGCCAGATTCCTCTGAGGCTGGGAACTGCCAATCCTACAGTTATTTTTTCTTATTTAAAATTAACACCTAGCCCACCTACCAGTATTTAACCAGTACTTAATTCAACTGAACGAAGGTAGTTATAATGAATTGTTAGTAGGAATTATGAATCTGTTCTTCTACAATTTGCAAGGACCAAAAGTTTAGTTTATTACTTAACATATTATATATGTTCCCCAGTTGTGCTGTTGATATGCTTAGATTTTTGTACTGGATTGTCAGGGTGAAGCCTTCACACAAACAACATGTGCATATATATATTAGGGAGGAAAGAGAAAATTGTTAGAGACATGGACAGATAGGAGAGGGTGGTGAAGCAAAGCCTACTTTCCATCTTCCTTTTTAAAAAGGTAAGAGCTCCAGCTCCTCCACATTGATGCCTGGTTTTTTAGAGATTCTATTCTTGCCATTTCTCTCCTTTTTGAGGGAGAGATTGCATGCAGATGCAGTTTGTACACACTCAGGATTGTCATGAAGGTCTCATGATGATCTACGAGGTGAGTGGTGGAAGGAAGGTATATCTGTGCTACCAAATGGGGAATAGAGGACAACCATATCAGTTGATTGGAAAAGGGGCATTGCAAATAAGAACTGAAACATGGAATTTTTTGATCTGAAAACAGATACCCATCTAGCCAGACATTCCATTCACATAGTGGACAGCCAGATGCCTCTTGGAAGAATACAAGCAGGAGATGAGCACCGTAGCACCTTCTCACTTCCCTGATGGGTGGCATTTAGTGGCATACTGTCTGCAGAAATGGAGGATGTGTGTGTGTGTGATGTGAGATTAGTGATGACCTTATCATTCATGAATTTTTTCAGATACCATATAAAACTGTCCAATTTGGCTGTTATCATGATAGCGTATTGCCATGTTTTAACTGAGCATAGTATGAAGAGATATTTCCTATCTAGCCTGAATCTCCAACATTCAGCTTCATGGGATAGTTGCAGGTTCTAACATTTTACCAAAGGAAAGAAAAGTCTCCCTATCCATTTTTGCCACCCCATGCCTAATTTTATACACCTCTATCATGTCCTCCTGAGAGCCAGCGTGCCGTAGTGATTTGAGTGTTGGTTTAAGACACTGGTAGACCAGAGTTTGAACCTCTGCTTGACTATGGCAATCCAGTGGGTGACCCTGGGCAAATCTCACTCTCTTAGCCTCAGAGGAGGGCAAGGGCAAACCCTCTTTGAACAAATTCTGCCTAGAAAATCCCATGATAGATGTGAGTTAGGGTCACCATAAGTCAGAAATGACTTGAGGGTGCATAACAATAACAGTTATATCCTCCTATGCTCTAGGTTGATGTTTTCATTCTTTGCTGTGCTTTAATTTACTAGTCATGTTGCTGGCAGTGTAACACATTAGAAATCTATTTGATTCATTAAAAATCTATTTGATTCTTTGTTTCCCAGTTTGCAAACATGATGATCTGACATCTGAATGACATAACTAATCACTTTACCATCACTGAAGTATCCTATAATGTTTTCTTTTATTTTCAAAATTTGTCTTTCAGTCTTTATGAAGAATCTGCAGAGAATATACATCTGTTAGCAGATAAACTTCCTGCTCCCGGTAATCCAGAAATTTTGGAAATCAACATTGTGTTTTTCTCCTTTTCTTAATAACTTGTATTTTTACTCACTTTGGGTTTAACATGTTTGCCACAAATTGTTTTGCATATTGGTATATTTACTCCTCTTCAAGTAGCTTTTCATTTTTGTCTGTCCTGTTGATATATACTTTACTATTTCTGCAAAGTAATTTTGATGTTTTGAAAAAGTTCATAGTGTCACCAACCAATGGTAGACCCTTGCTATTTGAACATGTCATGTTTTGGTGCCAAAATGCCAATTAGAGATGATAAATTTCCAGACATTTTATCTGTGATTTTTTCAGGAGGAATAGAAAGTCTGGAAAACTGAAAAAAAAATGTGATATTAGTACCCTTTACAGATAGACAATCCATTTGTTATTTTAGGAATATAAAATGTGTTATGTATAATATTGTAATGATTGTGAAGTAAGACTAATATTGATGTGGTACAGTCTTCCTTCCACATTCGCAGGGGTGGTAGACCCCCTTAGAGGTGCAGGACCCCCATGAAAGTGGAAAAAGCTCAAATATCTATAGGGCATAGTGGGGAGCATGCCAGGCCCCTGGTTTTGCCTTCAAGGCGAAGGAGTTCCTCTATGGTCTCTCTCAGTCTTATGAGATTTGTAGGGAGACTGCAAACACAGGACAAGACTTGTACGTCCCTGTTAAAAATGGTGTAAAGGCAGCAGTGAAGACAGTGGCAGATAATCCACAAATAATCACATCCATAGATGTTAACCCACAGATGCAGAGGGCTGACTGTAGAAGGCAAAACTGGATAGCAAAGGTTGACAGGAAGCTTAAACATCTTAGCTCAGTTATGCTTTCTGAGGCCTTTTTGTTCAACCTGCAGTGTAATCCAATTTAATTCATTCATGATTATGTCCTACTTTTTCTTTCTTTCTTGGTTTTGTCTTGGACAGCTGGAAAGCCACAAAGCCACAGAGTCGTATAGCTGACATACTAGAAATGCTAGGAACTCTTGGAATTGTAGTTCTGCAATGGGGTGGGGAGACAGCATGCTGTAGTGGTTTGAGCATTAGACTGTGATGCTGGAGATCAGAGTTTGTTTCCCTGCTTGGCCATGGAAAACCACAGGGTTACCGTGTGCACATCACACACTTTTTGCCCCAGAAAACCCTGTGATAGGTTCGTCCTAGGTTTGCCATACATTAGAAATGACTTGAAGGCACACAGCGATAACAACGATGGCTTAACAATGTTCTTTTGAGTGCCAGTGTGGTGTAGTGGTTGGAGCATTGGATTATGACCCTGGAGACCAGGATTTGATTCTCCACTTGGCCTTGAAAATCCACTGGGTGACCTTGGACATGTCACACACTCTCAGCCCCAGAAAACCCAGTGATAGTGTTGCCGTAAGTCGGAAACAGCTAGGCACACAACAACAACACAATAGGGTGGAGAGCCTTCTTTCTTTCCTTGCACCCTATCTCCTTCATCCTCTTCATCCAACAAACACTAAATATCCATCCATCCATCATGGTGGAAGGAGAGGCTTGGAGGAGAGCTTAAACATATTGTCCTTCTGGTCTCCCTCTCTCCGCTTTCATTGTTAATCAGTTGCTCAGTGAATAGCTGTGCAACAAAAAGAGGTACTTCTTTGGAACTGCTGCTTCTAGGGGTGCAGATTGAGGAAGGACTCCTCTCTTAGAAGAATTCAAAGTCTTTCTAAATTTATTCTTCCTTCTATTATGAGCTGTTTAGAGTTCCATATTGGGGTAAATAAATAAATTGCTGAAGAGAGGAGTGAGCTCTTCACTGTATGATCTGCTCTCTGCTAACCAGAAGGATACTTCATACTAACTCCAACTTTACATTTCTTGCTGTTGCTAACAGGGGTTTGAATGTCTTTCTGTATGTGTTATATGTCCACTATAATTGCTTCTACAGGAAAAGCAATTATTGATGTCATATGGCATTCTTTAGAAAGAGAGGCCCCTAGATTAAAGGACTGTTTGCCAGTTGTTGGTGCCTTGAAACACCTGAGAGAATGGCATGGAGCAAAAATCACCGTTGTAGCAGGTGAAAGCAAAAGGTCAGTGTCAATATGTAAATCATTTAGGTTAACCGGTTTAAATGTGTTGCTTTTTGTGAAATATGTTTTTGCAAGTTAGATCAAAAAGTGGCAAGATGTGCTTCAGTGTCATGATAGGCCAAGTTAAGCTCAGGTGTCATGGCCAATTAAGCTACCTTTTGGTCTGTAACACAGGCTTAGGCAGCCTTAAGCTAAATATACCAAAATGCCAGTTTCAAGGTTGTAGAAAAAGAGCAGAGAACCTGAAGACCAGAGCTCAGTTGCATGTATTGGCTATCTTGGCTTTAAATGCCTTCTTATCTTTGATCAGAGATAGCAGAAGCAGCAACTTGTGGGTACATAAGGAGCTCCCCAGCTAGGTTACGGTTAGATTAAAAGGTTTCTCAGAAGATGAGATTATTTAAGAAAAAATGAAGGTGATATGACTTTGGGGTTCTGAACTTGCTGTTCTTGCTTCCTTTTTTCAATTAAATGTTTATTTACTGTGATATCATGCAAATGATTTAAAGAAAATTAGAGGATTATAGTTTGTTGCTATACAAATACGCTTAATTTATTTATATATATATGCGCACACACATACACACACACACATACTATAAGCAGGTATTCAGCAAGTTACAACTAATGTGTTAAGAAATAGAATGATTGTGATATGAATGCTATAAATACTTTGTTTATTTGAGTAATAACAAAAAGGTAGATTTAGATGCATATATTTAGACACAGGTAGATTTAGGTGCATATAGATGGAGTTTCTAAGGTTTGTTGGCAATAGGGCAAGAACCACCTTTTCAGTTCTTTAGGGTTATTTGTGCATTGGTTAAGATTGGTTATTATTTAGTATTGTCCCAAGAACAAGGGGAAAAACAAAGAAAAGCCAGCCAAGAAAAACTCTATATAGATAAGCAGAGACAGCTCCACACAGCTGTCAAAGCATGCCAAGCTGCAGAGAACACCTTTAGCAACAAATGCACTAAGCCAGTAACACTCACCCACTCAGCTTGTAATCTTCCAATGTGGAGGCTCCTTATTCTTTGTTACAAAATATATACAATATTTACAAAGTCCAGATGGTAATCCAGCATATCTAGTTTGTTCTTTCTGGCAGAACCTCCAGCAACATGCATCAGACAACATGTGCAGTTGTTGGCTGGGATTGTGCTACCTTTATACAGACACTTGGCCTACCCTTGCATTGTCTGCACCTGGTGCTCATCAGCATGACTCAGCACAAACTAGCTTGAGTCACATTCCTTTCCACAGGTGCACTTAACAATTAAAGGAATTAAAGCAACATGACATTTGCACTTACATCACGAAGTATTTTTCTTGAGGGTTTGTCCAACCTTTTCTGACAAGTATTGTATTACTTAGTGGATTATTGGGGTTTTTTTGTATGTATGTTTACTTAGCTTTCTTATACTTCTTTTATGTTCTCTTTGTATGGTCTACGTCTGTTGTTTTGTGTTTTTATATAAATCAATAAAAAAAGGACCTCCTCAGTTTTTCATAGTCTCCATTCCTGTCTTCTAACTTGAATTTTCTGATTATTAAGTAGAGTTGGTTTAGGAAAAGCATGTAACAAATAAGCACAGATCATAGAATTTTGAATCTTGTGGATGCAAACTGAGAGATTCAAACACTCTTTTAAAATTTAATCTGACGTAACAATTCTTGTTTCAATATGTTTTAAAACATAAATAATATGTGTTGAATTCAAGTACCATATCTTTCCATTGAGCAAGCTCAATTTAGAACATGGAATATGGGTGATGCCTTATTATAACTAAGTGGGTGTGATGCAGTAAAAAGTTTGCATTTTACTATCAGTTTATTTTTTTCAGTGATACAATGTGTGTTTGGCAAATAATCTAGAAGCTAATGTGTTTTGACAGTGAATAATGGCTAGTGTGGTATGTTGTTATTACTATCAAGATAGTATTTTGCAGCCTCCATAGCTTTCAGGTCTGATGTTAGTAAGGCACAAGACTTACACAAATTAATCACATTTTTCTTCTTGCAGTAGTTGGCAAAGAGTTGCAGACTATCTTTCTGCTGATATCATGGCTCCTGAAAACCTACAAAATGCCATTGATTCAAGAGAATTGTGGAGAGGAAAAATTCAGATATGGGAACGGAAGGTATTGATGTGGAAATTTATTAAAAGTATGGTATCATTTCCTATACCTAAGTGCTGAAAAATGCATACTAGGTTCATATATAGAAAGAAAGGATGGGGGCGGAGAACTGGATACTACATTGTGCCAGCCGGTTTCCTGTCAGTCATTTTGGAGGTGAAGGGAAATGATGAGAATGGGGTCATTGCATGCACAGAAAAGAATTTGTATTACTCTTTTTAAAGCAATTTTATAGTTTTCTAAAAAAAATCTATTTTTTAAATTTATGTTAATTGCACTTTGTTTCAGTTTAATTTTATATCTTAATACTTCTGACATCTTAAAAAGAAGTCTGTATTTTTTGCTTAATTCTACTGTTTCTGTTTTTTTTTCAGTTTGCATCTGAAATTACTTTTCCAGACCTCTGCATAAAAAGCATTGAATCAAGAAAGCCACTCAACACTTTGTGCTTTAATAGTTTCTTCACTTCCAGTGAAACCGAACAGACTAAGAATATTACTAATCATTTGCCAGAGGTAAAGCGTTTGTTTTATCCACATTTGTTTTTATCTTCGAACTGCATTTTTTAAGAAATGGTGACACTTAAATCTAACTGCAGTTGTGCAATAAAATGGAAGGTGGCTTGTTCTAAAAGGATGGAATTTGCACACAAAAGGAAAAGAAATCACTTAAAAGTATGGTCAGAAAGCATACTTCCTTTGTCATGTTATAGTAAAAATGGGCAAGGGAAATTGCAGTGTTCACTTAAAATTCTGATTCCTGCATTACTATCCTGTTGTATTAAGACCAGTCTCCATCATGACCCAACACACTTTCTCCAAAAGAGAACAAAAGACAACTAGAAGGAGGAAGGTAGTTTTAGATGGTGGGCAGGGAGGAGATTAATTGGTAGCATATTTTGCCTGAAAAATCATCCAGGTTTTTTGTGGGGGGGTGGTGGAGGAAATGGAGGGCATTGAGGATCTCAAGGGGATGGATGAAGGGTTGCAAAATGGAGGAACAGGGACCATGTTTATCCCAAGGTTTGCACTTGCCTCACTCCTGCCCTAGACTTTGTGAGAAATTCTGTTTAAGCAAGCTGGGAGAATACACAACTCTTCTTGACAAGGACTGTCCAGAGCAAATGTGTGTCAAGTCCCCTGATGCGTATACAAAGTTAATGAAACATATATACAATATCTGAAGACAGGCTGATTAAAGTGGAGCCTTTGAGGGAGTGATTGCTGCCCTATTGAGTTCTGCAGATAAAATAGATGGGCTTCTGCCTTCTAGAAACTAACCTTCTTAAGATCGTTGGTGGAGAAAAACAACAAAGTGAAGAAGGGAAGGACAGGACCAGAAAAGGAAGAATGCAAGTAAATGCAGTTTGTTCTTGAAGCTTGCTTTTCTTGGGAGTCAGCAGTGGATTTTAGATTGGCTCCAGAATCAGTCCAGTACAAGTTGCATTCATCCAGGTTGTCAATTTGGCTCATCATACTACCTCTGAAGTGTTTCCTGCCTGTGCTGGCCCACTAGACTCCCTTTGCAGTGTGCAGGGGGAAAGTGGGAGTTGGGAACTCTTATTTACACATAGTGTTTTGAATCCCAGCTTTAACATGGGTAACCCCTGTTCCACATCTTGTTTAGAAATATGTGTGTATATATGTCCTGGCTTATACAAAAATAATATCAAAATGATCTTTTCAATATAATTTCTTCTCAGGTTTTCCATTATTATGGTCCTGCATTAAAATTCATTCAGATGGTGCTGGTGTCTCATCTGCCCTCATCTTTCGTGTCAGATCTTCATTTTGAGCTGTATCCTTTTGCTAGAGGGTTTATTTTGTATGATTTAGGTCAGTGGTTCTCAACCTGTGGGTCCCCAGATGTTCGTGGACTTCAGCTCCCAGAAGCCCTGAGCATTGACCATAGTGGCTGGGGCTTCTGGGAACCGAAGTCCACGAACATCTGGGGACCCACAGGTTGAGAACCACTGATTTAGGTGTTTTGAATGCATGCATTGATGACATTTCTGAAGCACAAAATGTTTGGAAAGGTAGTAACTAACTTTAAACTTGCAGCTGTATCAAAGTTTATGATTGTGAAATGGAGTCACACTAGTTTTCAACTTCATAGCTGTATGGTCATATAGCCAGAATCTTGTTCAGAGCTGGTAGAGTGGAAAACTCCAGGTGGCTAGCCTGGGTGAAGAGGGTGGATGTGTACCTAAACATCACACTGGGTCAGATCATGGTGCAGCCCTACACTCCAGGGAACCACCTGAATGTTCTCAGAAGCCTCCTTGTGCAAGCTCATCCATAAGTACCTTGTACAAGTGTTTCTATGGGAACTTGGCCATATTGTCTGTAATTTTTCTGCGGGTTATATGTGTGATTTTGCTATCATGTGAACTGATGTAGTACAGAAAGCCCCCGTCTTTTGGCACCCTGTTATCTGACAACTTGCTATTTGATGCTTCCGAATTAAGGAGAAGTTCCATTAATTTGATGAGGGTTCCACTGCTTCATCAGTTCTTCTTGTCTACAGAGGGTTGCTTGGGGCAGTTGCTTGCAAAGTAAGCTGAGGAGGGGAAAAGGCACCAAGTTGGCTGAGAGACTTGTTAAGCAGCACACAGGCAGTTGGCCCCAAGTGAGCCTCTGTAAGTCCTCCATGCTTCCTGCAGTACTCTACATGGGTTCCACTTTTCAACCCATTCCATTTTCTGACAGTGCTGCAGTACCTAACTTGTCAAATAAGTGGGGGAAGCCTATGCTCTTGAAAAATAATATAGGTTTCATAAACCAGGCTTATAACCATTGACTTTGAGTGAATAAGCACATTAGGGAAGCATGTTAGTATAGCAGGAACAGATTTAAAAGGTGGCTCTTCATGGCTGCGTGTGCGGGTGTGTTTCCTTAACTTTCCATATAGGAGCTTGGCAAGAACTGATGTTGAGGAAAAATCTAGATTATTTTGGAATCAGATTTCATCTTTGCCTGCAAAGGTGTATTGCTGCTTTTTAGTAAAATAAAGCATTTATGTAATGTAATGTCATGTGTATGCTGAAAAACTGATCTATGATATATCATCTTGCTTCTGAAGTCAAAGTGGTTAATGAGCTTATATTGGCTTTCATTGGCTTAAATGCAAATAATTAGATTAGTTGCAGTTGTAAGGAGTTTTTTTTTTTGAAGGATAGTTAAACACATTTTTCCTCTAGAAATCAAATCTAGCTTTTCTTGATCTGGTTCAATTTTAGGACAATATATCTGAGAAACATTAATGTGTTTACTCTGGATACCAATTTTCAATATATATGTGTGTGTGTGTGTGCGTGTGTGTATTTCTATATCATTAAGAACTTGAGGTTGTCTTGTGTTTGTTATCTGGTTGCTTTGTGATCTGCTGCTTGAATGTTGATGTCAGACTAGAAAAGTACACAGATTGAAGGAGACGTGGGAAAAAAGCAACATTCTTTTCACTTCTAGATAGATTTCTGGTAAATGGAGCTGCTCCCTTTGTGTTTCTGAAGTGTGTCGGGGAGGGGAGCATAGAAATTAGGAGGTGCTGGGGCAAGTCTTCACCAGTGTTTTGTATCCATAGACATCATGCTGGGGACGCAAGTTTTAAGCTAATGAGAGTTCTTCTGAATATGGGCATAGCACAGAGCTGTGATTACTTTAAAAGCTGACCTCTCTGTAGCAGTTCCAGAGGAGTCATGGAAGTCTGTAATCTAAGGCTCATGAAAGCTTATTAATGTAATGCTAAGCAAGAGGGTAGCATTAATTAGCACTATTGTCTTGCATTGTGTCTGCAACAGCACATTATTTCTTAATTGCCAGACGTATAACTCAGACTATAAATGGACTAGGAATGAAGACAAAAGCTGGCTGAAAAGTACAAGAACTTCCACACCAAAAACATAGAAAATATGTACCCTAAGTTATGGTGGAGTAAAATTATAGCTGGCAGCAGAAATTGAGGGCATTTTAGGACACAGTGTTCTTGGAAACATTTTACTTGATTCAGTGTCTTTAGTGTCAACAGCTTATTTCTGTTGCAAACATTATTGTAGATGAGAAAAACCATGACCTTTGGAGGTGGATGTTAAAATGCTGGAGCTGCTGGAACCTTCTTAAGAGTTCTTCTTTTAGCATCCTTTCAGGCTGAACTTGATTCACATAAGGCATCATTATGAGAATTCTTTTGGTGGATCAGGCTTTACTGTGATGCTTTAAAAATTCATCTTTTGGAATGTTGATGTATAATGGAAAAATTGTGTGTGTGCTTTTCTTACAGGTGGGAGCTTTATTTCTATTGCCTTGCAGTGTCAGTGGTATGTTGATTCCTATGCCAAGCCAGTTAAGTACCAAGAAATGGAAAGAATATATAGCTCGAAAACCAAAAGTCATCAATGGTGAGAAAAGTTATGTGTGCATTTAAATTTCCATGTTCTGAGTTTTCCAGCTTGTAATCATGTGGTCAAGAGGCTGCCAGCATTTTGTGTGTTTGGACTTCACATAGAGCTGTGTTTCAGCAAGACATGAAAGAGCCTAGGTGCTCCCTGCACATCCTTTAGTTTGTTAACAAGGAGGAATATGGAGTATAGATTTCACTTCTTTTGAC
The DNA here is from genome assembly GCA_948472985.1 of Iguana delicatissima. Taxonomy (NCBI): domain Eukaryota; kingdom Metazoa; phylum Chordata; class Lepidosauria; order Squamata; family Iguanidae; genus Iguana; species Iguana delicatissima. Next base: position 285,416 of record CAOKZL010000762.1, read on the forward strand.
TAATCCTTGCTTACCGTGTCATACAGGTCATACAGGTCTATCTAAATGTGATTAATTGTAATGAAGTTTAGTTTCACAAGCCATTTTCAAACCATGGTTTAAGAGGCTGATTTGTTTAGATTAAACATAGTTAAGTATACCCATGTGTATCTGTTTGTTTATTAGACTTCTATCCTAAGTTTCTCTCATGGCTGGGATGCAAGCTTACTTCCAACTTAATTTAAAAAAGAAGTATCAGTAAAACCACAATAAATTATACAGATTAAACTGGTTATTCCAAGGGATGCAGATTAAATTTGCCAGACAATTAACATTTTAAAACTTCTCAATAATAAATATAAAAAGTCAAGCCCTTTCGTTTACAACCTTTGTCTGTACTAGGCAGGCAGTTGTGGAAGGCCTGCCTGAACAGAATGATCTTTGTCTACCAGTGGAAGGACAAGAGGAATGGGGATAGTCTAAGTGCCCTCAGAAGGAAGTTCCACAGTCTGGGAACAGCCACTGAAAGGGCCCTCTTGCATTCTCACTAAATGCAGTAGAACTAAAAGAAGGGTGTCCCCTCAAAGATCTCAAAGCCTCAGGCAGGCTTGTATAGAACGATATGGTTCTGGTTCTGGGTTAGTACAGTACTGGAAAGTGTAATGTCAAAGCAGCAGAAGTGAAACTCCTGCCTGAAAACTCCTCTTCCTGGTGACTCAAGAGGAGAACAAGAGAATGTATAAGATCTCACTTAGCAGTAGTTAATGTCATGTCCAAATGCAGACATTGACCGTGTTTGCATGTCATGACATGCTAAAATTTAGTAGAATTCCAGCTCATCAGGGACAAGCCATTGGGTTCCAGATACTGTCATTTGTACCAGGTGTGTCCTAACAACCAAACACAGATACAGTCAGCTCTTGGGTTCCCTTGCTGCCCTTGGCTGTCTGCTTTGTATTTCTTGCACCAAGCAGCAAAAGGAATCCATGTTTGTTTTAGATTTGTTTCTCTGATCTTTGGGGGAGAGCCTATTGGTCTTCTACTTGGATACCATGGGAGACAAATCACTGATGAAGAGAGCAAGTGGGAGCAGTTAAAATGCAAGAGCCAGACCGTCTTTTCATCTGCAGTAAGCCAGGGCTCCTATGGAGTCTCCCCTTACCAGGATGTCTCAGTGTACCCAGGGTTTTAGCACTGCTTCCAAACATTCTCAGCAAAGAAAGGGTGTTTCTGACCTTTCATTTTCAGACTGTCCATAGGTATGCATTCACATGGACACATGTATCACTAACAGGAATTGCTGCACTTAGAACTATAGTTGACAAGAAGAATCACTCTGATTTTTTGTCAATTTACTAATGCATTTTGTGTTTTCTCAAATGTGTGATACAAGCATTGCCTTCATCTGATTGATTGATTGATTGATAGATAGATAGATAGATAGATAGATAGATAGATAGCTTAAATTTTCTTGAAGAAAGACAAACAACACCACTATATAACAACACAAAAGACTAAAAATTACAATCAAGGGCTTGTCTCCCATAAGCAACAATGTTAATAAAATCAAAGTATTTACATACAAGAGGTCCAGATGAAAGTTAATGTAATCTCTTTGAGGTGGGGAGTGGAGAGCACTCCCCCCCAACTCCACCGAAGTTCACAATTGTCTCCTCAACTTTGGGATCTGCTGTGGCTGCTCTGTTCCTGAGCAGACATCCTGCCGATCTTGATCTTGGCTGGTTTGGAGTCTTTGGACTCTATGTATTGGAGTCAAGCAGTCCCTGGTCAAGCAGAAGGCTTTGGTGTTTATGATTTAACAAGCACTCGCTAGATCGCATTGTCCATCAACTCGACCAGAACCCCATCTTTATCCTATACATGTTGGGGTCTGATTTTTAGCTGTTCTGAAGATAGTAAGGGTAAAATATAAAATTAAAAAGAATAAAATAAAATAAAAGAGAAATGTTTCTTTCTTTCTCTTGGTTGACAAACTTTATTGGGCATCAGATTTTGATTTTCTGTACACAAATATATTAACTGGAATAATAGAAAAAGATTGCTCTACAACTATAAATTATATATAAATCTACTATATGAAATTCAAAGTTTGTGTGTTTGTTTGTCTGTGTCAGGCGAAGGCCTCATATGATTGGGTGTGTGAGGCAAAGACCTCATATCTTTGGCTGCCTAAGAAGATTCTGTGGAATCCTAGGGTTGGCAGTTTAGGGAGAGGCCTTTAGAATTCTCAGCCGGAGAGCTCTTGGGCCAAGCTGGTTGCTAAGGAGATGAGGCCTAGCAGCAAGGAGGAGGGCAGTGTGTTACCTCAGGACCCAGCCTTTGCATGTTAATAACTCTGAATACAGATTGGATTGGGAATATGGGGAAAAGTTACAGGTACTGGACAAGACAGTTTGAGGAATTAGAGACACAGGATTTCAAATCTTTCTAACAAGTATTACCATATTTGCTGGTGTACAAGATGCATCAGTGTATAAGAGGCACCCCATTTTTGAAGGTTAATTTTTGGGAAAAACTTTTTTTTTTACGGGTACATCTTATATGGCTGCGAGGCTTTGCCCTCTCATTGTTCCATTCTATTTCATCTCGGGAGTCTCCCCACCAAGGCAAAATCCATATGAAAGAGAGGGGGAGGTCTAGGGAAGCCTTGAGAGAGTGTTCCTTTTGGCCCCCAGCCCTCTCCTGCCTTTCTAGCCATCAGGAAAAGACAGGAGAGGGTCCAGGGGATGGAGCCAGCATCCGCACTGGGCTTCCCCAGCTCCTCCCCTGCATTTTCTAGGTATTTTCCTTATTCCTAGAAAAGGCAGGAGAGGGTCCAGGGGGTGGAGCCAGTGCTTGCACGGGGCTCCCCAGTGCCTCCCCTGCCTTTTCTAGACATTTTGCTTAACAGCAGAAAAGAGGGGTGGGCGAAGCCTCAGTGGAGTCCTCCTTTCACCTCCTCTCTTTGGTACGTATTTTGCCTCAGCGTAGGGGAGGGTGAAAGGAGGGCATCCATTGGTGTACCTGGCATATAAGACGCACCTCATTTTTAAGGACTATTTTGTGGGGGGGGGTTCATCTTATATTCTGACAAATACAGTACCTATGAGAAAATAAAATCCTGGGCAACGCCAGGTATATATGCTAGTTAAATGAGCCTTGGAGAGAGATGGGTAAAAAATAATATTTATTATTATTATTATTCATAATAATAATAATTAATAATAAAAAATGAAAATGTATTTGTATTTCTTTTAAGTTATATATTGAATTGACTTAGCTGACTACTAAAAAGACAAGAATCTGGTATGTTCTAAATGTATTCAGAATTCCTGCAGACTTTCAGAATGTATTATGTGAAGAAATTGTTAAGTGTTAGTGAGGTCTCTGAATCTTTGATCTCAAAATTCTTATTCTCATTAGTTCCAGAAGTAGATCTGAAAGGAGAAATGTGCAACTATTATTTCTTAGTACAAGGCAATGGCAGTGGAGGCTGTACGGCAACACTGATCTATTCAGCCAGTCAAATCAATGGCTCAGCCACTCTTACAGAAACAATTGGAAGAGTGACCACAAAGACAGAAGAAACAGAAGTAGGTAAGTAAGTCTGTTCAGATGGAATAAAATAGTTGATAGTCTGTGTGATTTTCGTTTCAAGCAGAAAAAGATGTAGACTGTATTCTTTTTTCTTTAATAAAGATTACAGTATTTAAAAGTTAGAATCTGGAGCTAAATCCGACTGTTAGTCTCAGTTACAGTAGACAGAGTGAATGAATGGGACTTGTAAGGTCAATATAGTAAGCCTCATTAATTCACTTTATTGCTACTTTAGTTAGAATTACAAATGCTGGGACAGCCATGCTGGTTTTATGACAAAATCCAAAATACACATTGGTGATACTTTTATCAGGCCAAGAAGAAGCAACTTCCCCACCCCACCACTATTTCTGATTTCAGAGCTCCCTGGAGGCTTCATCAGGCCAAGATAGTTTAAAATAATATGCAGGGGAAGAAAAGTAACATTATTGGAGAGAGAGAGGTATGATTATTATTGTTTGTTTCGGATTGTGTAGAGAGTGTTTATGCAAACAGAATGTTCAACTTTTACTGAAAGTGGAGAAGGAGGTAATGATCAAATAGAATTAAAAGAAGACCAATTCCTGCCTGTCGTTTCAACTGTTGGGCAATTTGGAATTCCCACTCTACAACCAGATTTTTCCACTGGTAGGTTTGGGCCATCTTTACAAGTTGGTTTTTTGTTCCTTAGTATTGAAGTACTGTTTCTCCAGGTCAGACCAAAAGGTGGATCTTTTATTTGCTGTTCTAGCATGTTGCTTAGTTTACTTCGTCATGTAGTTATCTCCTTGATTATACACTTCATCTCTACTTGATGGATGCTGTATTCTAAATAGCTTTATTGATCTACCTTTTGGTGTGAGTGTGTGTGTTTATTATGCAGGCTTTTGAGAAGAAAGGAGGAGGTAGGTTCCAGCTGTGAATTTCTGTGAAAATCTGAAATTCTCTGGATGCTGGATTGTGCTGGAGACTATATCTAGCTCTGATGTCATCTGTAACTGCTGGTTATAAAGTTCATCTGATGTTTTTCTCCTTGGTATTTAGCCAAAATGTTTCCTACTTGAGCCATTCATACTGTTAAGTTTCAAAATATAATATAATTTGATCATCTCTTGTCTTCACTTATCTCTCTAATCAACACAGGTTTGTTTGAAGAGTTTGTCAGATCTCTCCCACATTTCTGTGCAGAACAGATTTTACAAAGAGAGAAGAAACTGGCTTGTGTCCAAGCATTGGCTTTGAACCATTTCCTGAGTGAGTTACAGCGAGAACAGCCAGCCATTAAACTGATATAAACCGAATTTATCTTAATTTGGGGTTTAATTTGACAGTATTTACATTATAAACTCTGGAGGAGTTAGTGAGTCCAAACAATGTTTAGAAAATGTTGTCATTAATTAAAACTAGAATTGCACATCAGGTGAGCCTGTACTAAAAGGAGCCCCCCACTCCATTCCCAAGCTGGATGTTGAATTCTGTTTGATTTAGGGGTGGGGAGTATTTTATTGCTTGCAAAGCAGATAGCTCTATGGTTGGCTTGCCTGCTGCTGAATTACAAGGTGTACAGAAAGATTAAAATGAAAACCAAATAAAAATGGGCCAGCAGTAAAAGCCAGTTGCCACATTTTTCAACCAGCCCTTGTAGCTATTCTTTAAACAGTCATTTGCTGTGTAGATATGTAGCGATTTTTATTTCCATGTTGTAAAAAACTAAATTGTGACTTCTACGCAGCCAGCTGCTAAAAGTGATGACTCTAACAGTGAGTCAGTAAGGGAAAATGCTTGGTAAAAAATCAGATGCCAAATTCATCTATAAAGTGATGCAAAGAAATGTTGCTGAGCATGTATCCATGTTATCAAACTTTTTGGTGCTGATGATAACTGAATATGAGAAGGGAGATAGCTTAGGTCATATACACAGTTGGGTAAAAATCTTTCCCAGTATGAAGGGTTTAAACTGAATAGCATTAGAACAGTGTTTGCAATGTAACTTCCATTTAGATTAAATATATGTTAATTTAAATAACTTCCTCATGTTACATGAGGTCTCTTCTCAGCTGATCCTCAACAGAGGACAGAACAAGTCCATTACTCAATTGGGCACAAGCTGTAGAAGCTAGTGGTGATAAAAATATTCTTTGTAAATACGCAGAAGATCTGTGTCATTTGTTTGTATTTCACATATTCATGGGCTGTTGTTTTTTTTCTTCTTGAAATAACTGTAGCTGATGGAATTGAGAGAATGTGAAACATTGGTGTAATTGTTAGTTTTGATGCCACATAATTTCAAGAAGTATTTATCTCCAAGATATTCACAAGTGCAATGAAATTCAAGAAAGAAAAAAAACTCTCATCCCAACAGAACACGATTACTTTGGGACTGAAATCCTGTGCAGGTTTGCTAGGGAGTAACTTTCAAGGAAAAGTGTTGCTCTCTAGCAAATCTGCACAGGGTTTCAGTCTCAAAGTAAACAGATTCTGTTGAGAAGAAGGTTTTTTTTCTGAATTTCACTTCACTTGTGAGTGTCTTAGAAATAAATGCCTAGGAAAAAACCCCTCATGGAAGAGCCAGTGTGATGTAGTGGTTGAGTGTTTGGCTACGACCCTGGAGACCAGGGTTCGATTCCCCACTTGTCCATGGAAGCCAATGAGGTGACCTTGTGCACATCGCACACTCTCAGCCCCAGAAAACTCCATGATAGGTTTGCCTTTGAGTTGCCATAAGCTGAAAATGATTTGAAGGCACACAACAACAACTCTGACAGGACTTAGTGGGACTTGCCTCTGAATGAACCTGCTTAATGTAGTACTGGATGGGGGTGGGAGGGAGAGGGAAAATGCATTATCTCCATTTCTTTGGTGGTCCGTTTATATATCTTCCATGTATATTTTGAGTATTTATCTTTATTAAGCAATATATATTCATTATGTAGTCTCAGTAGAGAACCGCTATGGTGTGGTGATTTGAGGGTTGAACTAAGACTCTGGAGTCCAGGGTTTGAATCCCTGCTTTGCCATGGTAACCTACTGTCAAGCAAGTCACACACTCTCAGCCTTAAAGGATAGCAAAAGTAAACCCCTGATGAACAAATTCTGCAAAGAAAACCCTGTGATAAGTTTGTCTTACAGTCTCCGTAAGTCAGAAATGAGTTGAAAGCACACAGCAACAAGAACGTAGTATTCCCTAGTGCTGAGAGTTTGATCTCAGGTGTTTTTAGGCTGCAATGTTAAATACATATCTGGAGGTAAATCACATTATAACAACAAATTTTCTTCAAAAAACAATAAACTTCACTTATGCAGATTTAGTTGGGAGTAAACCTAATGGAATCCCCTGTGGGTGTAAAATATTCCCATGCAGTATTCATAGGACTGCAGTTGGAATCTGACTTCAGCTGACTGCTTCTTTCTTCTGAGCAAGTGAAACTTTACCAAGAAAGAAAACCTGTGACAGAAAGTTCAAAACTTAAAAAGGAGTTTCCTGATACCTGGAACTTCTTTTTAAAAAACAACAACCCAAAAACCAAAACGTAATTGGGAAGCTGCTGCAGAGCCACAAACAGGAAGTGCAGAAGCAGAGACTGCCCCAGAGAATAGCGCTTTGTTGTGGGAACAGAGGAGGAGACTGGCAGAACTGGAGGAAGAGTCCTCCTCCTTGGCACGAGCAAATGCTCAGATTAAAAAAAACTCCCTGTCACTCTTGCCCAAGCTGCTTTTTAGAAGACTCAAAGGTAATGTGTAAGAAATACATGCATTTGTCAATTTGATTTGCAGAATTAATAATATGCATAACAGGCTACACTGAATGCATATTACTTTCCTGGTTTGAAGTAACTGGGATATTGCAATCCTACCCATACTGTGCATTTGTTTTGTTTTGTTTGTCTTTGGTTCATTCATGATTTATGCTTCCTCATTTCTGGGTTGTGCAGGAAGATTTCCTCTTCTCTTTTAATCAATTCTAGTTTGGAGAAAGTGTTATCACATAAATAGGATGTTAACTAGAACAAAGGCATTTTTTGTGATAGCTTGTAAAAGCAGTTCATATCTGGCTGCAGCTTTTTTTTTTTATAGCAACATGTTGGCTTAATTCAATAACAACTTATTAAGGTTACTTTTCTATACATCTAGCCTTAAAGTTACCATGTTGGTGACTGTAAACAAGCTAATTTGAGCTTTTGTTTTCTGTTTTGTAGAAAGGCAGGAATCTGTGAGACAACAGTGCGAGGCTTCATCTGATGAACTAAAATCCCTGATGTCACATACAAGAGAACATTTCTTGGAATTGTGGAATGCTAGCCATTCAAATAGCAGTTGTCCAGTAGCAGCTGTTAAGACCAGAGACCAGGGGACTGTTTGTGGTAGGCATATTTCAGATGTGTATTTGTTGTGATTTTGAAAAAAAGCTTATTTGCAAAAACCCACAAAATTACCAAACCTTAGTACCATCAGTCATTGTGCCCACCTTAATGTTTCCATTTCACTTTGTTCCTGGCAGTAAAAGAAATAATCAGTGTGGTCTTCCTGCACAGGCAACACTGGTGTACTAGATATGATGTATGTACTAAAAAAAGAGAAGGACAGGTTGTAGGTAGCATAAGTATTTTGGGTGGTGGAGGTGTGGCTTGCATTAACTATGCTGTCAAAACCTAAGTGGGTACCTACTGACAGACACAATAGGGTTAATTCTTCTTCTCATCTCCCCAGCCCCCAAAAAGTGGGAGTACAGCTTAGTGAAAGATGAAAGAATGAAAGAAGAGGTGGGTAAATAGAGGAGCAATATAGGAGTTGGTCGAAGACTAATCTCACAGAAAACCTTTCACCTCCTACCATTACCCAAAAAATTAATGTTTGCTTGGCAAATTAAGTTCCACTTTTCCAATTTGTTGAAAGTGGCTAATTTATTTATTCAGTTTATACGCCACTTTTGTCCCACAAACATTCAGATACCACTTGCATAAAATAACTACATTTGGTTCTAGTACTTGCTTGAGGTTTTCCTACAGAAAAGCCCCTAGTGTTTTAAGGTGCCGTCCTAAGTCAGAAGGTCTTATATTGTACTCTTACATTCTCTGTTGAAACATCTGCCCTGTTGACTCCTGTTGCTACTAAAAAGAACAGTTAGAGCTAGTAGTACTTGGTGTAAAGAGAAACATCAGTTACCAGTGGGCCTGGAGGAAGCAAAAGATGTGTAAGCATAACATTAGAAAAATAGAAAGGTTTGCTGCACAAAACTCTGTATAACGAGAAGCTAGAATATTCTCAGCCTTGTTTAGACAAGAACTGAGTAGATTTTGCAGTATATTATGATGGGTGTTTTGTTATGTTTCTGTCTTTTCTCTCTTGTTCTTCTCTACCATCTCAGATTTAGAACTAAAAGGCTGGAATCCTATGCAGTGCCCAGAAAGAAATGTCCTTCAGAATTTAGAACATTTGGAAAAAATTAAGCAAAAAACAAGGTAACGTTCAGAAATTACACACAAATTGAATGCTGACAAATATTACAAATTCCTTTATCTCCATTTTCATCCCGCATACATCCCAACAGTAGCTTCCAGAAGCACTTGCTTATGTGTTGTAGTGTTTATTTCAATTGCAACTTAATTTTTCTTGTTAGAGTTTCAGAACGGCTACTTAGTCATAAAGATGGCCAAAAGGGATCAGTGACATTGCTTGATGCTAAGGAGCTCTTGAAGTATTTCACCCCAGAAGGACTTCCCATTGGTGATTTGCAACCTTTGCACATTCAAAAGAGGTAAGGTCTTGTTCTTCACTGTGGTTTGTGGCTGGTGATGGCATTAGCCAGATAAATTTGATGTCCTGTTGCTTCAAAAATATTCTTTATGGGGCAATAATATTAACAGAGTTGGAAGAGACCACAGGAGCTGTTCAGTCCAATCCCCTGCCATGCAGGAACTCACATCAAAGCAGTCCTGACAGATGGCCACCCAGCCTCTGTTTAAAAACCTCCAAAGAAGGAGGCTCCACCACACTCCAAGGCAGCGTATTCCATTGCTGAACAGCTCTGACCATCAGGAAGTTGTTTCTGAGGTTTAGGTGGAATCTCTTTTCCTGTAGTTTGAATCCATTGCTCTTTGTCCTAGTCTCTGGAGCAGCAGAAAACAAGCCTGTTTCCTCTTTGGTATGACATACTTTCAAATATTTAAACATGGCTATCCTGTCTCTGCTTAACCTTCTCTTCTGCAGAATAAATATACTGAGCTCCCTAAGCCACTCCTCATAGGGCATGGCTTCCAGACCCTTCACCATTTTGGACACGTTCCAGCTTGTCAATACCCTTCTTGAATTGAGGTGCCCAGAACTGGACACAGTATTCCAGATGAGGTCTGACCAAAGCAGAACAGAGTGGTACTATTACTAGACACCATATTCCTATTGATGCAACCAAGAATCACATTATCTTTCTTGGCTGCCACATCACACTGGTGATTTACATTCAGCTTGTGGTCTACTAAGACTCCTAGATCTGTTTCACATGTACTGTTGTTCAGCCAGGTATCTCCCATCCTATATTTGTGCATTTCATTTTTTCTGCCTAGGTGTAGGGCCTTACATTTCTCTCTGTTGAAATTCATTTTGTTGGCTTTGGCCCAGCTCTCCAATCTGTTAAGGTCATTTAGAATTTTGATCCTGTACTTAGTTTTAGTATTTTACTGCCATTATGCCGGATTGTTCCAGTTCATTTTTTAAAAATGTATTCTGTTTTCCATAAATAAGCAATAACTACATTAAAAAAGATTCTTCTCCTGTGTTCTCCTTCCCATTTTTTTTTCAGTGACAGTCCTTTTCTTCTGACACCAGAGCTTTCACCGCGCACCCTGAAAAGTTTGCCTTTTGAAAAAGCTACTGACTGCCATTACCATGGCCTTGAGTAAGTTCCCTCTTCCTTTATTTTGTATGAATTCACTTTTAGGGGGGAAAAAGCACACACTGATTACATTTGGCTCTATTATTAAATGAGTGTGAGTTTCATGTCAGTTTGCAAAAATATAGGACTAATTGCTTCAAATGAAAATATTTTGTCCTGGGCTGAATAATTATAATTTTGAGGAATAATGAGTGCTTATGATGTTATGACATCTTTTGTAATTTAAAAGTAAAAGCTGTAAAAGAAAATTACTGACACTTTATGAATTGAGTATGAAGTGCCATTAGTGTTGGATGGGGTGAACTGAGAAGGAAAGGAGGCATTGGTTCGTGTCTCGTTGAAACCAGGATATTGTATCAGTTCTATCCTGCCTGGGCACAGAAGCAGGTGAAAGGCCATCCCTCTGTCCTGCCTGCCACTACCTTGGCCGTGGAGGGGAGAGAAAAGGCAGTATCTCCTGGACTTAATCACCTCCCCACTGCTGTCTCCTTTCCTTTTGTGCCATGTCTTAATTAGATTGTAAGCCTGAGGGGAGAACTGTTTTGTTGTTCTTTTACTTGTAAAGTGCCCCATACAGCGATGGTGCTATTTATTTATAATGATGATAATGATAATGCTAACATTCTCCTTGCCACATGCCCCCCCCAAATAGTAGCAGAACGGTACCCCCAACAGCAACAACCAACATGAGGAGGTGGTTGTGGTTGTGGTAGTGGCCGTTGTGTTCCTTCAGATTATTTCCAACTTAAATGTGACCTTTGGGTGAACTTGAACCTGTCATAAGGCTTTCTTGGCAAGATTTGTTCAGAGGGTTTACCATTGTTTTCCTCTGAGTATGAGAGCGTGTGGATTGTACAAGGTCACCCAGTGGGTTTCCATGGCCAAGTGGAGTTTAGAACCCTGGTCTCCCAGAATCCTAGTCTACAACTGAAGCCACTACACTCATAGTTTGCCTAGCACACTGATACTGAAGTATGAAAATATAAGAAGAGTTAGGTAGAGCAAAGCTTCAGATGGTTTAGTTTCAACTTCAAAGGACTTTTCCAAGCTTTCATGGACTGGTTGTCATTGATTGTTAAGCACTTTGAAGGGTTTGGAAGTGCGGTGTGCATGCCAAGAAGCAGTATTATTTTCTTCCCAATAGTAGCTTTTCTCAGTAGCTGAATACAAATGAAGATGGCAGGACTAGGATAAGTGCAAAGTACATCTTATCTATAATTTTGAAAAGAGTTCTAGAACTCTGTAGCTGGGTCATATCTGTAGAATTCTATTAATAATAATAATAATAAAATTTATTTCTATCCCGCCTCTCCACATGGATCGAGGTGGTGACCAACATGAAATATATTATACATTAAAATACATTAAAAACATACCCAATCCTCCCCACCCACCAACCCACCAAAACCAACCGCTTAAAACACACAGCAATTAACAGTCCATCAATTACTATTAGCAAAGCAGCAAGACATTTGGTGGGAGGTGATGGAAATGCTAGTCTTGGAAAGCCTGTCGGAAGAGATCAGTCTTGACTGCTTTTTTAAAGCAGTCAAGACTGGTAATATGTCGGGTCTCTTCCGGCAGGCCATTCCATAACTTGGGAGCAATAGAGGAAAAGGTCCTCTGGGTAACTGTAGCCAACCTAGTACTGACTGGCTGCAGTAAATTCCTCCAGAGAACCTTAATGTGTGGGGCGGATTATATGGGAGAAGGCGATCCCGCAGGTAGGCTGGGCCCAAGCCATGAAGGGCTTTAAAGGTAATAAACAACACCTTGTACTGTGCCCAGAAACTAATAGGCAGCCAATGAAGGGGCTTTAAAATTGGTGTTATATGGTCAGTTTTAGGTCTACCAGTGACCAACCTGGCTGCCATATTCTGAACTAATTGAAGTTTCCGGACAAAGCACATGGGTAGCCCTATGTAGAGCACATTGCAGAAGTCGAGCCGTGAAGTTACCAGCGCATGCACCACTGTTTTTAGGTGTTCCAGCTCCAGAAAAGGGCGCAGCTGGCGTATCAGCCGAAGCTGATTAGAAGCCATATTAGATCCATAGAATGAATTTGCCTTAATACTTAACTTCTTTGGAGCCTGAAATAAAGTATTTTGGTTTCTGAGTGTCTATCCTAGTCCTTTGCCTCTTTGCAGAGAAGTTCTGCTGAATTTAGTAGGGTTCGTGTTTGTTGATCCTGAATTTCATGAGCATATCTATATTTGGCAAAGTACAGTTAGCCCTCCAGATTTGTGGGTTTCACTTTCATGAATCTGATTATTTGCGAGTTCCTCCAGCCCCTGCCCCTCAGTGCTTCTTTTCTAGGGGAGCTTTCCCTCTTGGTGTCTCCAACCACACCTTTGAAAACTCAGCTCTGGTTTGCTTCCTCCTCCACCAGTCATTGCCTGGCCAGCTAAGGATGGCTTACTGCCTGATTTCTCAGCACCACAGACCGTCTCCTGATGCCTCCCACACACTCAAGAGATGGGCAAGAGAGAGGAATTAGAGCCACCATGCCGACCCAACCCCTTTTCCATCTCCTTTCCCTGACCTGGTTTGGACTCTTGAGTCCTCGCTCTCCCCACCATGCCTCAGCCCCCTTCCCACAGGCATACATGAATATTGGCATTTTTCCCCACTTTTGTAGGGGTCCTGTGCCCCTAACCCTAGCAAATGTGAAGAGTCAACTGTAATAGCAATTTACTATACGCATCTGTTCCCCATTACTTCATAAAAAATATGTTGAGTTTTATGGTAACAGTTGTACTGAAAATTCAGCGACAAGAACCAGAGACCAAAGTACATCCTTGGCAGATGTGGGACAGGAGAGACAAACACTGTTTTTATAGGGTCTTGGAGACTTGGAAGCCTCCAGAAAAACAGCTTGCATTTTTTGGCTTATAATTTTTGATGCTGTTTCTGATCCTCAAAATTCAGGATGTTATTTCCATAACCTTTTCCAGTTTCCAGGCACAGCTCAATTTTTAAAAAAGAGGAAGGTGTTACTACAAAAAGGGTATGCAGGGTAGCTTTATTCAGGATATATTAATATTTCATCTTTGTAGAGTGGGCAGCAGTGTCTACTGAGAATATAAACGGAAAATCAAATACCATGAAATGGATAAGCAAAAAGAATTTTGTTGTATCAGATAATGAGCTTGTTTCTAGTGGTAAAATTGAATTCATTACTTAAGTTGATTAAAAAGTCTCTTCCTAGTGGGGGAAATGCACTTCAGGCTAAGTATGACAACATTATCTTTCTGGTAGAAAATTAGTTGATTTGTCCTGACAGCTTAGTGGGAGCACAGTGTACTGATGCTTAGATAGTTATAAGAGGAACAGTGTCCTGTGTTCCAGAACTGTGAGGCAGTCACTGATTAAACCAGTGCTGATTTTATTATCAGGCAAGCCATTCTCGCCCATTTTATCAGGTAAAGTGGAAGGTGGTGCTTTGGGGCATAATAGTTCAAAGGGAACTTCCATTTTGAGAGAACAAACAACAAGGCTGTAGTGTTCCTGCCCTGTTTTTGGTCTTCTGAGAGGCACCTGCTTGGCTGCTTTTGGCAGTAGGATGGTGAAGCAATTGGGGTGTTGGTCTGAATTGGTACGACTCCTGTGGATTCCTTCTTTCTGCCTGCTTGCCTTCTTTCCTTCCTTTGTTTGTTCCTTCCTTTTTTCCTTTTTTCTTTTTGCTATACCTCCCAGAACCCCCCAGTCAGAATGCCCAATAGAAAGTTAATTTTCCAAGATGTACTTTCATTGTCTCCCTTGGTGTGTGTGTTCCTTTATTTACAAATGTAAAATATACACAACACACAAATTCTTTTTGAAGTCAAAGAAATCAGTGTTAGATTTTTTTTAACATGTGTCATTTTTAGCATGTGTCAGAAGCAGAGGATATTTGGAGCATGTCAGTAGTTTTGTTGGAATGCATTCCACGTGGACAGCGCTATGGCATTTCCTTGTTCTAAATGACTGCCAAGTGGACATCTGGGATATGTGGCATTACCAGAAGGATCTCTCTGGATGACCTTAGGTCCACATAGGAATCCTTACCACTGGAGGCTGATGAGGCAGGCTGGTTAAATTATATTTGGAAAATTTTAAGTTGCAATCCTAAACTCACTTGCAAGGGAATAAATTCCATTGAGAGTTATGGGGCTTACTTCTGGGTAAATATGCATAGCATTGTACCATTTAGTCTCAGTATTATGCAGAAAAGATTTACTGTTTGTGTTCATTTAATTTGCACTAACATTGTGGAGACCCACGACCCTGTGAAGTAGATTCACTCAAGCTGAGTGTGACTGCTCCAAAGGTGATCCAGTTAACTTCATGGCTGAGTGGAGATTTCAGTTCATTGCTTTGGACTGTAGTCCAGCACTATCTGCTATGTCACATTGCAGCTCTTAAGATTTAGGTTAAATCAGAATGTCTTTTTGGTACTCTTGCCCATAAATTGGAGGATTGACATGAGGTATATTGTAGAAATATGCCAACTCATTAAGGTGGAAAAGAGTTAAACCTCTGAGATTTTTCCCCTTCTCCATTCCATTCCATAGCAGACCATGTGAAGACCTTTTCAGAAGTTTGCAAGGAAGTCAGAAAAAGGAGACAAAGGAAGTTTTAAAAAGATAAACAGAAGGGGTTTTTTTTCTAACTGGGAAAAAAAATCTCAGTTCTTTTGCCAGCCTTCTGCATCTAATTATATATTTCATTCTAGATACTGTCTAGACAACAGA
Source organism: Iguana delicatissima (assembly GCA_948472985.1). Taxonomy (NCBI): domain Eukaryota; kingdom Metazoa; phylum Chordata; class Lepidosauria; order Squamata; family Iguanidae; genus Iguana; species Iguana delicatissima. Next base: position 300,593 of record CAOKZL010000762.1, read on the forward strand.
AGAGCTTTGGAAAGAGATGTGGGATTTGCTGAACTTCAGACTCGTCTCATCCGATATGAAACTCAGACGACCTGCACAAAGGAGTGCTGCCCTGTGCCGTGTGTCTTGAGCCCTCTGCCATCTCCTGCAGTTTTGTCAGAGCCTGGAAGCATCCCTGATGGGGAGTCTTTACAAAGGGAGCTCCAAACAGAGGTTTCCAGGCTAAAACGCAGATCAAAGGACCTAGACAGTTTTTATCCCAACAAGAGGTGATATGCTACATTAAAAAAAAAGTAGTAGTTTGAGATATGTAAATTCAGCTGTCTTTCATTCTGAAGAGCAGGGTTTGTGTGGTGTAACTTGCTAAATGTTCAGATGATCTTAAATCTTTTTTTTTTTTTTGCTAATTCCTCCTGATCTCTTCCAATTTTTTTCCCAAGTATAATAATCTTTTCTTGGTATTCACAATATTGAAAGGAGACCTGAAAATATTTTCACCTTAGCCCCATTGGTTTTCACCCTGGAAAATATTGGCTGGGAGTATTCCCACCAAAGTGATTCATTTATCAGACAGACAGAAGGAATGTTCGGAAACAAAAATATGTATGGTTTTTGCTCTTGTTTCAAAGCAATAGTTTTCAGTTGTTGCTATTTGACATTACTGTAGTGTTTTAAAGATAAATCAAACACAAAGTACAGTTAAATTTCTCTAAAATCTGTTTTGCCTTTTCTGCTCCTCTTTCTAGGTTAGTCAAATCAGAAAGCACAGATTCTCTCTTGTCTCAAAGGAGCATAAGCAATGGGAGTCACCATTCGGGAGTTGTCACAAGGCAGCGTCTGGAGACATCCGTCTCTCTGCCATCTCTAGCTGTCAGACAGTCTCACCATCAGGTGCACAAAGTAACTCCTAAGAGCAGGTCAGCAAGCCAGAGATGTGGCAAATTGCCAGGAACATCCAAGCCCATGAAGGAATCAAGATCTCAGAAGCATACACGGGTAAGATAGTTGAAAAGGCTCCCTTCCCTACTTTTTGGGAGTTTAATAAGGGAGATCAAAGTATAAATTCAATGCTGTAGAACCCTAGACACCACAAAATATCTGTTGGAACTCCCAAGCAATATCAGGACTTTCCAGCCTTTTATGTCCACCTTTGGAATTCTGCATGAAATGTTCTTCCTGCTTCCATCGCTTTGAGGTCTTGCTCTTTTGCAGACTGGAGAACCAGAGTGGGTACCTTTGCTGGTTCCAGGAATTAATTTCAACTCCCTGGTTCCTGCTGTGGGGCACACATCTTGCCTGGAACTCATCGGTGCAGCAGCAATCAAACATACCTCCCCCCACAGAGAATCTAATGTTAAGATATTTGTTGCCTGTGTGCTTTAGGTTCTAACCGTCAAATGCTGGTTTTTGAATTGCTGTCTCACCAAATACAGGAGCATGGGCTCTGAGTATGCAAAAACAGCCTGGTTAACACTTCTCTTTCATAGTAGTGTACATCCCAAAAGAAACACGTGGGGCAAGATGTGCTGTTAGTACGTAGGACAAGGGACTGTCCTCTCATGATCTAACTGGGCAAGTCTACCCCACGGTAACATAGTCAAATGTTCAGCATATAGATCTAATGGACAGTTCTGAAGCTTTCGGAAAGCTTTATGCAGTCGTGTTATGGTGTGTACATTTTCCCCAGGTGGAAAGTAGTCTCAGCACAGGAAACTGTAACATATGAGTCAGCTTTAAGTGATTAATCAAAGGGAGGAAGACATTAAAAGCGGCTCAACAAAAACAACATCAATGAAAGGAAAATCTAAACAAGTATGTTATGAGATGGTTAAAAAAAACCCAACCCTTCTGCTTAGCAATACTGTGTACAATCTTCAAAGGACAATATGAATATTTTATTCAGCTTCCTGTGAAGAAGGTAAACAAGCAGTCTCTATCTTCAGATAACGCATCAAAACACCTTTGCTATTTCTTGCTTCAGCATGAGAGGTCCAGTTTGTACATTGTATCTTTTATTGGACAGTGAAATGGTTTGAAATGACACAAAAATGTGAACATAACAAATGTTTGTTTGCTAATATGTGTAAGATAAAGATATCCTTCTCAGGAAGCACTTGTTGCTTGCTGTTGAATATGTACTTGCTGGAAAACTTGGAATTTTCTTCTATATGATATACAAAATGGCTCCAGTTCTGATTCTGGAGGGGGGCCAAAGTGAGAATTGCTGGTGTCCATTCCGTTTTGGAACATTGTTGTATTCAGATGGAAGTGTTGATTTGGAAGCAGAGTACTGTATTTGCCAGCGTATAAGATGCACTTGTATATAAGATGCACCCCATTTATATACTGACAAATACTATTTGCTGGTGTATAAGACACACGAGCATATCAGATGCACCCCAACTTCAAACAATATTTTTGGGAGGGAAAAGTGAGTCTTATATGCCAGCAAACACAGTATGTGATCTATATTATGCCTTTCCACTATAAAATTTGTAGCATAAAGGATGCCTTTCTTTTCTCCAAGATGCTGAAGGAGGTGGTGACAAAAACTCTTGGGAAGCATGGCATTGCTGAAGAGCACAAGTGCTTTGCAACCTGCAGCCAGCGCCTGTTTGAGATATCCAAGTTTTATTTAAAGGTACTTGAGTTTTTCATGTTCTCCCACACCCAGAATAGCAAATGACTGCTATGTTTTAATATGTTGATAGCAGAAAATGTGGAAAGTGATAAGAGGAAGTGTGGGATGTGTAAGATGTTCAGCACAGTAAAGTGCCTGCGAACTTCCTGTAACATACATATTATTTGTGTGCTTTTTCCATTGAGTGGGGAAAAACCCATCATCTTCTCAGACTTCAAGGTTTGAGAATGTCGGCCTGAATGCTTTGTAAGAGCCCAGCTAAAAACATTAGAAACTTTACAACCCTGACAGTTGTTCTTCCTCTCCTCCTTGTGGTAGAGCATAGAAAGGTACCTTATTCCCACAACAGGTACTTTATTTCAGATAAAACTCTTTGTTCCTTTAGCAAAGTGTAGACTACTGTGACTGTTACGAGGCTGTCCAGGGTCTCATGAACAGGTGTTTGCTGCCATCTGTTTCTTCCAGAATCTAACTAGAGATGCCAGCAGGAGTGGGTGGTGAGGCTTCTGCATGAATAGCACACGTTTCACTGTGTGTAATGGTTCAGTACCTCTCCCCCAAGCTGCAAGGGAAAAGGCTGCTATGACTCTTAATTTAGAAGCCTATCAAAGCCTGGTTGGTGGTGGCTTGCAAGATGTGAATCCAAGGTAGATGGGAGATTCAGGCTGGCCATTACATCAGAAGCCACATTTGTATAAATCCACGTGATCTCCATGACCACTGAATTCTATGGAATTATATAATGTGTGAAATGTGGCTTTGTCCTATCCTGTCTGGACGTAACATTTACTTTAATTGTAAAGTAATACTGCTGAATATTTATAGCTGTCTTGAAAAGTATGTGAAGACAGGCCCGCATTTGTTGCACAGTATATTCTTGACATGGACCCACAACTATTCTCAACCTTCTGACAAGTGCAGTTGTTAAAAACATGCATTTCCACTCATTTGTGCACAACTAGAAATTCTAGGTGTACACTTGAGGTTTTGTTTTGTTTTTGTGTGAAGTGATCTTAGATAAAAACCTATAGAATTTAGCTTGTGCTATGAATCTGCCCCTGTTGTGGTTTCTTTTCTGTGTATGTAAAAGGCAGCATGAAGCTTAAGAGTTTTATCTTTTTGATCATCTTTACAGCATTGCAAAACTTAAGAGTTGTTCAGAAACCAAGGTCTGAATTGCCCACGGCAGGGATAGGGATAGACCAACAAACTGGAGTCAGTACTTGAGTGAACTCCAGATCCCAGAGAGCATCATACCTCTGCCAGGCAGGAGTGGAACCATATTCAGGTTTTGAGTGAAGATGAGTGCAGTGATCATAAAGTGCTAATTCCCAAGTGCATTCATCTCTCATGCTGACAAATGCAGAGACTGAGGGCCTTTCTGCCCTGTATTGTTTTAGTGCTATTATTCCACTTTCAACATCCTGTGGAATTCTGGGGTTTGTAGTTTACTGAGACCAAAGAGCTCTCTGGCTGAGACTTCTAAATGCCCCTCCCTAAACTGCAAACCCAGGATTCCATAGGATGCTGAAAATAGAATAATAGCATTATAACAGTGCAGTGTGAAAAGGTCCCCAAGCCCGTCCTATGGACAGGCAGAACTGGCAATTTGTATTGCTATTGTAGCTGAGCCAAACTTGCTTATTGTGTTGCAAGGGCATTCCCTTATTTTGATGCTACCTTTCTTGGCCCCATTTTCCTCCTTGTATGCCCATTTACATCCACTGTTTGCAAATACTGTTGATAAACCACGGCATCTTGTCCGTGAAACCACAATGACACATCTAGCCATTATGATGTCACAGATGTTCAGGAACCTAATCTTGGGGCTTGCAATAATTTGCTGGAGTAATTGGCACTATGGACATACAAGTTTCAGGATTGTGAGATCAAAGAATAACAATTGTGCTAAGATTGAGTAACCTGGAATATAGTATGGTCAGTGAATGGGCTTTTAAAATATCTTGCGTGGCTGCCAAATGTCAAAATAAGAAAAGTTCCAAAGATTTCACTGCCTTCTAGATAACATTACATTTAAACATTGAGATCATGAGCTGGCACATTCTAAAATATTACATTTCATATTTAGGATCTGAAAACATCTAGAGGTCTGTTTGATGAAATGAAGAAAGCAGCTAACAGCAATGTTAAACAGGTGACTGTTTCTTACATGTATCTGTATGTGTGTAAATAAATTATGTTTCCTACACAAGATAATATCACAAAGATTTCCTATGAAGTCCTGGCTTCCCTTCCTTATTGTAGTAGCGTTGGATTTGTTATTCTTGGTCTGAAATAGGTTACCACAAGTGGTATTTGCAGTGGACGGCTGAATTAATCTGAAGAAGAACTATTCATCCCCTTAGTATTGATGTGTAGAATTTGACCTGAATATTGGCTTTATGAAAATCAGCATGGTTTGACCGTTAGACTATGACACTGGAAAACCAGGGTTTGAATCCCCACTCAACCATGGAAATCCAGTGGGTCACCTTGGGCAAGTCACACTCTCTCAGCTTCAGAGGAAGACAAGGGCAAACCCCCTTGCCAAACTCTGAGAGACTTTACAAGCAGTGTGCATGCATGGTCAGTTCCAAGCAAGCCTCTGTAGCAATTTCATGTTCCCTACAATAGATGGCTTCCACGTTTTGATCATTCATTTCATTTTCTGACAGTCCTCCAGTCCCTAATGTGTCAGATAAGCGGGGGAAGCCTCTAACATTCAAGTGTGAAAGTGAACCTGACTGATTTGCCTATCAATTGTAGTGAGGTTTTTAAAAATTTCTTTTCCCAGCATAAAACCTGTTCTGCTTTTATCGGTCAAAGTGGCACAGGAATAGGTCTTACTCTCTGAAGATCCTTGAATCATAAAGAATAATTTGAGTGTCTATGATGCAGTGCTTTCTGCACTGCATCATGCTAGACCTGTATCTCAGAGCTGAGAACATAAGAAATTCTGTGCTGAATCAAGACAAAGGCTTATTTAGTTCAGCATTGTGTAGCCACTCAGATGTGCACAGCAGCAAATGAGATGTACCCCTGCAGAAGTACAGAAGCAGAATATGAATATAATAGCTATTTTGATATTTAGGCATGAGTATCTTCTGTGAATTTGTCTAATCATCTGAAAGCTGTCCCAGTTGGTGGTGATTACATTCCATAGCTTTAACTGTGCACTGGTATGATGAAGTGCTTCTTTTTATTGTTTTTGTTTGTTCATTTAGTTTGACCCAGATTCTTGTATTTTGTTCATGTGTACGAGAGGAGAGATCATCTTTTTCTCCATACCAGGGATGCAAAATTTTCCTTGCTATAAATGCTAGCGAGATTTATTTGGCATATGTAGACTTGCACTCGATGAAGTGGGCTGCAGTCCATGAAAGCATATGCCAAATGACTTGTTTGTCTTTAAGGTGCTGGTGCTTGTTTTTGCTGTGTCAGACTAACAACCTTGCTGAAAATGTTATGCACCCATATCATGTCCCTCTTTATCCACATTTTTCATAACTAAAAAAGCCCCCGCAAAGTAACAGTTCATTAAACCTGTTTATTTGTATGTTTATTACTGGCATATATTCACAGGTGATTGAATGGGTTTTAGAGAAAGCCAAGGAGAAGTGACATGTGCCAGAGCCCCTGATATTCTGCAGAGAGCCCCTTGTGAGTGCAGCACATTGAATGGACAACTTGAAGAGCTTTGTTAATACAATTGAAAGGGCTAAAACTGGTAGTATATGCAGCATTATCTGTGATATTTAAAAAAATTACCCCAGAGTGACCCACTCTTTGTAAATAACATGTATTTATTATGTCAGAATGTATAAAAAGACACAATGAACCCTCTTTGCTTTTTGTCTGTGTGCTTTGTATCCCTACTTTGTTCAAGTATTTTGTCCATCTGTTATTCTATGCAAAACCATATGTTTGATCAGTGTCATCAGACTTGAAGAGACGGAACTACAAGTAAGGTTCTGGATTCGATCTATCAACTGCCTTGAGTACCCCTTGAATTACAGATTTCTGTAATTTTTGCTCTAGAATACTGAACTGATTTTGACCAAATTTGAGGTTTAAACTTAGGTTGTCACCATGAACATTCTTGTGCAATTTGGGACTGATTAGCAAATTTCAACTGAGGGAGGTTGCTTGTTGGTTTTGATCTATTTCATAGAATGTGGTACAAAATTGTAAGGATTGCGAGTGCTAAAAGTGAAACTTTTATTTCTTTAAAATTATGAATGAACTGTCAGCATCATTAACCCAGGCAATGCCTGGTAAATGTCCTTAGTTCAGAATAATAGAGGATTTTTTTATAGGACTGACATAGCTTTTTTTCCATTGCCCATATTTAAAGGTGCTTAACCACATAAACATGTTTGTGGTTAACCAACTAGCCATAAATTTTTCTGAACAAGGCAGAACTATCTTGAACTGTATAGAAAATTGTCAAAAATTGTGACTTTCTTTGAAGAATTATAAACCTGAAAGGAACTGAAAGGTATTCAAAAGTTTTTTTTTAAAAAAGTAAAAGTAACCTTTCTTTAAAGGTTAAAACCAAGCACACACTAACAGATTAACCAGTGATCCAAATGGTAAAATGCCATAGAAGTAAGGTGCAAACCAGGGAGCCTCCACCGTTCAAGCCACTGAATTCTGTAGATGGCCTTTTCTGTGCTGAAGTTTCTCTGCTCAGACTTCTGTCAATTCTGTTTATCATGAGATCATTTTTGTCCAGCTCTTTGTACTATATAGTTTCCATAATATTCACCATCTTACCTTAGCACCCAATCCTCATCTCAGATAAGTGAGCATCTTGACACCTACTGAACATTTCATGTCTGTACATATTTCTTATTGTTTCTCAGTATTTTACAATGCGATCAAATGTACCTGTCATGAATCTGGATGGATAACCAATTTGTCCTGGGTCAGCTGTAATTATGGGATAGGTTGGATATTGAACCATCTGTTTAAGGTATAGAGAAGGTAAAGATCTGTGGTAAAGTTGTTTTAGTTACTGCCTCATTAAACCTTTCAGATACAGTGCTAAATCACTATCTGCTTTTCACAGTAGCCTGCTCATCCTGTGCAATGTCAGGAAGAGGACTTAAGCTTTTGCTTGTTTCCAAGCAAATGCTTTTCATTACATCTAAATTCAAGGAAACACTACAGTCTGGTCAAACAAACAATGGGGCTGATTCAGGCTTATACTCCAAGGCGAATGTCCTCCCCTTGGACGTCCAACTGATGCAGAAGCTGGATTTGCTCTAGTTTGCTTTTGCTCAAGCAAAAATGGGCTTTTTAAATGGGACCTAAAACATTTATTCCAAAATGCATGTGGACATGGTTTTAAACGGTTTTAACCTTTTCAGTATGTTAAATTGCTCAGTGCTATATGATGTCAGGTTGGGTTTGGCTTATGGCAACCCTATGACTGAGGCCATTTCCACACTAAACTGTTATTGTGCTATTTTTCCACTTTCAACATCCTATGGAATCCTGGGGTTTGCAAACCCCAGGATTCCATAGGATGTTGAAAGTGGAATAATAGCTCTATAACAGTCTAGTGCTGAAATGGCCTGAAAGACTTCCAGAAGATCCTGTTATCAGTCCTCCTTGGATTTTGCAAACTCTGGAATGTGGTTTCCTTTATTGAGTCAATCCATCAATAATATGGTCTTCCTCTTCCCCTACAATCTTCAAGTTCTCCCAGCACCGTCTTTCCAATAAGTCATGTTTTCGCATATCTCCAAACTATCATTGAGCATTCATGCTTGATTTGCTGTAGGACCTTTTTTCTCCCCTGTCCATGGTGTCCATGAAACTCCATCACCAGTAGATTTCAAATAAGTTGATTTTCTTCCTGACAGTTTTCTCTGCTGTCCATCTTTCGCATCCACACATGGAAACTGGAAATACCATGGTATGGATGGTCCTCATTATGGTTTTTAGCTATATACCTTTACACTTGAGAATTTTCTCTGTTTACTTCATGACTCTCCTTCCAAGTCTAAATCTTCTGATTTCTTGCCAAGAGACTACATTTTAGTTGATGACTGGGCTAAAGTATATATGATTTTTAACAATTCTGTAGCCTTCATCATCAACTTTAATGTTATGTAAATATATAATATAGTCACTATATTTGTACACTCCACCCTTTAAAAAGTTTCCCAGGTTTGGACACAACAGGGAATTCCTGTTAGCATCAAAATGAAAGCAGTGAGCCATATCAGAGGAAGGGAAAGTAAATATAATTCAAGAATTGTGCAATGTGGCACTGTATCAGTGATCAGCAAAATGCAGCCCATATGCAGGCACTACTTGTGTGGTGCCTGAAGCCCCCACAACCTCACTTAAAAAAAAAAATGTAACATTTGAGCAATTCTTGCCGTGAAACCATCCAGAAAGCCCCCCTAAACATGCAGAAATGTCCCCACTCACCACTGCAAGGACACCTCAAACCCCTCAGTACCTGCTTTCCTCTGTAGTCTCTGAAAATGGTGATAGGAAGTGATGAATGTCACTTCCTGTCACCATTTTGAGAGGGAATAACAGTGGTATTTCAGCCTGTTGTCATGGAGTTCTGCCCATGAATGGAGGATCTGGAGCTGAGTTGCTCTCTCCGGCACTAAATTCTAGTCAAGCTGGGTCAGTGTACAAAATGAGAAATCCTTACTTGAAATTTGTACCTCTCTTGGCCTCACAAGATCACTTTTTTTGCATCAATAAATGTCCCAGTTGTACCCCTTGTCCTACAGTCCAGATTACTTCCTTCAGATTTGTGGTGCTGAGCTGTTCTTGCACTTGATAGTTACACGCACGCTAATGTTACTGTCAGTATGGGATGAAGGTCAGTGAAGTAAACAAACCACTTGACAGTTATTTAGTCAAGGGGACTTACCTAAATAATTGCTGTTATCCAATGAAATGACTCCTTCACTCTGTTTTGCAAACTTTTGTGAGATTAAAGCAGCGTAAGAGGCCTCTGCATAAAAGTGTTTTACTTCCCCACAATTATCATCTCACAAAAACTCCAATATATGAAATATTTATTAAATATAGTATTTTCCCCTCTGAAATATAAATATCTTAAACTAAAATTTTATAAACCTGGAATAGCTCCATGTAATTCATTTCTGTTAGCCCCAAACAAATATGAGTAGATCTAAACTCTGTATTTAATTTGTCTATAAATATATAATAATTACTTTCTTTGCAAACTAGTTATTTACTTATTCTTCATATTGTAATCTGAGCACCGTAAATTACATGACATACTGCATCATTTAATAATTGATAAGTAATATATGAATTTTGACTATTTACAATGCAGATATATCTATTCCAGTGATTTTTAAGTGTTTTAAAGAAGTAGTGCAGTATAATTTACATATGCATTGACTTATTCTAAAATACACATTCTGATTTTTATCCACTGACCTTCTGTCATTCAAATTCACACACACTTTCCATTTGAAACTGAAAAATGTCTTGCGGAAAGAATTTATTCCTACTGGTTTGGCACTACATAGGTTGGTATTCCTCTGCATTTCTGTGTTCATTATTTTTTTTTACAAAAGGAAATTAAAGTTAAAAAGATTGCATTCTATATTGTCATCCTTGAACTGACAGAAGTTCTACGCACTTACTGAGAGTACCTGCCTGCAAAGATCTTCTTATTCACTTTAATGTAGTACAGAAATCTATTTCTGGCTGTGTGGCTCCCGAAACTCTATTAACATAAAAAACAAACACAGAAGCCAACTTGCATGCCTATCAGAGTGGTATGTGTGTATGTGCCTCCAAGTCATCTGTTGACTTATGGTGGCCCCAGAATTTCATAGGGTTTTGTTAGGCAAGGATTACTCAGGGCTCTAAATCAGAACGTATTGCATTATTTTCAAAATTACCAAAAGAGTAGCTACTCCTCCATTGATTGATTGATTGGAGAGTTAGCTGTTTCACATACCCACCTAACAGGGCTTGTACACTAGAGTTAAAAGGCTGCTTCCCCATGTTCTCTGGAACTAATTCCCTATGCATGAGCTAACCATAGTTGTGAACTGTGCCAGTACTATAGACTGTATGAATGTTAACCATGTTTTGTCTTTGCTTGAGATCCTGGCTGAGAGAAAACTCTAACTAGCTCTAAACTGGGGTGATGGGGGAGTACTTGTTACACTGCTCGAGAGAAATCTTGGGTCTTTTTTAACCGTGGCCAAGAGGAAAGAGAGATAAAACCTACAGCAGATTTTCATTTCTTGCTGTACCCTCAAAGGATTATAATATCTACTTATACTATATAGTTAATACTCCAGGAAGATCTGGCTTGTTGTCTTCTGTAGGTAAACAAAATATTTTCCCAGTTTAGCTCATGAACAAAAATAAGCCTAAAGAGTAGATCTGATTTATTTACTTTGTCCCACTTCCAAGAAACTCTTAAAATGAAACACAACTGATTTCCCTTTTGTCTGCCAATCACAGGGCTTCAATGTTGAAAATTTAGCAATGCTCCAGAAAGCTTTAACAACAATAACTGTAACATCAGCTCCAGAACCCTCTGTCATATTTTTTGTCTCTTTGTATATAAAATAGTGTTTTTAGTGTTGATGTGTTTGAAAGCCATCGCTTTGATATGAATTTTTTTTTAAAAAAATGACACATTATCAGAAAGACAGACAGATTCCTGATGCTGTTAGTGTCCTTACACAGCTCACCTGTCCAAATGTGTACTTGGAACTGGGGGGAGGAGAATTAAGTTGCTCTCTCCCTGTATTTTAACTGTTATGAGAACTGGTAAGTTATGTGAACCATAGTTGTTGGGTTTCCAAGCTATGCCTGGATTGTTAAGCCCTTGAGCAACTGACCAGAAATTTACACAAGTTTAAGAGAACCACAAATTGCATACAAGTTGTGCATACATATTAAAAAATAATAATATGAAATTAATGATTAAAGGCTGAGGCTTCATGGATCTCCTTTCTGATTATAATCCTTCTGAATCCCACTTGATAATGGGAAGGATGTTGCTGCTTAGTTCCTCTTCCTGGTCTAATGCCCTAGGAGAAGGCTGGGTAGTGGGATATATTGATCCACCCAGCTTTTTATTTAAAGTCTGTAAAGCATGGATGGAAGAGAAGGCAGGGGCGCCTGAAGCCTAATTCCTACATGGTAGCCACTGGTACCCAAAAGAGGACAATATTGAATGACTTCTTACTGATCTACAAGCCATGGTATCATCTCCTTTCCTCATTGGGCTTGTGCTTGTTCCATTTGTGATTAAACCTTCACTCGTGACTGATCTTTCCACACTGTCCACAACTTCACAGCCAACTTTGGCACCCGGTGACATTCTTCCACTCCAGACTATCCACACTTCTTTGGAAGCTCTTTCTCCTTACCCTCCACACAACTTCCTCTACTTTGTTGCACAGAAAACGCTTCCTCTTTGCCCTCAGTGGTGACTGTGGCCCAACCTGTTACAGATGACGCAGAAGAGCCAAAGCATGTGTTAACTTTAAATACTTAACTACTAACTATATCTTTAAAAAAAAAAGTTCAAGTAGCTTTAGGAGTCCCAGTTTAAAAGAGGATTCTAACCGGAGAGATCAAGAGGGGAAGCAGATCTGGGTTTTGATCTCTCTCTCTTACTGCAGTTCTCATCTGAAATGAGAGTCCTGCTTCTGCAATTTAGATTGCTTGATAGTGATCAATTAAACAGATGGATCACTACTTAGCTATTTATATTATCCTAGGAATCCCAAATTCAGAATGAGGGGCAGGGGAAAGCAGAAACTAAAGCACCACTATGGCTAACTAAAGTCTGATCCAAAGTGGAACTGGGGTGGAACAAGTTTCAGAAAACAGCAACTACCCCATCCAGCTCTAAAAGCCATCTTCCTTGTTCTTTATTCCTACATGGCAGGAAGTTGGACTTGATTTTCCTTGTGGTCTCTTCCAGCTATTCTAGTATAAAGTTGCTGCTTCTAAATGAATCAATTGGTCTCACCCACCCACCCCCACACATGAACCAAGGAAGCGGGCTATGCTTGCATGTTGTCTGTGGGACACGCTTTGCTCAGCCTGTTGTAGAGTAAGCCACAATCTGCCTCTTTTGAAGTACCGTATGCTTTGGATCTTAGTGTGGATGCTTGCAAGCCACAGAATCCATGAATATCATTATTCACAAAAAGTACTGTGATTGCATTGCCAAAAAGTTATATGTGGCTCATAACACACAGTTTGGCCACCCACGGCTGATGTTCTGTTCAAAAGATGGCCCCTTGTTCAAATTCCTTCCCAAAGAGGTTTTTTTTTCCATTTTTGCTGCTAAATGTTTTTTAAATGGCTCATGTATCTCAGAGATACTTAAACAAACAAACAAACAAACAAAAAGTCATGTTTCAAATAACTTAAGCAATTCCACTTTCATCAAAACCAGTCTGCGTCATTTTTATTCCCTGGAAAGCAGGGTGGCCTCCACAGTCATATTTTCTATGTGGTCACTGTGGAAGCTGCAGTCTCCAGCCCTGTAATGTCCTAGCCACTGACCAAGCTGGCTCTGGGGGAACGAGGAGCTGAAGCCCCAAAAAAGGATTGCTTCCAAGCTGCAGACCATTATAAGCCTTTAAAGACCCTTTGAGGTCACCTTCCACATGAGCTCACTCACCAGGCACACTTTGAATGCTTGATTTGTGGCTGATGGGGTTTCCAGCACCAACACCACCCCTACTTCTAGCCTTGCCAATGGTATTGTTTTGTGTGTTGTTTTCAGAGTGCTGGAAAACAGCACAAACCTGATGGACTTTCAGATCACTATGTGGATCCACCAGCTGGAAAATTAATGGGAAGAAAGTGACATTTTCCTGTTACTTTTTGAAAATGGAAAGAAAACTTAATGCAAAAAAAAAAAAATACCTTCCAATGTACAGAGGCTCTGGTGGCTTTATCAAATCCTATGTGGATAAATGTATTATTCATCTTGCTACTTAACCTTCACTTCAAGGTTCCCTACCTGTTATTTCTAGGCTGTGTTTTAGTGTGCACTATCAGTTGACACAGATGATTTGCCAGAGCTCTCTGGGGATATTGTGTGCCCCAAATAAACAGAACATATTCCCTAAGATGGAGACCTAGGGATGCACTGCAGTGGAAAATAAGAAATTGTGGGCATGCTTTCCATTTAGGGAAGCTTGTCCACCATTACTAATATTCTCACTTAGGTATCCCTGAATTTTCTAAGGAGTTCCAGAGTTTCTCAGAACCCAGTTTGAAAACCATCGCTCTATAACTCTTATATAGGCACTGTTGTGACTTTGAAATTCCACCACCTGGTATTAAGCTATTATTCCTTCAGTAAACAATTTTTGCCTTTATTTACAGCAATCTTCTTTGCAAGGGGTTAGCTGAAGCTTAGGTTCCTGTTTTCAAGCTTCTTGACAACTCTCATTCTTCTCTGCCTCATTTTTTTTTAACAGCTGATCCATACATGGGCCTTGCCCTCAGCCCTGTGCAGAATAATTGTTTTGTCCTTAGCAGCTCCAGATGTTGCCAAAAAGTCACTTGCATTTTAGTCTGGAGAGGCAGCTCCATCTTTTTTCTTGCTCGCCCAACCAACCGATGGTACTTATGCTACCAACCCAAGTCTTGTAATCTTGGCTGACAGGAATGAATGAATGATGAACACAATTGGCTTTGGACAAGAGTGAAGATCCAGTTGCTGAAATTAGAAGAGACAATGAGAAATTATGAGAGGGGTTTTGGTGAAGCCTTCCAATCCAACCCACTAAATGTTTTTCAGTATCATAGACAGTAAGGTCACCTTCAGTGTGACAATATCAATTGATGTCGAATATGCAGTGGGTTACATCAGGCTGGTGAACCTATAGCTTTGCCAATAATGTTCTTCTGGAATTGGATACAAAAGGCCCTCTTAAGGGAAAAAGGAAAAAAAGCAGTGGGTAGATCAAATATAGCACTTCTCTTCCCAAATGGTTAAACTTGCTGATCTTTTGACACATGGTGTACTTAACACTGACAGTTGAACTGAGGGTAGGAGGGGAAGAGAATGCTGTGTATAGCTTTAGCAGCTAGTTTCAAAGAAAAGGAACATTTGCTGTCATCTGTTTGCAGAAACACTAGTGCATCTGGCTACTTGCAGAACCTTAGCCTTTGAGGGATGATGGGTCTAATGGTGCATTAACATCTGGAGGGCCACACATTCCATAGCTCTAGTCTAAAGTGTTCATCCCTTAACTTCCACCTAATTATTAAAAGCTGGCCTACAAACTGTGCAGGCTTGATTCAATTGCACAACTCATACAAGCTCTATTTTGTCTTGGCACAGAATTTGCACTGGACAAAAGCAGAATTTCCTTTTTTGTTTCTTTTGAGTGCTCAGCCCTGAGTATTAACGTCAGGAATGCAAGGAGCCATTTTCTGATGGCCAAGAATAAATGGCATAGAATTTTCTTCTCCAAACCCATCTCAGATCTCTCAGGACTTGCTTTGGAGCACAGCTATTTAATGAAACAGTACTGTGTAACTAATTTTTTAATTTTTTTTTTAGTAGTCATATGCTCCCAATAACAACACACAGCCAGAACTATGTGGTAAAATACCAAATCAAACCCTACTTACAATTTCACCTTCCTTTCCTCCAAAGTCTAGGTAAAGCATCCGAATCCCATCATCTGAGGACATTTTTAGCTTCTCGTAAGGAAACTGTAGAATCGTTTTGGAGAAGGCACCATCATGAGGTTCAGTTGTGAGAGAAAATCCATGGTCGTAATGGATGGTCAAACGGCACTCCTGGTTTTTATAGGTGCAAGCTGAACAAGGACAAGAACCAACAGTGGGGTTGGAGCATGTAAGAAATAACAGCAGTAATGATAAAAGATTATGTCCTTGTCATGAAGAGAAGAACTGAGAGAATTAACCAGTTTGCTACTGAATGAAAACCCAGAAGATAGCACAGAACGAACGTTTCAGGATATCTGATTAACCACCACCAAGAACATCAAAGATGGATCTAATTTCATTGATCTTAGCCAAAAAGCCAAGAAGCGATGATCTCATTTCATTTTGAAGGAGCCAGCCAAGCTCCCAAAAGTTAGCTCCAAAATAGGTGCAGCACCTT
Source organism: Iguana delicatissima (assembly GCA_948472985.1). Lineage (NCBI taxonomy): Eukaryota > Metazoa > Chordata > Lepidosauria > Squamata > Iguanidae > Iguana > Iguana delicatissima. Next base: position 316,354 of record CAOKZL010000762.1, read on the forward strand.
GAAGAGCTCCTTGAAAGTTCAAACTAAAATCTGGTGTAAATTCATCATGACATTGGTGCTGGAACTACTGGTTTTGTCTTGGTGCACTGCTGGTGAAGACAGGTTCATGTGTCAGCTACTGATTTTGTGAAGACAGTGAATTCACAGTTTGGGGCAAGGAGAAAAGTTAACCCAGTAAAGAACGTACCTGTATTTAGTTTCTGTGATGGGGAAGGTGAATGACAGATGAGTATAGGGAAGGTTTGAGTCTTTGTGTTAGAAATTGGTCCTGGTCATACAAAATTTCAGGGCGCCAAGGCATGTGTGATGGTACTTGGTACTCAAACCAGGAACTTTCCAGCAACTGGTAGCATCAAGAGCTCAGTCTACCCTACAGAGTCTTCTTGTGTGATATCCAGCACAGCCTCTGAACTCAAGAATTTGCTTTTATTCTGTTCTGTAGGGCTGCAACAGAGGAACTAAAGGGAAGCAGCACCACTGAGAGACCAATTGTCTTTTGACTCCTTTTCTCCATCATCTATCATGTAATAGTAGCCAGGACATTAAGGATATCTGAAGTGTCAGTGTCCTTGTTGGTTATTGCAAACTGCAACATCAAGAACTGGTACCTGAGTTTACTTTTTTCTTCCTCCTTTCTCATCCTGTTTTCCTCCATTTCTCTGATTAGCTGCAGGGATGTCCTCAGGCTTGTTCTGGCTGTTCTTAAGCTCTGATGGATGAAGGAATAGCCTTACACTGGGGAGCATTCCTTGCTCAGAAGCACTCAGAATAAAACAACCCCACAGCTGATCAGTCACCAGGGAGAAGGTACTGGATACCTCCTCTTGTACAGTGTCAATCTCCCATTATGCCTGTGCATGTCACCAACAGGATGCCAGACCACATCTACTTAGAATTAACTCATACTGAGTTCAGTGGATTTATTCCTAGGTATATGTATGAGGCTGGGACCCCAAGCCTTCTTTCCATTAGAAGCAACATCTGTCCTTGAACAGAAGTCTGCCTAAGCCTGTGCTGCATTTGTCTCTGACCCAGGTTCCTATGGGTCTAACTCACCAGTTGTGATTTCCATGGAGAGCTCTGCTGCATTGTGGCAACCCTGCACTATGCTTCTTGTCCACAGTGAGAGGTCTCTGCTAGTCTCTGTCCTGAAGAGATGGCTGTCAATCCCTTGCCGTGTGCCCGTCCGAGTAGCAAAGGACAAATCCACCCCAGACTGGGGAGAGCCCTTCCCTGGCCCTGAATGCACCAACCTAAAAACAAGTGAATGAAATGAGAACCCACTGTTAGAGGGATGGAGCACAGCTGAGTGGCAAAGCACATGCTTGGCATGCATTAGGTCTCAGTTTCAAATCCTGTCCTGGCTATGAGATGTCTGAATACAGATCTGATCTGTGATATACTACCTTTGATACTAAAGGTCTGCAGCCTCCTTACCTAAAGCTAGGAGTTTGTAACCAAACACATTGTTGAAAGCAGCCTGTATTATTGTTTCACAACTGCGGGGGGAGGGGTTAGAATCTGAGGAATAGGAAAATAGAATGTGGAATCTGGCTTACATGATAAAATTGAGAAATTTGGAAAAAGATGGAATAATTAGACAATTAAGAAAAAATCTTTACAGAAAAGCCAAGTCTGATTATATTATACTGCAGTGATACAGATGTTGTAGTCATATGTGTTATTAGTTATATGACATTAATAATGAATATGGGTATTCAATTACCAGCCCCAAGTACAGCACTGAATCAGTGGCATATGTAAATCAATAGTAAATCAGGGTGTATTTAAATCCCATTGATTCAACAGGTCTATTGTAAATTTCTGTATCCATTTATAACCAGTTTGCTACACGCATTATAGTAGGGTAGGAATTTGCATTCATCAGATGCTATTCAGCTGCAGCTTCCACCACCCCAAGACAGCAGAGTCAATGGTGATTGCTAGAAGCAGTTGCAGTTCAATGGCATCAAGACTCTGGAAGGCCATAAATCTCTCAACCATACCCAACACCACAGACACTCGCAGGCAGGCAGGCAGACAGACAGACAGACAGACAGACACACACACACACACACACACACACACTGGCCTAAATCCTATTCATAGTCTGAACTAGAGTAGAAACAATGATTATGTTATGTAGGGTTTCCATCCACTATATGAGGTTCCACCCTGCTGTGGTCACCAAATGTGACCGTTTCCCAACACACATCCCACCATCAAGGTACTTATGAGGAGGATTTCTGCAACTTCAATCTGATGGATATCAGCCCTCTAGATTTAATACTGCCACTACAGACAACTTCTCTGAATCCAAGATATTAAACAGATAGCACTTCTGGAGGCCAAAAGTATATCAAAAGAAAAACAAGCCTTTATTTATATAAGTTAAACATAAGGCAACACAGCAGATCCATTTATTACATTTGAAACACTACTCTCTCTCCCCCTCCCTCCTCTTAACTCCCCAACAATAACCAACCCTAATCTACTTCATATGTTTTTCTACCTACATTCTAGTCAAACTCCCCACTCAGACTGAAAACTCGCAACTATCATTCACCAACTCCTCAAACATTTCATTCTCTCCCCCTTCAAGCATACTTCAATATACACACAGTAAATCAAACATTTTCAAATACAAATTCATGACATCACAAGCTACATGTTGACTTACTAATCAACAATTGATTTAATGGATCTACTCTAGTTGAGTTTAACAGAATTCTAGCCAGTACCTGCTCTCTCATAATCAACAGATGGATACATTTTACCTGTAGTTAACTGACCATATAAACAGTGAAATACAGAAAATAAGAAAGAAATTGAATCCAAACAAAATCCATTATTCAGAAAATATATTACTAAACGTATGATCAGCTAGGATCTATGAACTACAGCAAAGCTCATATTCTGTAACTTGTTCAGTACTAAGAACATTTTTTCCCCTTAAAAATGGATATGAAGTCACCTTGGATCAACCTGGAAGCAATTTTAATAGAGAGTGAAATATATGTCTCCTGATGCTCTGATAAAAACTGTAATTAAAAATGCAGGCTGTCAGTTACAACCAACATTTATTTAAACTAGAAGTTGCATCACAGAGACATGATGTGACTGACTGCTTGAGAGAGGTTATTCTGAGTTTTCTTGCAAGAGCCACTCTACTGTCTAGAAGCAATGAAACAATGAGCTGAGAAACTGGGACATTTCCTGGAGCGCCAATGAACTTAGAAGTTGCCACTGACAAGATTAATTAGGACTGTGAGGAGAGATGCTTCCCTCAGCTTTTGAAGTGTGGTTTAATTTGAAGATTATTTTGTCAATGTGGAAATGTATCTGTCTCTTCCAAAAGAATGTGCTAACTGTTGATCAAAAGTGTTTTACTAGTCTTTCTTCTCCAGCTGGATTCGTTGTGTCCTGCAAACTTGTCACTAAAAGCTAGGTCATGTTTTCTGCACGAAGACAGAAGACCATGCAAAGAAGGGGGAGTATGCTGTCTTCTAAATAAGTTTTATGTATGCCATTTGAAATCTCTGAAAACACAGAGCCTTGGGGTTGCTAATCAGGCATACAGAAGGGCACGAGACTGTTAAAAGGCATACTCCTATGTCTTTTCCAACAGAATGTGCCCAGAAATCCTCTAATGGGGTGGGAAACGTTAGGCCAAGGCGAAATCTGTCCCTACTGTCTGATGTGTATGAGCTCCCTGAATGGCTATCTTTTGTTTTCTTGTTGTAATGCCCCTCCTAAGACTTAACATATATCATACAGTTATAAAAAGGTGTAGCTAAAGCAAGGGCAAAATGAAAACACTGTCTCCCAAATAAAAATTCTGTCCCCAAATATAATTTTCCTTCTATCCCTACATTGTTAGCACTGCAAATTGAGACACTGAAAACTTAGAACTCTTATATTTGCTGCGCACACATTCCCTTGGTAACTTTTCCTGCCCCTTTTCTTTAGATGCCTAAACCGTATTTCTAAATGCTTAGTTGAAGGTTTAAGTTACTGTGATGCTAGAAATCGGAGGAATGAATAAACATTTCATGGTGGAGTGAGAATTCTTATTTAGGAGACAGGATCCTCAGTTTGCCCCCCACCAGCACTAGTCTCCTAGGACTTAACTATCATGTCTGCATCCTACGGAATTCCACAACCTATGCTTTAGTGAGGTGCTTATAATTCTCTGCTACCTCTAGTGCAGTGGTTCTCAACCTGTGGGTCCCCAGATGTTTGTGGACTTCAGCTCCCAGAAGCCCCAGCCACTATGGTCAATGCTCAGGGCTTCTGGGAGATGAAGTCCAAAAACATCTGAGGACCCACAGGTTGAGAACCACTGCTCTAGTGCCAGTCTACAGAATTCTTAATCCTGACCAAACCACAAACTACTTAACAAGAAGCCAACCGAATCAGACTAGAGGTGGCATGTTAAGAGGAGACTTGTGAGGAAATAGCAAATTAGTCAGTTTCTGAGCCATGTCGTATTTGCCCATCCTCGATAAATCTGTTAATTTCAGTCTTCTGCTTTGTTCCTCATCTTATTGAATTTAGGCCTTGTAGCAGTCTAATTCTGTACATTTTTTTTCCAAAAAGTCCTCTTCAAAATGCTTATGCGTTTTTGTGCACATTTTTAATTACTGTACATATTGATGTGCACTTTTTTTGTTTCTTAAATGTATGTACTTTTTCCTTAATATATGCATTTTTGTCTCACTCTTTTGACTGGAGAACTATATTGTAAGTACTGGTGGAAGTGGAAACATTGGTGTACAAATGTATTCTGTTTGTTCATTGGCTGGAAATGCAAGTTAGCTAAGTGTGTAAGAAAATTCAAACTGAAATGTCTTCTCCACTCCTATTGTTCACCTATAACCCTGCTTTGCTCCCATATTTGAAGTACATATTTAAATATGTATTTTAATAGTATTTTTCTCTCAAACTGCGCATTTCTAAATGTTGTGTGTCTCAAGTATGCATTTTGATAAGCTTTTTTGCACTCCAATAAAAGCATAAATTTAAAATTTATTTTTAAAGCAATTGAACAATTTATAAAGATAAAAACATGAAAATTCATTAAAAACTATATATATATATATATATATATAAATAAAAAATATATATAAACTATATACAAACCACAATCATAATAATAATAAGACAACATCTCAGTAACAAATGAAGTCACCACGTGATGTGGTGTGACATCTTGTTCTTAGAGTACTACCTTTAGTGCAAACTCAGGCTCATGTTGGGTAGATGTTTAAAGCATATGAGCTTAGAAAGAAACCAAGAACAATGGAAAGCAGAACAAGGAGGAGGAGAATTGTGACTTCCACACATGTGTTCTGGTCATTCAGAAAGAGAAGTGTCATTGCAGCAAATGTCAAAAGCCAGAGATGGTTCTATGTGAAGGCCTTGTGAAGCTGACCGAAACTAATAATTTCAAAGTGAGACCACAGAATGAATCTATGAATTAGGTTCTACAGTAATTGCTTACTTCTGCACACAGTGTGCTGGTGAAACAAATTCCCTAAAGAGGAAGTTGAGCATGTGAAGAAAATGAGAAATACTTTACAGTACTATGCATTTCTATGCACGCATATACTCTCCCTTATGAGAAGAGGTACATGTTTGTGGTCATTTTGTGCTTCTTCCCTGAATGGCTGCCTTGAGACATCCTTCTTGCTGTCAAAACATGGAACTGGATGTCCTATACACACACCATTATGAACTTAGCTGGATCATCAACTGCCTGCCAAAAGATTTCTCTCATTGGCCTACGTTGCCACTAAAATTGCACCCATATGTTTATGGTCATACATGTATGCACACTCCCATCAACGCTTGCATGTACGAAGTGCATTAAAATAACAAGAATTTTTTTCTGAAGCAGTGCACACATGGGAGACCAAGAGTACACAACAGGTGAATTTGGCCGAGGGGGATAGCTGGAATGTAGGCCTTGTCAAAACGGTGGAATGGGGGAGGCATAAGCATAGCACTGTCAACTCTGCTTTGAAGCAGTAATAGGAGAAAAGAGAAGAATTGAAAACAAAGTAAGTGTAGTTATGTGTTCAGAGGAAAATACAAGAGACAGGTGACAGACTTCCTCAAAAACTGGCAAACTCTCCTTCACCGTAGATTTGTAAACACAGACTGGATGGCCACTTTTCAAAGGTACTTCAGCAGGGAATGGCTGTACCAGCAGGAAGTAGACTAGATAGCCACTGAGGCCCCTTCCCTGGTTTTCTGCAACCACTAAAGCAGGTTACTAAGCTTAAACACAAACTACAAAATGATCTACGCCTGCCATCATGATTGAACATCAAGTAACATTACATATAGATTTCTCACAATTATAGTATTTCTAACACTTAGCAATAGCGTGTAGCATGTGTATTTCTATACCGCTTATCAGCTAAGTGCTTTCTAAGCCAGAGCTTTCCCAATGGTGTGCTGCGACACGTTAGTGTGTCGCCTGAAGTGTGTAGGTGTGTCACCTACAATCTTGGAAATTTATGTTATTATTTATAAATCATATATTTTTAAAAATATAAGAAAAGTTTTCATGAGATATGTTGTGTCTCCATACATTTCATTGTTACAATTTATGTAGGTGTCCGTATCTCTTATAAGGGAGTTAGTTTAACCTCCAGTTTGCTAGTAAAATTGAATTACTGTGTCGCAAAATGATGCATGTCTAAAAAGTATGTCACCACCAACATGAATAGTTTGGAAACCTCTGCTCTAAGTGGTTTACAATGTGTTAGCTAATTGCCCCCAACAAGCTGGTTACTCATTTTACTGGTCTGCAGAAGGATGGAAGGCTAGGTTATATATGTGCCTTCTTTTAATTTAATGTTGTGTATTGCCTTGAATCTCCCGTCAGGGGAAAGGTGGGATACTGAACAAACAAACAAACCTGCACAATTTCCTCATAGCACAGGATTTTTGTGTTTGTTGGGAGGTGAGGCTCTCTCTACGTTTATCTCCATTTGTTTTCCACAGCTATGCAAGAAATGCTTCACCTACCATCTTAGAAGTTCGCACTATGTGTGGCCAGCTTTAGCTAGTAACATGAGAGTATTCCCTAAGCCACCAAGTGCTCAGAGTTTGGTGGCAGAACTCTGGCAATAGCCCGAGCCTCATATCAGCAGCTAGTTCTTTATTGGTTCTTCGCTAAAGAACAGCACATATTTATCAGGGCTGGTTCTACCACTCAGGAGAGTGAAATATCCACCTCTGGCACATTTGAATATTGTGAAATGGCAGTAAATAGTAGCTGTTTATTTTTTGCATTCCATTTTAACTGTCACGAGGGATATTTGTGGAATTTTCAGCTGGATGTGCCAAAGTAACTTAGCTCACTTTAGGCACTGTGCACTTTGGTATGAGTGAGCACAGAGAGGTTTGATCTGCTTCTTTGTTTCAAGCAGCAAAATGCCCTGACACTTTTCCTTGTGTGTTCATATTCAGAGCTTCTAGGAAACAGCCTTTAAAGACATAAACAGGTTGATTTTCTTGAAGATACAAACAGAGGGTATAAGGTAGAAAATAGCTGCTTCATACTGTGTGCAGCATTGTAGATACCGAAGGGGAGGGAGATGATAATCTCTAAACACTTTCGTCATGATTTGAGCCATTTCCGCACTAAACTCTTATCGCATGATTATTCCACTTTCAACATCCTATGGAATCCTGGGGTTTGCAGTTTAGGGAGGGGGTGGCCGGCCCCTCCCTAAACTGCAAACCCCAGGATTCCATAGGATGTTGAAAGTGGAATAATCACACTATAAGATTATAGTGCGGAAATGGCCTTGGACACATGTTGACAAGCCAAACTGGCACAAAGTCTCAGCTTAATTTTGCTGCATGTTCAGAAATGGATATATGACTCTTTGCACTTGACAAGTTTAATGTCACAAAACCACAGTATGCCACATCAAATATGACCTCACTGCTCCTGTATACCATTGGATTAGTATTTTCAATTCATTTATTCATTCAATTCATATCCCATATTCCCTGAATGGCTTTTCCCTAGACCTTCTTCAGCTCAAGACGTCTGGGTAATGTATCCTCCTCTCTTTTTCTTTTAATTGAAACAGTACGGTTATGAGACATCGTGACAATGGTTTTCCTTCTTCACTGGTTCTCAGTCCATTTCTGGACCAGTTTCAGAGAGCTGTTTTTGTTTTTTGTTTTTTATGGCCATCCACAGATTTGGGTGGCTGGAAGATCTCTCCTCTCTATATATACTCATCCAGAGCTTGAAGTCTTCAAAGGCCCTTTTCCAAATGCCCCTGTCAAGTGATTTGTGTCAGGTAGTTCCAGGAGTGAGGGCCATTTCAGTGGCAGACCTTGGCTTTGGAATGATCTCTCCAGAAATACACTGGAATCATTTGGTATCAAGAGAAGACTATTTTAATTTTCCCATACTTTTTCATCTGCCTTGGCTTTAAACTGTGTTTATTTATTCTCACAGTGGATTGGTGTTTTTTTGTTTTTTTTTGGTTCTGTGTTACATTTTTATTTTTGTTGAATTTTTAGATCGCTTCACTTCTCGCTGAACACTTCCATGAGAACTCTGTTACAAGGCAACATACAAATACTTAATAACAAACAATCCTATGATGTTAGTTAGGCTGACTTAAAATGACCCATCTATAGGCATCTAGGAAGTGCTGTTGATGTGTTCCTTCAAGCCATTTCTGATTTCTGGTGACCTTCAGGTGAACCTATTATGGGATTTTCTGGGGCTGAGAGTGTGTGATGCATCCAAGGTCACCCAGTGAGTTTCCATGGCCAAGCCAGGAATCAAACCCTGGTCTCCAAAGTCATAGTCCAATGCTCAAATCAATACACCATGCTGGTTCTACCAGTAGATTTTAACCACTAGCACCTCAGCCTAAATTTCTTCTGAGGTTTAAAATGTCATTCTGAGAATCTTGGGCAAAAGGCACTAAAGTTGTGTGAGAAATAACATACACTGTTGGATTGGGAGTATTTTATAACTGTGATGTGATCTGAGTATCTTTGTAAGATGGCGGGGTAAAAATAAACAAATAGATCTTGCTCTGAAGTCTGTCATAAATGAGTTGCTCTCTTTGGTGCTTAGCTAGAGTCTTTAAGCAACTCTATTCTGTTTTGTTTATTTCCCATTATTCCTTCACTGTGGTAACCGTGTTCCTCTGATGTCCTCCATCCCACTGGAAAATATCTTCCTTATCACAACTGTGCTTCCCTGGAGGAAACAACTGGGGGAAAAAAGAGCAGGACGAGAGAATCAAAAAAGAAGATGCGGTGTTATAAATATTTTGTGAGGACTTGGCAATGTACAGGGCCAAGCAGCTTCCATTAGTGCCAGCAGTATTAATTCCAGAAAGACAGCTATAACAAGAAGCCTAGTGCTCCCAGGTCAAACTGTTTACATATAAAAATGGAGTTACAGAATCAAACAGCAAAGATCTGCTTCCAAAAGCAGCCCAGAGACACACAGAGTCCAACTCAGAAAAAGCATATAAGCTTGTGTGAAGTACATGCAGAAAGAAACCTCCTCTCGATTATGAGCCACTAAACAAACAAACAAACAATTACACAGGAGATTGATGCTTAAATTCTACTGATGGTCTTAACTAGCGTAGATCGTCTGAATCAATGGGTTTTACATGCACATAGACTCACAATCCAACAACAGATTCAATGGATCTACTTTAGTTGAGACTCCAAATAGGATACAAGCTTCAATCATCTGTGTAGTTAACAAAAATGCATTTGACAAGATATCACAGAGTTAGCTTCTGTCGTTATCTTCAAATTCACATCTGTGATGGGTTTCATGTGCATGTAGCACTTCATATGTGTTGAAACTATTTTTTCTAAGGGCATTGCATTGCTTTGGGGTGATGCATATGCATACAAAACCATGGAATCACAGAGCTGGAAGGAACCATAAGGTCCACCTAGTCCAATTCTCTGCTATGTAGGAATATGCAACGAAAGCACAAAAAATGGCCATCTAATCTCTGTTTAAAGACCTTAGACAAAAGACACTCTACCACCTTCCACTCAAGTCAAGAAGTTCTTCTCAGTGTTTGGATGGAACCTCTTCTCTTGTAATTTGAATTCATTCATTCATTTCTAATCTCTGGAGCAGCAGAAAACAAGCTCGCTCAAGAAGCATACTGTAGACACGTACAGTATCTGAATGCATGTAGAGAGTCTGCTGCCTTGTAGCCCGCATATAGCATTTCTACACTGAGGGACTATCCTGTCATGTGAAAGTGATTCAAATGAAGCTGATCTGCAGAAGATTTTAATCAGACAAAATAAAGTCTATATTCACACAATTCAAAATGAATTCATAGAATCTATGAGCAAAAGGTATGGTTGAGGCCATCAGTTTAAAGGGCTGACCTGAGTTATTTTGTGGCCTGAGACTGAACTGCAAGTGGTTTACCACTTCCCAAAGAAAAAATGCATAGTACCATGGGGCCAGTCTAGTTATTTTATCCCTTGATGCCATCCAACGCACTCATTCCGGCAGTAAAATATAATAATAAAAACAATAATATCACAAGTACCTTTCCTACCCCTTGACAGTAAAAACATTATTATCAACTAATGACTTGCCATCCTTTAGTGATGTCCCCATTTGGGGACTACAACACTAAGGCTACAACACTTCAGTATGATCAACAGCTAGGTCAACTCAGCCTGACAGTTTTAAACAAGAGTTAAAGAAATAAATGGCCAGTTGGTTTCTCACACACTGTCCACTGTGATAGCTATGTGGAGCCTTCATGTATAGGGGAACTGTACTACTAACAACTGGAAGATATCCATTAACTTCTACCGTGCTACCCCATTTTCTTTACGCTGGCAAGCAAACACCTTTTTACTCAGGCAGGCTTTTAGCAATTGATTGGCTGCCAGAAAGGGAGCTTTTAACTGATAGGTACTGTACTTTTTCATCTGCAAGTTTTTAAATTGCCTTTTGATTGAATAGTATTTAGTTTTAGTGTTCATGGAGCTTTACGTTCATGGAGTTACACGGCAGTTCTGCAATGCCGCCTTGTTAGTGAATTGTAATGTTGAGCAAGCAAACGCACAACCCAATGTGCATGGTCAGTGGGATCTGTGAACCACGTCAGCCCATGTGTGCCACTCAGCTTCCGAGCTCTGAAGTGACTACAGCCATTCCACATGAGACAAAAGATGTCCAACTACTTCCGTAAGGGAATTTATACAAGCACAAGACATCCAATAGCGTAACTTTTTTTGTATCTTTATTTGCTATTCTTGTTGTGTGCTGTATGTTGGCTTCAAGTTATGAATAAAAGGCTCACAGGAATCTCTGTTATCAACAGCGCTACTCAGGTCTTGCAAACTCAGGGCCATGGCTTCCTTTACAGAAACAATCCATCTGTAATGTAGTCTTCCTCTTTTCCTACTGCCTTCCGTTTCACCTGCTTTTAATTTTGTTGCAAGACATGGAGAGTCCAACTTTGAGGAGAAAGGTGGGATATAAATCAAATAAATACATGCTATACCCCATTTGTTAGTGGTCAGCATCATTTAGTTGGCCACTACCAGAAGGAAAATGTAGAATTTGACAGACCTTGGTCTAACTTTGCAAGACACTTCTCTGGTAAGCAAAAATTCCAGTGAAGTCATTGGGACTTAAGCACATTAAGAACCCACACGTTACTCTGTGGCTGCACTCAAGACTCAGACGATGACAAAGCCTAGATCTGAATTTGTATATCCAGGAATGCACAGTTCTGCATGTTTGTAATTTGGATTGTAATTAAACAAATGAAACATACATTAAATAAAATTTTGGGATCTAATTATTTGTTTGTTAGACACACAACGAGGGGACAATTTTTACAGGATGCAGTCTAACAAAGGTTCCTTATTGATTTTAGAATATATAGCTCTAAAATCTTCCCAGTCCTTGTTAATGCTCCTTGTCTTACGATGATGTTGACCAAGTTCTCTGTAACAATGAGCAGCTAGGCCAGTAAATTCCAGAGATAGTTATCCGTGACATCAAAGTTAATCAGCCACTTGCTGCTGGGTGAGTTTTGCAGCTTCTGGGCTCTGAGCATTCTGCTATATACGAGTTAAGGTTTCTGAGTTCAACTCACTATCATTAGCTAAAGAAAAACCAGCACAGTAACAATGTTGTTAAAAACTTTCTATCAAAATGAAGCCTCACAAGCACTTAAAGACTGCCTGTTGATGATGATGGCAGATCATTTAGAAACTGTTGAAAAATGGAAAAGTAACAGTCCACTTGTGCTTGTTCAGTGGTGTACAAGGGTTTGAGTTTAGCCATGATGAAAAAGTTGAACAGGCTTTGGTTATCTGAGCAGCAAATACTGTCAGATTCCTTTATTATTAGATGTTTTAAGCTTTTTACATGTATAATGATTCTTGGTTGGTTTGTGCAGGTTTAATTTTGTAAGGTTGCTAATCTGTTTTTGTTAATGATTATAGTTTTGATTGTGACTGGTAATTCTATGAAGATCAATGCTCAGCTTTGGTTATACTTTGTGATTCTGTTTGCATTTATGTTTTCAGCCACAGAAACAAGAGCCACTGAGAAGCTGCACCCCTGGCCTCCCCATAAAGATATCAGGGCAAAGGGAAGATTGACCTGACCTCATCCACCAGCCAAAGAAGGGCTTTTATTCCTCTTTCTTTCCCCAACAAGGAAGAACACCTGTAACTGCAGTGGACAATTGCATGGTAGCCAGGGACGAATTCTTCTATCCCAAACCTCCACACAGACTACACTCACCCAGTAAGCATGTCAAAATTCCATCTTTTCCCTCCATTTCTCCTTCAAAATGGTGAGCAGAAGTGATGTCACCTCACTTCCTATCTCCATTTTAAAGGAGAAACAGAAGGGAAAAAAAATATTGGAAAGAGGATGGGGATTCTCAGAGGAATCTGGAGGCTGGTAAGGCAGCTACATGTTTATGTGTATTTGGGAAAGCTCTGGGTGCACATTTTGGGCAATTTATACCCAAAAACTGCACTGAAAAAAATTGATGTCTTTTGGGAGGTTTAGGGAGGACGGTTTGAGGTTTCTGGAGCTACAAAACTAGGATCCATGGGCCATGCATGACCCATGAGCCATTCTCCCATCCCTGACCTATAAGAACTTTGTAAGTTAGTGCCTGGGTTCGTTTTTTTTACTTCTTTCTACTGCTTTATCTCCTGACTTTGGAAGCATAAGGGTAGGAACTATTTATCTTACTGTTAATTTTTGTAAACCACTCTGGCAGTCCTGGAGGAAGGGCTGTGAAGTAGAGTAAAAAATGCTTTAAATGAACAAGTAACAAAAGTATATTATTTCTTTGATAGGATACTTAAATAAACCAAGGTACCTGGTAGCCAATAAAGGGTAGGAATGAAGAGGACTAAACCAAGCCTCCTTAATTCGTGGCATGTTCTCATACATCAGGAGGTCCTTCTCAGTCAGCACTACAAGCACTGGCTTCCAATGCCTGTCATTCTCTCCAACCACCTGGAAAAAGGAAAATGAGCCTCAGTGACAAAGAATATTATTGGCAGATTTTGGCAGCCAATTAAGTGGCAAGAACAACAAGCAAGAACATCACTTTGGGGCAATATAAACTCTATAGAGCCAGCATGGTGTAGTAGTTTGAGGACCTTTCCACACTACACAGTTCCACTTTCAACATCCTATGGAATCCTGGAGTTTGCAGTTTAGGGAGGGGCCTTTAGAATTCTCAGCCAGAGAGCTCTTTGGCCTCAGTAAACTACAAACTCCAAAATTCCAGAGGATGTTGAAAATAGAATAATAGCACTAGAAGAGTGTAGTGCGCAAAGGCCCTGAGTGTTGGATTACGACATTGGAGACCAGGGTTCAATTCCCCTCTTGGTCGTGGAAACCCACTGGGTGATGGTGGGTGGGTCACATACCCTCAGACCCAGAAAACCCCATAATAGGTTTGCCTTAGAATCACCATAAGTCAGAAACAACTTGAAAGCACACCACCACCACCACCACCACATATTCTAGGTGTGGGCTCTTTGATTTAGATTTGATCTGGATAAGACCCACTCTTGGAAAAAGGTGGGATATAAATAAAGTGATTAGTCAATTGATTGATTGTATTAGTAGCATAGTGAGTTGGAAAGAATTACCACCGTCCCCCAAAAAAATCCCATGTGCCAGCTTACTTCAGAATGAATGGATGGATGGATGGATGGATGGATGGATAAATAAATAAGGCACCATTGATAGCTATGTTTTCAAAGTATTGGCAGTCTAGCACTAAACCAGACAGGCCTCTGGAAGTAGGGAGTTTTCCAATCTGCGTGCCATTACCTGTTGTAGCAGACCAGCAGACTTCCTGCATGACTCCCAAAGATGCAACATTTGCAGCGGCTGCCCAAAAGCCAAGGAGAAGTTTGGGCAAATCCAATTTAGTGAACTATATAGATGTCTATCTGATGTATTTTTAAAATATCATCAACAACAAAAAAGCATGGATTTTTGTTTTCATGTCAAGACTTTGGTCTCCCCAACTATTTGACTATACTTTTTTAAAGTGAAGATGTATCTTGATGTATTTTTAAACAAGGAAAACAAAAAGATGGTATGGATTTTTGAGTCCATGTAGAGATTTTAGTCTCTTCTACTGTTTAACTGTATTTTTTAAAATGTAAAGATGTATCTTTATGTATTTTTTAACCAAAAAGGTGGTATGTTTCTGTGTTGAAATTGTTCATTATTTAAATCTACTGTTTTTGTTATTTGTGATTCATGTAACTATAATGACTGAAACAACAATAAACAATTCCAATGTGTATGGGACACAAATCAAAGCATCCTTTTGCTCCCATGTATTAATGCAGGGACGGGCAACTGTCTGAGTTTGTGTGTGAATGTGCTTTCAAGTTAACTTAATAGTGACTCCATGAATTCCATAGTGCTTTCTTAGGTAAGGAATACTCAGAGGTGGTTTGCCACTATCTTCCTCTGAAATATACCCTACAATTCCAGTATTCCTTGGTGTTCTCCCACCCAAGTACTAACCAGGGTTCACCCTGCTTAGGTTGCAAGATCAACCCCCTCTCCAGAAAAACTTGAAGGTCTGCCCTCTTCCAAAATATTTTTTTGTCACTAAATGCCACAAAAGCTCTCTAGTGGACAGGGGAACATTTTTGCTGTGTCTCCTCCTGGGCTGCTTGAGGCCCTGGGTGAATTTTTATCATCACAGGAAATGACTTGGAAGCCTCTTCTGGATTACTTCCTGTTTATTTTAAAAGTGCCTCTCTTGGGCCTAAAATGACCCAGACAGTAGACAAAAGAGAAAAAAAAAAGTAGCAAAATTTATCCTCATGCCCCTGGAGGGCACATGGGGGCATTTTAGAATCATAAAATCAGAGTTGGAAGAGACCACAGGGGCCATCCCGTGCAACCCCTGCCATGCAGGAGCGCACATCAAAGCACTCCCAACAGATGTCCACCGATTTTGAGGACCATTTTAAAAAAAATAAATGCTTGAATCTTGGAGGGCCCTGTGCTGATGATTGACAAGCAAGGATTCATCCTCCTTTCAAGAGCTGCATCGAAACAGCTGATTCTGGGGCTTACCTTTAAGACTGTGAGCTGCAGCTACTTAGGATAGCAAAATGGATATCAGCCACCTTTGTAGAGATCAAGGCCAGCTCAAAATAGTCAGCTCTCTGAGGCACAGCAACAAATTACCTCCTGCTCTCTGGCCACCCCAAAGTCCATGTGAAAAATGCCTTGGGTTGGTCAAATTATTTTTTCATCTAAAACAAATATCTCACCAGTGCCTCACCCGGCAATAATGAAACAGTAAGAATAAACTAAACAATAATTTGTTGCCCTTTCAACTAAACCATACTGCCTGCAGTGGCTGTTTCACTCTAATGACAGGTCCAACCTCGGTTCAGATTATAACAGGATGTTTACCAGACAGAGCAATCACCCCAGAATTGGCCAGTTGTGATTCTCATTGTTGGCTGTTGCTGTTTTCTGAATTAACGTTCAGATTTCTGGGGAAATAACTTGTTTCTTAACCTGTGTGACCTGTCCAATCCAGTGTTTGCTGAATAGCTTAAAAGTGCATTTTTAATAAGCTGCAGCCAACTGATAATTAAATTAAAGTCCATCTTCCAGTGTGTGGAAAGCCATTCTATATTTTTCATAAACTGGGAAAGGCCATTACATTTAAGACCTTTTTTAAAAAGCAAGCAAATCATCAATTGTTGTCAGGCTCAGTTTTTCAGCAGGTATTCAGGTTGAGGGAACATAAATGAAATCGATGTTGAGGCCAAGGCTTTCACGGCCAGAATCCATTGGTTCTTGTGGGTTTTTCGAGCTTTGAGACCGTGTTCTGGTTGTATTTTCTCCTGACGTTTCGCCTGCATCTGTGGCTGGCATCTTCAGAGGAATCAAGATGCCAGCCACAGATGCAGGCGGAACGTCAGGAGAAAATACAACCAGAACACAGTCTCAAAGCCCGAAAAACCCACAAGAACCAATAAATGAAATCCTTTTTGGTTCATAAAGGATACATAAAGGAGAAATGTTGTGGGGAGCTATTTTTCTGTACCCAATAGAAACAGAAGCTTGATAAAACCGTGAGAGAAGTCTGACTTTTGTTTCTATTTCTTGCTTGACAGAAAAGCGCTTTTGGGCACATGCCGAAATGTATTTTGATTTAATATTTTTCAATGTTTTTTCCTCACTGTTTGATTAATGGTAGGGTCAACAGTTTGTAATCCTTATCACCAGGACATTTTAAAAGTGCTCTAAATGAATTATTTTCACTCCCCACTGGAATTCTAATGCACTGATTGCTAGCAGCAGGGTTAGAATTGTGGTTAGGGTTAGAGTCAGCAATAGAGTCTTGTGTACAGTTCTGTCATTTTCTAAACTCACTGAGAATTTTAAGGCCCCTGTTCACAAATGGGGCCAACCTAATGACAACCAGAGAATTCCATTTCTGCTTATTGGCATTATTGTTTGCAGAAAAAAATGGCATGAAATTTTCTTTGTCCCAAGATGTTATGTTCTCTCTCTCTTTCTCTCTCTTTCTTTCTCAGACATAACACACACACACAATGAAGTGCCAAAAAGCAACAGATTTCTTGGGACAACTTTGGCTCATCTGTGTTGTTGTTGTTGTTGCTGCTGCTGTTGTTGCTTTTTCCTGTAAACTTCCCCTCTTTCAAAACTGTACATGGCAAATTGAAGCTGTGGCTAAACATCTGTGGGTTCTACTGTACCAAAGGGCTTTAATAGTGTGCTGTATTGTTTCACTTGTGCTGTTTTTAATTCCTGTTTCATATTTTAACTGTAAACTTTAAACTGTTTTTAGTGTTGTTAACACTTTAATTCTCTTTTAATGTTGATCTATATTTTTCAGCTATGTCATATGTCTTTTAATGTGTGAGCTGCCCTGAGTGGCAGCCTGGGGAGGAGCTGGGTATAAATAAAGACAATAATAACAACAGCAGCAACTTGGAGACAGAGTCAACAGTATTGCTGATAGAGCATTAACATCCACCGGCGTATTTCCCCAAGTTTTCTACTGTTGTCAGCTATTCAAAATGGCTTGACAGTTATCAAGAGAGGGCTGCTGTGCGCCATTCAGTTGGAGTCACATGGCCAGGAGAAAGAAATTGTCATGACCCACCAGTGGTCCAAGAAGGTGTGTTTCTTTTGCTCAGTGTGTGATTTTTAGCTGGATGGTGCCCAGCAGCTCTTCTCAGGCAGTTGTAGTAGCATTCAAAGGCCATCCAGGTGCACTACACATGTTCATGTGTGTGTGTCCTTGCATAAGGAGATACCACATACCTCTTTTCACAACAACCAGAAGCAGTCATAAGCTGGAGTAACAGGAGGTTATGCCAGTCCCCAACATGATTCCAGCCATTGTTTGCAACTGTTCAAGGAGCACAGCTCTTCAGACAACAACACTGTAAAATACCTACATGATTTATTTTGTCTTTCATTTATTGAATTTATATTCTCCTGTTCTCTTTGCTGGGTGGCTATGTTATAGGCTAAATTCTGCGTGGATTGATTCTGAAGCTTATACTTGGAGGGCTAAAACATCCCATCTTGGAGCTTGAAGGTTTGTTGGTTTGTTTGTTTTGATTAAAAAGTTTTGATTCAAGAGCACAATATGAGCATCAGGTTATACATATAAATATAATGGAATGTCACTGGCTAACGGAAAAAAAGCTGCAATGCAGAAATGTATTACACAAAAATGACAGTTATGCTCTGTCTCTCTCCAAACTATATTTACAATCACTCAAACTCACTGAAAGTGATGTAAAAATTTCCAGTGCTGAACCTGATTAGCCTAGACAGCCATAAACACAGGATTTTGGTACTTCCTGCACAGCAAGAAATTTGGGCTACATTACATCTTTGATCCTGACAGCAATGAAGGAGGCAATACTCGGAGAATTATTTCAAGAGGAAAACAAAAAGACATGAGAGGCTGCCGTTTTCATTTCTAATCTCTTCCTGATCCCACTACGCACTACAATACAGGCTTGTGTTGTCGCTATCAGATCTGGGCATTAGCCAAGGCATACAAAATTCCCCACAGGGCACAATATGAACTGCTGTTAAAGTACCTAATGAAAACAAGTGATGCAAGTTGGTGAAGGACTGGGCTAGAGGAAGGAGATTACACAGCTTCAGCTGTAGTGCCATTTTTGTGCTAGGAGCCTGAACACTGCAGGAAACTACAGGAGCAGTACTTGAAAAAAAGTTACTTACGAACCCTAAACAGAATTGTACAGTGCATTAAACAGTTTCAGTTTGGTGGGTTTTTGGGGCCAAAAAATTGCGGGGAGTGTTCTGAAGTGGAGGTGGATCACTTGGGGGTCACAACAGCAGCAACACTGAACCTTGCAAAAAACTATACGTGACCCATGGCCTAGATGATTTATGCTCCGGGGGGTGTTTCACCATACAGTTATAGTACTGTAATTCCACTTTAACTGGCATGATTCTGTTCTATGGAATCCTAAGATCTGCAGCTTAGGAATATATTCCCTAAAGCTATATTCTGCTCTAACTACTATGGCTTTATCCTACAGAATCCTGAGGTTTGCAGTTTTGAGGTTTTGGATTTGAGGTACTTCTCTCAGCTAGAGACCTCCAATTTCTCACCACACTACAAATCCCAGGACTCCACAGGATGCTGTCATCAGTTAAAGTGGAATCATAATGCTATAACGGTGTAGTATCAAAGGGCCCAAGGAGTGGTGTCATTTAATGGGGCCACACTCATGGGACCACACCCCACCCTATGCTCCCACACCCCAAAGTTATAAAAGTAACCCACTAACAGCTACACTTCAAAAAGGGGTGAAGCTATCTCTCATTAAATTGCAAGTATTATGTAACTGAGAGTTGGCATGGTGTAGTGGTTTGAGTGTTTGACTATGGGCCTCTCTGCACTACACTGTTATAGTGCTATTATTCCACTTTCAACATCCTATGGAATCCTGAGGTTTGCAGTTTAGGGAGGGGCATTTAGAATCCTCAGCCAGAGAACTCTTGGGCTCATGAAAATACAAACTCCAGAATCCCACAGGATGTTGAAAGTGGAATAACACAGAACTATAACAGTGTAGTGAGGAAAGGCCCTATGACTCAGGAGATGAGGGTTCAATTCCCTGCTTGGCCATGGAAATCTACTGGGTGACTTTGGGCACATCACACACTCTCAGCCCAGAAAACTCTGTGATAGGTTCACCTCAGAGTCACTATAAGGTGGAAATCATATAACCAAGTTATGCCTTTTATATTGAAATAAGGGATTAATTGCAAGTAACTATTTCTGTGTCATCATTTACTTTTAAGCTATGAAAATGCCTATGTATCTGGGAAGGAGATACCATAGATGGACTTCCAGGACCCAATAGGACCTAGGAGCATTCATGGCCTGCTTAAGCTCCTTTAGCAGGGACATTCCAGGGCAGGACCTATGGAAACAACTGTTGTTGGTGCTGAATTAATTTAAAAAATGCATTGGTCAAATGTTAATTCTGAAATGGATTATAGTTGTGGTGTGAACTGGATTCTTAGACCACACTGCTCTTCTGTGTGAGTTGAAGCCTGAAGATTTTTTGTGGAGAAGTATTCTATCACTTGATCCTTTGTTTGCAGGCAAAGGTAGATTAATCCAAAAGTATGCTGGCACCTCAGCTACCGCTGGGGGAAAAAACACAGACTGAGAGGAGATGATCTAGACCCCCATGCCAGTCTCCCCAAAGCCTCCTTCCCACTCCCAACTTTGCAGGTAGAAGTTACTCAAAATCATCAATGCCCTCTTAAATTCATGAAAATACACAAACTCTGCCCCAGCCAGATATCCATCCACAATTTCCACCCTCAAATATCTATTTTTGCCTCTATATGCCAACTAAAATGGTGATAGGAAGTGATGCAACAACACTTCTGGTCACCATTTTGGAGGAGAAAAGTTAGAAAAGTAAAAGTCTTTTGGCATAGTCTGGGGGGGGGGCATGCTATCCTCATGGAGAGTCAGGAGAAATTGGCCCACAGCCCACACAAAATTGCCTGTCCCTAACCTAGACCGTATAAATTATCATTTCCCTGCACACAGTCACTGCAGCAGGCTGGTTAGCTCTCTTTCAGGGAACTTTGTCTTCTTTTCCGAGCTTCTCACTGAGGAACCCTGATAAGCTCTGATGGAACCCATGTATTCCCTGGACAGCCCTGATATGTAAGACTCATTTTAGAACAAACACACACATTATCAGGAGAACTAGCCAAGAAGCACAAAGCCGTATCTATATGAATAGTTACTCAGTAGATTAACGAATGCTTTAATATGCTTTCATTTCTCTGTTGCTGTAACCTCACCAACAAAGCACAGCTGTAGCTGCTTTTTCCTCCAATGTTGTGATCACCAACTGCTGTGAAAAATCTTCAGGTGACAGAGACCTTTCCCAGTCAATTGGTGGCTCCTTCTTCTATTTTCAAGCTCACAGGGACACAATAGGCCTTTCCATACTACAGTGTTAAGAGTGCTTTAGTCCACTTTCAACATCCTGTGGAATTCTGGGGTTTGTAGTTTACTGACGCCAAAGAACTCTCTGGCTGAGACTTCTACATGTCCCTCGCTAAACTACAAACCCCAGGATTCCATAGGATGCTGAAAGTGGACTAAAGCACTCTTAGCATTGTAATGTGGAAATGGTCTATGGGCCTTTCCACACTACACTGTTATAGTGCTATTTATTCCACTTTCAACATCTTATGGAATCCTGGGGTTTGCAGTTTAAGGGGGGGGGCATTCAGAATTCTCAGCCAGAGAGCTCTTTGGCCTCGGGAAACTACAAACCCC
Source organism: Iguana delicatissima (assembly GCA_948472985.1). NCBI lineage: Eukaryota > Metazoa > Chordata > Lepidosauria > Squamata > Iguanidae > Iguana > Iguana delicatissima. The sequence goes on from CAOKZL010000762.1 coordinate 337,776, forward strand.
AGAATTCCACAGGATGTTGAAAGTGGAGTAATAGCACTGTAACAGTGTAGTGCGGAAAGGCTCTATGTTTGTTACTACAATACTTCTAGTGTAACTTATAGGACTCAAATATGAAGGAGAATTAAGCATACAGAATTAATCATGAAAAGAAGAGAAATCAGTTACATGTGCTTAAACATTCAGAATATACACCTGTTGACATATTCTGCTTTTCTTGGCCATGCCAGTTAAAATGGAATTGTAATGCTATAACTGTGTGGTATGAAAAGACCCACAGAATGGTGTCAATGAATGTAACCACACTCACCCTAGGGGATCACGCCTCATACCTATAAAATTAATTGACAGCTACCTCTCAAAGAGAAGTTAAGCCCCTCACTAAATCACTTGTGTTATGTAACTCAAGAGATCCCTTTTTACTGAAATAAGGGATTAATTGCAAGTAAGTATTTATGTGTGGTCTGAAGACCCTAAAGATACCAGATTCCCATCTGACCTTAGAAGCTAAGTAGGGTCAACTCTGGTTAGTACTTGGATGGAAGGCTGCCCTTTAGGCTATATTTCAGAAGAAGGAACTGGCAAAACTACCTCTGAGTGTTCCTGGCCTAAGAAAACACTATGAAATTCATGGGATCGCCATAAGTTGATAGGTGACTTGCAGGTACAAAACAAACTACTATTTATGTGTAACCACTTACTTTTAAGTGGTGAGAATGCTCAGGGTAAATGCTTGTTGATTTTTTTAAAATTACTATTATTTCTGGTAACACTAAAGAGGATCAGTATATTCTAATGTTCAGCATTTTGGACTGGGGCTTTGGAGACCTAAATTCAAGCCATAAATTTCCCTTGGTTGCACTGTGCCAGTTTCTCACTCCTGCTGTGGTATTGCTGGCTGGCATAATTATACCAGCACAGGTGGCAGGGGTAAAATGACCACAGGTACTGCAACAATGGAGATGGTGGTGGCAGTGAAAACCACATCTATCAGACAAAAAGGCTGATCAGGAGCCAATGGGATAGCTTTGTTTGGAAACAGAGCTGTCTTTCTCTTGTCCTCTCACTGATGCTGTACAAAGATCTAAAAAGGGCCTTCTTCTGGTACAACAGAGCATTACACTCCCATAAATCACCAAAACATTTCTGGCCTCTGTTGGCATGGGCTACCTCACAGGGTTGTTGTGAGGACAGAAGGGAGAAAGAAGAGAGCCATGTGTGCTTTCTTGATCTCACTGGCAAACAGATGAAATATCAACACAATGAATAAAACAATAAATCAAGAGAGGACTTATTTTAAAATAGGCTCTCTCTTTCTGCTCATCTAAAGCCCCACAGTCATAATAAAGCATAGCATTTTCTGCAGAAGCAAACTTTTATTTATTTATCATGTATCTCCTTCAAAACCCTGGCATTTGGGTGGGGGGAGGTCTGTCAGAGTCAGGCTCCTTCTGCTGCTTAGCTTATGAGAGATGACAAGATCACAACCTGCAAAAGTGACATCTACATTCCTATTAAAATTAATCAATTATCTGAGACAAATATCCAGCCTTCCCTAACTTGCAAGTGATGACAGACAACTCTTGACGTTTAGCAGATGTCTATGTGATGCAGCAGCCATCTGGAAAAAAAAAAATCTCCTATCTGACATTTCTGTAGAGTTCTGAATTAGATATGCATACCAGAAATGGATAGAGTGCAATGCCGTATTCTTTCTTCCAGATTACTGAATGATGGAAGATTGCTGAGGCTGTCAGTCTTTCAATGGAAATCCTATTAACAAATTACATGCTCTCTGCAACGAGGACTTGAAAGTTTAATGCTTTCAACTTGCATTTCTAATCTTCTGGTGTTTTCTATATATATTTTTTTGTTACACACTGCTCAAGCATTCAGTGTCCTAAAAGACCATGCCCCTGTTGCATGCTTGAGCATCTGAGGAAAAATCAAGTTGCCTTATGTCAAAGCCACGTCTTAAGCTGTCATCCTCTTCATCTCTCTCTCTTTCCCTCTCATACTCTCCATCCCTTTAAACTTCAGTTCCCTTTCTTACTTCCTAAATTGCAAAAACTATAGTCTGGCCCCAATTCTCAATAAAAGAAATTATGGTGATTGAAAAACCCAGAGCTTCTGAAACAACATAAAAAAAGTAACTGGTAGGAGTTACAGCTCTAAATGGTAACTGAGAAACCCAAAGCCTCTGAAACAACATCAAAAAAGTAACTGGTAAGAGTTACAGTTCCAAAGTCCCCCAAATAACCACTGATATAGTTAAAATGCTTCCAAAAGAACTCTTGCACATTTCTCAATAGTAACTAGACAGCTACATGTACAGTACAATGGAGATACCAGTAATCATTAAATGACCATTGCAATGTAATATAGTTATACCTTAGTAATTAGGAGTTAGTTACACGGAACTGAAGAGCACAAGAGAAGAATAAAAGGAAAGGAGACAATGTACATAGAACTGCTAACCATCATTTTCATTTTTTTTCACTTAGTCTTGTGGATGGGAATAACAGTGGCAACATTAGTTAGCAAACCATACTACAGAACAACGTACAATAGCCTTTTAAAAATGAACAAGCATGTGCTTCCATCTTGCTATTGTTGTGTGCTTTCTAGTAGTTTCCAACTTATGACAACCCTAAGGAGAACCTATCATGGGTCTTTCTTGGCAAGATTTGTTCAGAGATGGTTTGCCATTGCCTTCTTCTGAGGATGAGTGTGACTTGCCAAGGTCATCCAGTGGGATTCCATGGGTATTTGAACCCTATTCTCCAGACTTACAGTCCAACACCCAAACCACTACACCATTCTAGCTCTCACTTCCATCTTAAGCCTACCAATTAGATTTTGTCCCCAGAGTACTAGCTAACAATTAAACACAGCAGCCCTAATTTCTGAGCTCGATCTTTTTTTTGAGAACTAGCTTACTGGTTATGAGTCATTTGAGGTAACAGGTGTATTACAATTGTACGATGCCATTTGGTTTCTATTTTAAATATCTGGGGAATCTGTTCATTCCTTTGGATGTGATCCCAAACCACATCCCAGCCTTGTTGGTTATGCTAGTAAATATTCAAGGCAGCTCTGAGAAGTGCCTTTGAACTTTTTAAGAAGCATCTCAGAGTTAAACTACTTGCTATGTTAAATATATTGCATACATGTAAGATCTTTTTGTGAAAGAAAGGAAAGGAAAAGAAAAGAGCCTCCTGGTGCCAAGGGAAAGATTTTTCTTTCCCTCATTTTATTTATAGACCTCATATGATGGAAGGGAATCTACATTTTAAAACAAAAACTAGTTGGGGTTAAAGTTTAAATCTTCCCAAGCTGCTTGGGCTGGTCCAGATCCACATCAGGAAACACATGTGCAAAAAAGGATTTTAAAATTGCAAGCTATGTATTTAATGTAATACATAGTTTTGGCCTCAGACCAGATAAGTTTCTGGGCAAAAAGGACAAAAAAGTCTATACATAGCGAAACAGAAAAAGATGGTGGTTCATGAATGTAGAAAGTCCCTTTTCCTAAGAGAGACTTGTGGCAACCCTGCTGATTTGGGATGCAACTGTTACTATACTGCAGTGTTTCTCAACCTGTGGGTCCCCAGATGTTCATGGACTTCAGCTCCCAGAAGCCCTGAGCATTGACCATAGAGGCTGGGGCTTCTAGGAGCTGAAGTCCACAAACATCTGGGGACCCACAGGTTGAGAACCACTGCTATACTGGCTGGTATCATACAATGGCATACATCCAACTCACACCACCATGAGCTGCCTTTTTGGTTGTTATGACATTCTGTTCTGATCATGCAACAACCAAAATTACCCCCAAACCCAAATTTTAGTGTCGCAGCCCCCATGCAAGATAGTCATTTGTCATGCTGTGCATCAGAACATCAGAAGGCTACCAGAAAGTCTCTCTTGCAGTGTGTCCAGCTAAAGGAAAATAGCTGGGCAATCTCTGCTGTTCCTCTCCTTTCTCCACTGACATGGAAATGGCCATGTTACAGGGACTGCCTTTCCGAGAATGTCGCTGAGGGACTGTACTAGGAGTCATATCGCTAGAAAAACTTTCTCAAAGCCAAATGGTCTCCTTTGGAAGTGAATATTCTAGGGTTCCCAGACTGACAGTCTTGTCCACAAAATATTCATGCCACTGTTCTTGGCTCTAAATACTCCCTTTGAGGTCAGTGTGGTTCAAAAGTCTTAAACCTCAATCAATTGAATCATGGAGTTTTGTCAGAACTTATCTATTCATGAAGATGCAACAGTTACTCTCATTACTTTCTCAGGTTGGAGCACTAGTTTGCATGCAGAAGGTTCTTGGTTCAATCCCTGACATCTCTATTACAGAATCCCTCCTGAAATCTCTAAAAGTCAGTGTCAGTCAATGTTAAGAATACTAGGCTAAATCAGCAGTAGTAGACAAATAGGCCCTCCAGATTTTGTTGGAATGCAACTCCCATATGCCCTAGCCAGCACAGCCAATTGTGAGAGATTATGGAAGATGCAACTCAATAACATCTGGAGGACATATGTCACCCATCCTTGCACTAGACCTCTCCATGGGCTGCTTCAGCTTAAGGCAAGTTTCTATGTTCCAATAAAAAATAGAATCCCTTGATAAATCTTCAACCTCAGTCCATATTTGCTTGTCCATTGTGATCCTCACATCCTCTTTTCTCATATTATTCAAAGGCCCTGTCAAATATACTGATTTCTGAATACATTCACAATTGGAAGGGTTGCTATTATTATGACACAATCCATCAGGGCAGAAAATTCTAGAAGGAGACAAGTTTCTCCTGAGTTCAGTCTCTATTCTGGTGTAGTTAGATAACATGTTCTATTCCAGAACGCACGACAGGTGCATGTGGCAATGTGCCCAAAATGTTTAGGGCTGGCACTGACAATTGCTCTATGCTGCTATCTGCCTGTTGCTTTTACCTCTACATTCTTCCATGTTCAAGTTTCTGAGCTTTTTTCTTGATAAGGTTGGGGGTTGGGAGTGTTACACAGAGCATGATCCTTCAAAGGCATCTTTCGCTACTTTTTGATTATCTCTTCCTAAAATAAACTAGATTTATTGTAATACCTTCAATTCATCTCTCTCCATGATGCTTGGCTGTTCTTATGTTCAATGGCTATTTCTTCATCTGTCTTCTTTCAGCTGGTTTCACAAAGGAAAGACCATAACTGGGCAAGGTCAAAGGTCCCAGATTCAAACTTTCATGATGTCACTGGTTAAAGGATGTCAGAAAACAAAACTGGAGAAAGGGTCTCTGAATGGGATTCTGGAGAGCCCCCGTTTGAAGTAACTCTGAACTGGACATGATAAAAATTTCTCTTTCCTTCTGATGGCTGCTTTTATCCTGCCTGCCGTATTTGTCCCTCTTCAACATCCCACACACATCCCTGGCCCCATGTCACACTTTCTGGCTTCATGTAGAGGTAAGTCTATTCAAACAGCTTTGGAAAAACTTAGCCAACAATCATTTGCTGCTTTGGGCTTTTCAGTTTTCATTCCTCCTCCAAGAAGCACGATTCTTTGGTTCTTATCAGTCACCCAGAGCAGCCACAGCATCCGGAAAGAGCACTTGGCATGGCAGCATTCAGTTTATTCTAACCTTTTGCATTTCCAAGTACATCCTGCTGCCGTCAGATTATTTCAGCTCAGACCCGCTGCTCCTTCCTTGTATGGTTAGCGTGCACTGTTTGTTTTCTTTTGGTAATCCTTAAATTGAAGTAAATGGCAAAGAGGAGAACATTGTGTATGCTGGGATCTGAGCCCAGGGCTAGCTGGGCTGTGGTTAAGTCAGGTGGTGGCTGACAAAGACGACACAGGAATCAATCATCTTACCAATTTCAGGCCAAACCAGATCCTGAAAGCTTTTAGCATACATTTCTCACACACACCCCACCGCCCTTGTTCAGGCAGAGATACTGGTCTATTTCAGACATAACAGTAAGCTGGAGATAGGAAATGTGTACTCTGCAAATGGGGCTGGGATGAAACTCCTATGATCCTTCACCATTAATGTTGCTAATTAGTATTGATGGAAGTTACAGTCCACCAATATCTGGACAGTCACACATTTTCTGCCCAGGATTTTAAGGAAACTTAGGAATGATCATTTAGCATTCCACAAATAAGCAATGCTGAGCCTCTGGTTTACATAGTATCCCATGTACCTTTCCTCCTTTGGTGTGGCCACAGAGACTGAAAATATTTGCTTCTGCTTTTAAGCTAACTAAAGTTCCCCATTATGCCTGAACTGGGGTGGTATTGTCTCTGGTTAGCATAAATCAGGGTGGGCATGATCTGGAATCCAGAGGGGAACACTTCCCAATTTTCAGCTCCTTTGGAGGGCTGCAACCTGTCATTCTAGCTGCCCTTTTTGGAAGACTGAAATGATGTTGCATCAGCTGTTCTTGGGTAGGGCTGACTGTTTCAGCCCCCACAAAAACAGTAGTTTACAGCCTCACTGATGGGCCAATTTCCCTCCTCTTCTCCCCATTTGTATCATCAAAACGTCCTTTCCAATTCTATCTGAAAAATGTGGCAGCAAAATTCAGGAAGGGGTATTTCAGCCCAGCTCATTTTGCAGCTGAAAGTTTAAAATTCTATAATATTGGCAACTGGGTCACAGGCTAAACTGGTGATCCTTCTTGTAAGAATAATACAGGTAATAACAATAATTCCTATTTCTTTCTATAAACTGAAGTTGTCTGGTCACCTGGGATGAACAAATATTTTCCGTTACAGAACAGGCACTTATCAACCAAGAATTCCTTAATTTTAAGCAAGTCCTTAAGCAAGTATCAGGGTAGTCCACCCCCATTCTGCTTTAAAAAAATATCTGTCCTCTGTTGGGAATGCTTTGATGGTATATTCTTGCATGGCAGGGGGTTGGTCTTGATGGCCCTCATAGTCTCTTCCAACTCTATGATTCTATGAATCCCTCTTTTGTAATGGGGTTGCTGCTGGGTTCAATAGAGTACTATTCTCTTTTGCGAAGCAAAGATCTTAGCAAGAAAGGTTGGGTCAAAAACTTTATCTAACTCGCTCAGTCTTCAGCATAAATGAGGAACCTTGAGATCATGGTGGATGGTGGGGAGGGGGAGATCCTTTCCAGCCTGCAACTTTCTTCTGCTGTTATCTCCAATCAGGAGTAGGAAATAAGGAGGTATTTACACATTACAAATCCAACACTAGACTGAGATTTATTTTGCAGGCAGGAAAACCATCATACTGGCTTTTATGTCTGAGTAGACATCCACAGAATAGAGCAGTGTTTGTAGAAAAATGTCCGAATTGGTAAGCATTATATTTGGCCCTCCTGAGTTTGCTCTGGGCCTATCTAGTATGCCCTTGCTTTATGTCCTTTGCCCTGATAAACCCACACCAACCTTTACGAAATTTGAATTCAGCTCTTGTCTACTACTGCAGTACCACAAAACACATAACTATGGATTAAACAAAATATAGAATGAAGTTCAGGAATAAGGGGGAATGATTATTACATATTTGTGGGTGGCTATACAACAAATGGCATATGACAGTTATTTGAGTTTGTTATGTGCCTTCAAGTTAATTCCATCTGTTTGCCATTGTCCTCCACTTTGCCTCACAGAGAGTGACTTGTCCAAGGTCAACCAATGGGTTTCCATGCTGAGCGAGGATTCAATCCCTGGTCTCCCAGATTTCTAACCCAACACTCGAATCATTACATCACACTGGGACACTATACTATCACTACTGGAGTAATTACAAAAAATGAAACCCGGACAATATTAGATACAGAAAATATGAACCATAAATTGCTAATTGTAAGAAGTTGCTATGTATTGAACACAAAGACTGGTTTCTTGTATGATCCTACTTTGGAAAGTCTTCTTCAGAAAAAAATACAACTTCTTTATTTACCCCTGTATACACATCTAGTAACAAGCAAGCCTCAAGTATAGTAATCAAGAGCTGAAGACATTCCTGGGATATTTCTTGTGCTTCTCTGAATAAAAGAATCACTGCATTTCTCCAAATGAAAGAACTACTCATTGCCTAATGCAATGTCCTTGAGACATCAGATTAAACTGGTGAGTATGACAGGGGCGTCAGATTATAATGGTAGCTGTGCCTTGTCACACTGTTCTCTGAATGTGGTGGTATAATTGTTTTTGTGCACACTCTGGCCCTACAGTTATGTCACAGCTGTTAGGAGTCCTCTGTCTGGAAGCACTAAGAAAAGTGCCCACTTGTTTTCAACAGCTTTTGAAATTTAAAGATACAAATGTATTGGAAGTCTTGCCTGGGATGTGAAATCTATCAAAATGTCTCATAATACTAAACTATGGCTTAACATTCAGTTTAAATAAAGCCATTGTGTTGCCACATCTAATGCTAATGCTCCCCCTTCCTATTTCACAGCCCATAAATTTGGTCTATGAAGTAGCCTTCTTTAAAAGAAAAAAAAAGTAATAAAAAAACAAGGAACAGAAAATGGCTTGTTTTCCCTCCCTTGATTAAGCTGCACAAGCAGTAAACCTGCATTCTGCATTGCTGTTTCAATGGCACACTTCAATTAAGGTGCCAGCATGGTATGTATATCTTTTTTCTTTTTTCTTTCTTTTTCTTTCAAAGCCCTAAGGTGATTTTGCAGTATGTTTTGCATCTAAACCACCTGAGGTCTGAGGTTAATGTGCACACCATACAACTCATTAGCTGCACATTAACTGTTCAAGCAAAAAAAAAAAGTTTTTCCTTCCAATATGATTGATCCAACAATGTCTTGTGTCTGGGGACTCATTCTCAAATGAGTTTATCAAAAATGCAAAGGTCAGCACCTTGGCAGAATGTTTTTTGCTGCATACGTTGAAAGAGTTTGCTTCTCAAACTAATCACTAGGGAAGATAAGAATGACAACTAATACAGAGCCTCATTAAAAATTGAGGAGAGGGATGGAGAGGGAAAGAGGTGCTGTTACTATCCATTGCTCTGCTGCTTCAAGCACTTTTTTCTATAACAAACACAGGAATCTGCCTTATGCCAGGCCAGGCCAGGCCAGGCCAATTTACTTGGTGTTCTTACTTTGTCCATCTAGCCTGGTATTCTCTGTTATCTATCTAGCTCAGTTCTCTCTATTTGTCCATCTAACCTGGTGCTTTTTATTTGTCCAACTAGCCAAGAATACTGTACTTGTACATCTAGCCCACTGCTCTCTCTTTGTCCACTTAGCCAGGTCTTCTCTATTTGTTCATCAGTTCCAGTGTTCCCTCTTTCTCGCTGGTACTGTCTCCCCAAAGTCTCAGGCAGGGAGTCTTTCCCATCATTTGGTACCTTTTAACTCTTTGGTCAAACACTTCAGAAGCTCCGGGGACCAACTCTTGACCCATGGTACCTTCTATCATCAGCACCCTTTCAGAATTTTAAGCAATTTCTCTTAAAACCAGAAGCAACACTTGCTTTTTTTAAAAAAAAACACTTTACAAAGTTTTTTTTTTTAATTAAAGCAAAGCTGCACACCTTGCTACTGAAGATGCTCTCCATCCTTTTGTGAATGAATTCTTTATAATGGAGGTGTAGGAGGATTGAGGGCATGCAAAAATGGATGGGACTGCACGGGGCCCTTGGGCCATGTGTTGCCCACCTCTGTCTTAAATGCAGAAGCCAGGGATTGACCCAGGGATGTTCTACATACAAATCAAATGTTCTGCTAGGTGTCTGTTATTACCCAAGTAGGGCTTTTACTGCTGCATGGTCTAAGTATCCAAAATTTCAAAATTACCTTTACAAGTAAGATGATTTTGCTTGCATGCTTGCTTGGTTGCTAACTCATAATTCCTGACACTGGCAGCATGGCAAAGACTGCAGTAGGAAAGTAGGCTAACATCAATTACTGCAAAGAGTCAATAACAACTGGAAGCTTAAGTTGTGCAGTATTCATGCATGCACGCACACACACACATATGCTAATAAAAAGGAAACAACATGGTCTACAGAAAGGATAAAAATCATGCCAAGGTTGCTAGACTGCAGCTCCCCCCATTCCTCATTATTGCCTATGTTGGCCACATCTGATGAAAGTATGTAGATCTCTAGGCACATCTAGGCTACATGACTTCCCATCTCTGATCTATAGTCATCTTCAGTACAAGAGGAAATGTGTCTTCTCTATCAGTTGCTGCAGAAAGTGAACTGCCTTCTAAGCTGTCTGATGTGGGTGACTAGCAGGGTTATTTTCCCAATGTGCCAGGGACCATCACAATCTTTGTGCCCATTGACTACAGCTGTTTCTTTTCTTTTCTTCTTGGAAAGTTGCCACAGAGCACAACCAATAGCTTGTGGATTGGCACTGGTCCACAAACCTCCACTTTGAATAGAACTGAAGAAGATGCTGGCTCATGCTCATAACCATTATGTAAGCTTCTCATTGGGCCAGCTGGATGGCACTGTGTGAACAGAATGTTGGACTTGATACACCTTTGGTCAGATCTATCAGGGCTCTATTAATGTACTTATGTTCCTCCCATTCATCACATGAGTAGCTATGTGTTATTCTCCATAAGGCACATCTAACCATGCAGTAATCTACTGTTATTTACCTACTGACTCAAGTTACATGGTGTGCATGTCTTTATAATCAACTTGAAAATAGGTGAAGTTGAAATATGTTGAAAATCATTCCTGAATGTGCCTACACACTATAATAAAACTTCCCTTTCTCAATCTCTCTCTCTCTCTCTCTGTTCTTGCATCATAAGCACCCCATAATAAGGTTACAATGAAAGCTGCACAAAGCTGCATACACATATGTGAATACATATCCACAGTATTATAATCAGTGACCACAACTGAAATGATGTAGATGTAGGCCTAGAAAGAACAAATCTTAAGAACTCGCTATGGCAGGATTCCACTAAAGAAAGAAACCACCTAACTTTGTTGCTTTTTCTCTAAAGTAATTTAGATATATTAGAGATCTAGAAAAGTAATTATTGTTTTTCAAGAAATAACAGAATCATGGGCATGCAATCAAAAGGCTGCCAGTTTGATACAGAAGGTGATAGTTGCAACAGTAAAGAAACTAACAGGAAAAATACAACCCTAGTTTCTTTGTGATAAATCATTTCTGATACCCTCCACTCATTAAAACTTTAATTTCATTGATCTCTAAGAAGAACTGCCAGGCACAGGTCACTTGAAGTTGAAGGTGAATGACAAACATGTGATACATACCAGACAAAGGGCAACCCCCCTAAGCATTACCAAGTGTTATGAAAGTATCACACTTTGGCATCAGCTTTCAGTTCTGGGTACCATCCAAGTTTCATGCCTGCTGAAACCCTAAATGGGCACAGAGCTCAATAGCCACAGGGACCAACTTTCTCTTGCTAAGCTGTTAATCAAGAACGCTGAGTCTGAAGACCTGGGATATTAAGAACAGCTGAGATACCTTGAAGTTTCAATGGGATCATCATAACTATTTATAATGCCACCATTTCTAACAGGAGACCCTGAACAGTCAATCCATATGAAAAACACTTGCTGTCCTGTAAGTTAACCCAACATTGCATCATGTTTTCTACAGAGATGTCAAGCACAGATCCCACTTGCAAATATTAATCAAGTGGAAGCCTTTTACTGTCTTATCAAGAATGTGGGAGCTGTTCTATACCATGAAGTATGTCACCTTTAAGATGCCAGAGTTGACCTATACATGCAATAGAAAAATTGCAAGAAGCTGAAAGAAAACCACAGAGTGAATACTTAAAACTTCTTTAAAAATATATCCATCGAGCAGCTGCATGTAGTTCGTAACAGCATGATAATTAGCTTTGTGGCACCTTAACACATTCCCAAACAGAATGCCCCAAACATCCCCAAACAGGAAAGAAAAAGCCAAAAATCAACTAAAAATAAAGCAACATCAAAACTGGAAGTGTTTTAGGGTCACTTTCAGGTCATCCAAAATATAACAGTGAGGCTTGCTGGGGGTTTAGGATTTGAAACTGGGCCCACCCATGACACAGTTGCCCACCCCTACTGTAGTGTCTCTTACATATTCCTACTTGTTTACACTAAATGTGTGGCAAGGGCAGAATGTGCCTTGCAAATCTGACACTCAGTGTCACCACAGCCCACTGTGACTTCTCCCCACTGAGTGAGATATCCCAAAAGAGCAGAGCTTTGAAATATCACCATTACTGTTAACACTTTCACATTAAATTGTCAACTGAAACTGATTTCTTACCATTTGACTTCTAAGAAAAATTATAAATGCATGTTAATCTAATCTGTATGAATAAAATGAAGTTTCAGACTGCCACTGCATCACTGGAAAATGATTCAATGAATTTTCACCATATTTGGAAGGCATCTTTGCAATGGCATCGATACTCAGTCTTTCAAATGAGATGAAATGGAGTGTTTGCAAGTACGTAAGTTAAAATACAGCTATGTGATGTACATGCAATTTACTTGGGGGGGCTGTGCACCCCAGTTTTTTCATTGATTATAAGTAGTGCAACACATCATTTGAAAAATTCTATAAGTTAAGTTCAAAAATTAACAATTTCCTGTAATTGTATAAACACAATTAAATTTCTGTCTGCTTGTTACTACGTCATTCATAAATGCCTACACAGTTTCGGAAGGCACAATCTGGGTAGTCTGAATCATTGTATAGGTTATGTGGCAGGCATGGAGTTTACTTTGGGGAGACCGAAGGGGAGTGTCCCAATTTTTTTCACATACAGGGCACAGTCTTTGGTAGATGTCTGGGAGAGCTATGCTCTCTCCAGAGCAACTGAGACTGATGTTCAATGTGAACAATATTTGAGTACCCAAACAGATAGGTACTCATCCCCTAGAACAGCTGAAACTGAATGATCATTAATGATGGCTATTGATTCTCTCAATCAAAACTGGGTATGACCACTAGTCATTAATAAAATAATTGTCATTTTTTTAAAAAAAATTAAATGACTAAAAGGGGGGGAAATGGCTAAAACTACCAAATTAAAATAACAAATAAAAAGAATAATTATACAAAAATAATGTAGCTCAGATATATTTTAATGAATTTTAATGAACTGGAGTAACAAATGAATTTCTTTCAGTCCCTCCATCGTCTGGCCAGGAGAGCCTCAGGGGCTGTCCCCAGGTTGTGGAATTTCTTCCCATGGCAGGCTAGCCTGGGTCCCTCTCTGTTTTCCATTTGCTAGCAGACATAGGTTTGGTTTTTTTAAACTTAAACAGACTGTTAATTTTTAATTGGTTGCAGGGAACCTTTTATAGTGTGTGTCTCTGTGTGCTGTATTTTTACCTTTCTTGTTCTTTTTAAAATTATTTCATACTTTTCAAAATGTAATAGTAATGTGATGATTATTTAATTGTGTTTTAACTTTTTAAATATTTTTTTAAGAATTTATTTTCCTTAATCTTGATTTTAACTTTTATAAGCTTTCTTTGGCCCCATGCTGGGAGAAAGGAAGCATATAAACAAAACTGCCGAATAATAAATAACTATTTCCAAGCACGGGAAAAAAGGTACCTACAATCATTCAGGATGTATGAGCATCGTTGAACACTGATATACATACAAGTGAAGCAATGTGGGCTTGTCCATGGGTCACAGCCATCCACAAACTCCACATACTTATTGTAGACTCTATGAATTGCACTATGTGAATGCTGTACAACCTCTCTAGATCCCACAAAGAAACAGCTGAATACAAATAGAACATAGTGAAGAGGGCTCAAATAAAACAAAATGTTGGATTCTAGATTTATCTCTGCAAAATCATTTTGACAGCACATAAGAGATGCTGTTGAAGAAAAGAGGAAACCCAATGACTTTACCTTTTTGGCAAGCCAACCTAGGTGCCTAATTTCTCGGCCTCCAGCGATTCCATTCTTCCCCAGCTGATCTCTGATCTCTGAGATGACCTTAGGAATGAGCTCACTGACACAAGAGTGGATTGCCTGAAACCAGGCTTGGGCTGTGGCTGAATCCTTACTCCGTAAAACCAGAGTGTGTTTGGCATCAGGAGAATGAACCTCAACAAGCCTGAAGAAGAAAAATAAAAAAAAGGAAACAGAGTAAAGATGAAATTTATAGTCAAAACCACTGAGAAACAGCCCAACCTCAGGTATGTACAAAAATTATGTATACAAAATTTACTGCCAGTCATATTTCCACATGAATTAACACCATCATGTATCAGAGTCACCATAAATCATAAACTACTTGAAGGAATACAACAACAAGGTCTCCATAAGTCAGAAACTACTTGAAGGAACACAACAACAACAAGAAGTCCACAGCCTCAGGCTAGAGAAGAGCCTGGAAAGGTTACTCTTTTTTTTAGTACCTTTTTTGTAGCTCAAAGAGAATGCAAAAGAGAACACAATGGGAAGATGAAGAGTTAGGGACCTTCCTTCCTTCTGTGACTACTCTCTCGTAAGTCATCCAACACTGCTTGTTAAAAGACAAGCCTTTGGGGTTTAACAAGAAGAGACTAACCATGTTACATTCTGCTCAATCCACTAGAGCACCCATTAAAAAAAATACTATTGTGCACATAATTGTAAATTCTCCTGCCTCATTTCTAGAAAACAAAAATATATCAGTTGTAGCCATGGATGTGCTGTGCTAATGCTTTAACTTCAGTGCCAACCGAAGGAAAAATTCCAATTTTAAATGATTTAAAATTATAATACATACATATATATATTTCTAAGCCTGATTGGGTCCCCATCTGAAGTCACAATGTTGTGTTTATCTGCAATGTGGAGATATAATTCCTCTTTCCAGTCCTCCCTTGCCTGGAAATATGTAAGGCAGTGCTACAGCTGTGTTTATTCACACATGCCACCACAGTTATGTAAACACTGCATGCAAAATAGTTTTGATTAAAGCCCCACGCTGACCCAAAGGAATTACACATTTAAGCACAAGATGGCTGCTGCGGTCATATATGCTCCGCTCTAGCTTGACCATCCATATGGGTGATATCATATTTTTCTCAGGGACTATTTGGCTAACCTCATAAAATTAAAATGAAAAATATATTTCTCTTTTTCTATAAAAGCCCTGCTGCCAATGGATACATCCCAGCATTCTTCCTTTCTGCTAACAAAAACTAACACATTGGAAGTACTGTCCTCTAGCCCTGGGACAGGAAAAACAAAATGCCACTCATACTCAGTTCTTCATAAAGAGGATTCTGAAATCTAATTTCTAGCAAAGCATTATTAAGATATCTTATAGAAGGAAGAATCTTCTTTTAAAATTATCCTGTGAAATCACTGGGAATTGGGGAGGGAAAACTTTGTCCTATGGGCTCAATCGGGCCCACCAGGAAGCCAAATCAGGCCCACAATCATCTCTTGGTATGATTCCTACTCTGTCAAAATGGAGATGGGACAAGATAAAGCTGAGCCAGGAGCCAGGGATCTTCACAGATGGGGAAGGTAAGGGGACTCGAGGACAGTAGGTGGCATTTCAAATGTTGTCCTGAGTTTATTGAAAAAGCAAAGGGATGGTGAAGCTGGTGCTCCAGAGCACTGTACAAAATTTTTTCAGCCAATGATTTGGCTGGGAAGCCAGTGTAATCACCTATGTTCCTTGGCATCATCTAGCCTGTGGAAGAATCTGGCATTGCCACCTGTCTCATGCAAGGATCTAGCCAAATACCTCAAATCAGTGTCCCATCCTGCTTCAAATTAAAAAAAAATATTGGTAATGTTATGTTATGTTAAAGATCTAACCTCAAATACCTGACAGAAGCACAACATGTTAGCTGGCTTTTTAAATCCATTATGTAGATTTAGTAGTTAGCAACTAACCAAACTAAGTGCCTTTTTTCACAGGTGTACTGGTTGTTCTATGATAAATGATGGAAGCGAATATAAACCTGGTCTTTAAATGGGGGCTTGTGATTCACACCTAATTAAGCCCTAGTTTAAGTTGAGATCCCATCAATGGTCCCTTAATCATTTTAAGTGTTTGGGGGTGGGGAATAGGGAAAGAAAAAGGTGAGGCACAGCAGAGAGAAAATCACATAAAGAGAAAATCAGAGAGGAAGGAAAAGTAGGATCCTTCTTAGAAGACAGACTAAATGGTGGTCAGGGCCTCAGTAGTTTATGATGAATAACCTAAGGTTATTTAATAAATGAATATTAACACAGAATGAAACCATTCCCATTGTGGGCCTTAATACAGAAAACTCTGAACAGCTAGGCCATTTCTACACTGCACTGTTATAGTGCTATTATTCCACTTTCAACATCCTGTGGAATACTGGGGTTTGTAGTTTACTGAGACCAAAGAGCTCTCTGGTTGAGAATTCCAAATGCCCCCCCAAACTACAATCCCCATAGGATTCCAAAGGATGTTGAAAGTGGAATAATAGCACTATAACTGTGCAGTGTGGAAATGGCCTTAGATTCTGAATATTTAAAGTGGGGTTGGTCAAGGTGCAGCCCTAGGGGTCACATGCAGCCCCCCAATGAAGCTTTTGTGTCTCCAGACACCTCCAGAATGATCTTTTTCTGCTTCCTCCCACAAAAGAGGGAGAAACATTTTTGAGAAGCAGAATGGACTTCTCAGCACTTGGGTACTTTATGCACCACACCATGCTAGCTTTCTGAAGCAAAATTATCATACACACCCATGTTAAAAAAAATTGCTAAACTTGACAGTAATCACTCTTGCAAAATCCTGTTTCCCAGCCAAAAATAGACCTCCCAAACACAGAAGTATAAATTGGAAAGAGATTTTTAGTCACTTTTTCTTGTCACCTGATTTTTCACCTGTTTTTGGCCAAAATTCAGAGGTATGGCCTCTCAAGGAGGGAAAAATTAGCCCCTACATCCATGACAATTGTATGTCTTTGGAACCCCTTCACACTACACACTTATAGCTCTGTGATTCACTTTCACTGACATGGTTCCATCCTATGCACTCCTCGGATTTGCATTTGGGGGAGACATTTAGAGTTCTCAGCCTGAGAGTTCTAGTGCCCCATCAAACTACAAATGCCAGGACTTCAAAGGATGCAGCCATGGCAGCTAAAATCATAGTGCTGTAACTGTGTAGCATGAAAGGGCCCTACGTTTAGAATATGGAAGTAGTGGTGTAAATTTCTCTTTTGTTACAAGTAGAAGTTCAAACAGAGCTGTTTAAGCATGCCACATGTTATATTAAACCAGTGCTGCACAAAGTGGTGGTTTACATGCTTTCACTACAGGTCTGCAATGACTTTCTAAGAAACCACCCAAGTACAACAATATAACACCAGTCACCAGCACGTCAGAAAAAAAATAACCTTGCCAGTCTGCTGTATCAGACAATATGAGAAGCACTGCATTAAGCCATAGTTTAGATCTATATGAACAAGGAGGAAAACTGCAGCAAAAAACAGATACCCTCTTGTCTTCCCCCTAGGCAGCTAAGAGTTGGAATTTTCCAGGTCTATCTAGGCACAAACTACAAACACATAAGAAAAGGAACCATACCAGTCTGTCTCCTTGTTTGCCTTGGAAAGCACTATGTGTGAAGTGGAGAGTCTCTCCCATCCATGAAAATCGCCACATAAATTGGAACCCTAGTAAATCAGGCTTCCAAATTACATGGAGAGTCTCCATGGATAGCAGAGACTCTCTGATTCAGGCTCACTGCGGTCCAAACATAGGAGGGTACTAGAATTAATGGTGGAGAGCCTGGGCTAGTGTATTTTCCATTGTCACATATTTACTGCAAATGATAAAGCACTACTGAATAGGGGTCTAAAAAGATGAATTTAAACCATAGACTGTAGCTAAGATGAACCACAGTTGTTGCTCCAGGCAACATGCAAGCTGTAGTTAGGTGTCTGTCATCAAGCTGTGGTCCCTTGTTGAAGGAAGATGGATAGACTCACTTGCAAATTATGCTTTTAATTAAAAAAAAAAGAAGCAAAGGTCAGCATCTTGGTGGAATGTTTTTGCTGTATATCTTGAAAGCTTTTGCTTTCCAAGTTAATCATCAGGAAAGGTAAGAACGATATAGTCTCATTAAAAACCGAGAAGAGATTGGGGAAGAAAAGGAGAGAGGCTTTGCATTAATTTCTTTCCACTCACTTATCTTTACTTATATGTATATTATGTTGTAATTAATATATGAAGCTGCCAATTGGTTTGCCCATTGAGCCACTGGGGTTATCTAGTCTGAATAGAAGTAGCTCTCCATGGTCTGAGACAGAGAAGGGCCTTCCCTATTATCTGCTACTTGATCCTTTCTGATCTTTTCTGATGGGAGGTACCAGGGACTGAACCAGGGGCACTTCAGGCCATGCCACAGCAATATTCTGCTAGAGAGCATTCCAGCCAACATTCCAGAGATGTCTGCTACTTAACTTTATCTCCACTCCAAGGATCAGAAACATTCAGGATTAGGGACAGGCAAATCTGTTAAACTAGAGTTAAACTGGATCTTGTCAAGGTTGTCATCTTCCTGGCATCAGTTTGTTTCAACTCAGGTCCACATTGGATCACAATTTTTCTGGGTAGAACTTTATATACATTTCCATAATTCATTTCTCCAAAGGATACATTTTTGCTGTTGTTTCATACACACATTTTTCTATCCGTTCCTCCACACACTATGACCTGTTGAATAATGTGCATATTTTTACTTGCACATTTTACAATTTGCCTGCAATCTTGGGGTTGTTGTTTGGCAAACTCCATCAGAAGCTTAGAAAAGTATGGATTTTGTCTTGCAAACTGACGCATGTCTACATTTGGATCTAGGAGATATGAACTGCATACTCTTGCACTAATACATGAACGCAACAAATTTCTTATCAATGCCTGTTCAGATATAATTTCTCAATGGATAATATTCAATGCAATCAGCCTGTTTATCAGGAGATAATGATCAGCCTCACACATGGCACATTAATTTCTTCAGGGACATGAAGCTGTCCACTGTTAGAGGTAGAGTGCGGGACTTGATTACTATTCTTTGATATGCCACAGTCAAGCTATTCTTGATCTGTTAAAGAGATATGAAGGGCTAGGGAAAATATGGCTGTGATAACAAGGACTACTTTTTTCTTCTCATAGACTGGAACGGCAGCTTCCCCTCCTCCCAGTCTGCTAAAACACCTTGCCACTTTATACATAGCTCTGGCCTTCTCTAAAACACCACCTCAGTTGTTATTTAGAACTCCCTTTAATGAGCAATGATAGCGTGGTTCTGTTTGGTTACAACTAATGAGAATCATTTAGCTGAGTCCAAATTTTATAAAAAATATGCTATAATCTTTATTAAAACGGCACACAGAATGAAGTATTGGTTTTGTACATATGCCCCGACTCAAACAGATCTTCAGAATGCATTTAAACAGTTTCTTACATCTTTACATCTGCATAAAGGCACAGGACTCTCTCTCTGTCTCTCTCTCTCTCTCTCTCTCTCACACACACACACACACACACACACACGCTTCTGGCTATGTTCTTTGCCAAAGGCTCTGTTCCCAAATCCAAGTCACTCTTTCTGACCAGATTCAAAAGTGGGTTGACTGCCCCTCTCTTTACGCTTTCTCTGAGACAACACACCCTTTCCTTCAAACCTCCCCCTCCTCAGTTGACTGGAAAACTCTCAGGCTGATGAAATGACTCTTAGAACCGGCTTCTGGAAGTCTGAGTCCTCAACCAAACCAGTATACCTGCTATAAATACATTTTGACTCAGACCTCCAAGCCCTTCTTCACACTAAAGGGGCTGGGTTTTCCTTTGGAATGGCCATTATGGTTGCCTGGCAACCAGTTGTTTCGCAGTTTTCTACTACTCAAGATATCACTCCTTCTATACTCCATCACAATGGCTTTTTTACTTCTTTCCCTCAGGGATTTCCCCTGAAGTTTTCCAATGAAAACTCTGGAATTTGGTGGAATATTAAAAATAAACTGTGAAATATTTTCTTTTTTGTAACAGTCAAGTACAATTTAAGACAAAGGTTTGCTCTGGATAATACAAAGATTTTCATCTAAGACAGTCTAAATCACTAGAAAATAATTCCAGACTACATGATACACTTCAATTACTCTCAGTGTTATTATAAACTAATGTCTAATATGCTACTAGCTTTTCCTACTGTGACTGTATGAAACTGATTCCATCTAAAAATACATGCTCTTTTATTTTCCACAAAGTTTATGCTATTTTCTTTTTTAAAAAATATTTATTTTTGCATGTATATAGAAAAAAACAAGGCATATACAAAGAATGACAAAAAAGAAATACATATCAAAAGGAGAGGTTTTGGGTTTAAATAGTAAAGCATCAACAGTAACCTTCCATAATCAAAAAGGGAAGAGAAAGAAGGATAATAATAAGAATGAGATCATTACTAAAACTAGTTATTCGCTCCCTTTTATCATTATCATCCTGAACTGTGATGACTCTCTCTCCCCTAAATTTAACAACATCACAAAGAACACCAGATAAAACTCTATTTACAGGTAAGGTAAGGTATGGAAGTGCAATTAGGTACCATAAATATCAGCTGAGTACCCTTCTACCATTAAACCTAAACAATAGTTGATTAGTATAGATCCAGAGCAAGTATCCAAAATCTGAAGTCAAATTATTGAGTGATTTTTAACTTTGTAGGTCGGGTGCTTTATTTTATTTTCATATCACCTTGATCCAGATCATTAGCATTCTGATTGGTTTAAAAAGGAAGAAAAGTTGGCCTCAACTGTGTTTTCTCCTCTATCT
This sequence comes from Iguana delicatissima, assembly GCA_948472985.1. Lineage (NCBI taxonomy): Eukaryota > Metazoa > Chordata > Lepidosauria > Squamata > Iguanidae > Iguana > Iguana delicatissima. The sequence goes on from CAOKZL010000762.1 coordinate 358,552, forward strand.
TACATTAAAGGCCAGTTCACTTTTAGTACATGAGGAAATATTTGTAGGATTGATCCACTGTCCCATCCATCCATATGCTCAAATGCACAGGGGTGTCTCACATTTGTTGCCGCTGCTGTATACCTTCACATCACTTCTCATTTACAGTAACCCTGAGGAGAACCTTTCGTGAGGTTTTTCTTTGCAAGATTTGTTTGGAGGGTTTGCCTCTACCTTAATCTGAGGCTGAAGGATTGTGGCTTGACCAAGATCACTTAGCAGATTTCTATGGCGGGGTGGGGATTTGAATCCTGGACTCTCAGAGTCCTCGTCCACGTCTTCAACCACTATGCAACACTGATATTTCATACAGTTGAACAAAGGCTTTTTCAGTGGCTGTACTGCAAGACACTAATGTTGATATAGATTTTTTTAAAAAAATTAGGAGCGGTGCCAGGTAGGTTTCACGCCAGCAAGGCAGTGAATCTGCTCTGGTTCTTAGCCTGAACTTTAAAGAGAATAGGGTTGACTACAATCTAGAGCAGATTAACCACTCCACTGACATGGAAGCCACTAACCACCACTGAGTGTCAGGCCTTGAAAGCGTGACAAAGCACTCATGGGACCAAATTGTTACATGCCAGCTCCAACTGCATGCTTTCAGGCTTCAGCAGCGTCATGTAAATCCATTCCATGTCACTGGATGAGAAGAGAGAAGAACTGAAGAAAGATATTCCAACCAGAATGTAGTTCACTGACCCACCCTGGCTTTTTATTTTAAAAGTAGCAAAATGCCCATTAATACAACAGAGTGAATTTGGATTCTGTTCTCCCGTTCCTGTCAAATGAACAAGCAATTCTGTTGGGCAGCCTTGCTACATTCCCCACAACACACCCACACACAAATGCTCGCTTGCTCTTTAGGTACTTAAATATTGTTTTACAATATGTCTATATCATGATGTGTTTCAGATAGGGCCACGGACAAAAAAACCTCTCATACCCATATATGGATATTTCACTTCCAAGTTGTGTTGGAGACAATTTCCAGGCATATTATTATGTACATAAGTCTGCTTCAGGCTCTGCCAAACAATTTTGCTTTTACAGACGTGAGTGTGATGCTTTACTAGAAGAAGCCTATATTTGTAAGGGGCCAGATTCTAAAATAGCAGTGGTTTCCTCATACAAACAGCACGGTATGTACAGGGGTGCAATTCAGTGCCAAGAACATTATGCAATTAAGCAACATGATTTGCAGCAGTTGTATAGATCAATTATTTTGATTCAAATATTTGGGATTTCATTGGGCAGGTTTCTCTTGTAAGATCCCTAGGGGTATAACATCAGAACTTGTTTTCACCTCACCAGTTCCTGATTCTGCTGTTAATTCCTGAAGTTCCTCTTACATTACTGGACAAATGAGAAAAGTAATAGTTTAGGGGTGGGGGAGTTCGAGCTTTGCATTAAAATTGTTGTAGACAATTGAGCCAAGACAATCCTTGCCTCTGTTAAGCCTGGTGTTAGGCAAACAGGTGTGAGAACGGGCAAGATGTTTGTTCAGCATGCAGCACCAAGGCCAACTCTACAATTAGGAAGAGTGCAGTAGCTGCCTTAGGCAGATTTTGGATGTCACACAAAGCGGCCAATTACCTGTAATTTATCCAAAAAAAATTACTGCCAAAGAGAGTAGAGACATGCAGAAACACCAGGTCTACCCTTCTCCGTCACTTCATCTTCTTGGGTCCAGAAAGATTAAGAGTAGTGATTGAACTGACTCTAATTTTCTCCCTCACTAGCAATTCTGGTAATACAGGAAATCATAGCCTGATCACAATCTGAATCCCACAAAACCCTGGCTGTGAACAAAATCATCCACCACATCTTCCTACAGGCAGAGTGGAGGGAATTTGTAGACTTCCTGATGTCACTGGACTGGAATGTTTCTCACCTCCGCATATGCTGGCTCAGGCTGATGGCTGTTGCAGTCCAAAAATGGATGAAGGGCTATATACCTCCCACCCCTCTCCTAAAGGTATTGGGTGGATGCAGTTGTCTGTATCCACTTGTAGAATGGGGGTGGACAAGTTCTGGTGTCTGGAGGTTAGTCTTCAGCACAGACCTCACCAGTCCCACAGTCTATTTCAGGTTTTATAAAGATGTGCAATGGGTGTGCTGTTTCTTAACATGTAACATGTTTTAAATGTGCTTTAACTGTTTTAAATTAAAGTTTTAATTGGACAGTTTACTACCCTTTTCAAAGTTTTGTACCACATACTGATTTAGCTGAATTTTTTTAAAAAAATTGTACTCTAAGCCACTTTGTGTCCCATATTGAAAGAAAAACAAGATATGAACAAATAAATAAATAAGACCCCTCCTTTATCCCTGAGGGTAAACAAGGGAGGGGCTCTGATTTGTTTTTCAGGGGAATTGCCAACTCCTAGAAACTTCTAACAGCAGAAATTCCCATTTTCCCACCAAGAGTTGCTCTACAGTAAATGTGTTAAAATTCATCCATGTTGTTGTTGCATGTCTTCAAATCATTTCTGACTCATGGTGGCCCTATTACAAGGTTTTCTGGGGCTGAAAATGTGTGACATACTCAAGGTCGCCCAATGGGTTTCCACGGCCAAATGAGGAAGTGAACCCTCATCTCCAGGATTGTAGTCCAATGCTCAGACCACTATGCCACACTGGCTCTTCATTCATCCACACAACTGTTTATATCTTCTCCTCTATTGCAAGTTCTTGCGGTAGTGAACAATCCAAAAGCAATGCAAAACATTCTGAGACAGTAAGAGCAACAGAAAACAATGTAAAGGTTTCCAGGATTGACAATTTTAATTTTTCCACCAAGGATGTTTGACTAGGGTGGTCCCAGATGCTTGCAAAAGTAGCCCAGGGGACACATATGGACCACTGGCTCACCCATGGTAAAGAGGTAAAGAAATACAGCTCTGTACCAATGAGCATCTTGTATTTTACCGTAACTGTTCCTCATGCCTTAGAGAAAGAACAGAAAGCCAATAAACTCCTCACCTGAATTCAAGCTGCTGGAACAGTATTTTAAGCCTTAAATGGCTTGGGACCTTGGTGCCTGAAGGAGAGACTCTCTCTACATATCTCACCTCCCCAAGTTCTGGAAAATGCCCTCCTCTGTGTCCCACCAGTGAGGTTAATTCCACTGAGCGTGCATGTTCTCAGCTGTGGCACCCCAACTCTGGAACACTGTCCCCTTGGTGGCCCAACTAGAGCTGATGGCGGCTTTATCTAGGCACCAAGTGAAAACGTGGCTACTCACTTAAAGACTTTGGGGCCTAACTGAGTCGCTCCAAAATATTTACACACAAGGTTTTAAACTGTTTTAACCTTCTTAATCTGTTGTTTTTTTTTTTAATTTGGCAACTGGTACTTTTGTAGCCTATTCAAATTATGTTTACTGTTTTAAATTATTTTAATTGGCCAACATTGATTTTACTTGACTGCTGCCCTGAGACTTCATGATAAATAAGGCAAAATGTAAATATTTTAATCAACAAATAATCAGACAAAAGGGATTGGAAAGAATTCCCTCCCTGAAGGTGAATATAGGTGAGGCTTCAGAACAAAACAATCACTTCTGTAACACTCTGAGTTAACAATGAAGTCATTAGTATTATAATCAGTATTAATATCAGATGGCTGCAAAGACATTTTGGTCTGGAGTAGCTACTTAAGTACTTGGAAAGTGTTGGCAAGACACTCTCTTTTATGGGGGTGGGGTTCTGTAAAGGCACAGCTAGGTTTCTGCACCCTGTCTGGTACTGACCAGAGAACATCAGTTGAGAACGCAGATTTTCCACAGGAAACAAAACCAACAAAACTTGATAAACCATTTTAATGTGTGGGAGTCTCAAAAGTGCTTATTTCCTGCCAATAACAAAAGATGTGAATGGGTATAAATTGTACCTAAAAGAGAGCATTGCCTCAGGCCTGGAAAAGAATTTCAGTTACATTCTCCATCAGATCTGGGAGCCATGGTTAGCGTTAGAGAACTGAGAGGCAGGACAGGGCCTCATCTGGAAAACAAGCTTGGCACCCCTATTGTTCCAAACATGGCAATAATCTCAGTAAGAGGAAGATGGCTCCAGCTGTGCTTTCCAGCAATTCAGTTAGTCACTGAAGCTGTGCTGAACAGAGCAAACAGTGGCTGTAAGGACAGTGGCTGAAGGATTCTGGGATTTAAAGTGCGAAAAGCAACTTTTTCAAATTTTGGAAACATGTGTGTTGTGGATCTATGAACTGAAACTCACTGAAACTTGGGAGAGAACTGCAACTCTCTGTCCTTTGTTCTTCTTTTGCCTGCCTTTAGCTGGGCGCGCCTTTAGCTAGTCATTAATCATCAATTTTTTAAAATGGCTGCCAAGCCAACAATGTTCCATGAAGGTTTGTGAGATGCAGCTGTTCTGTTAGTGATCCCTGAGAACAGCTGTTTTCTACCTTCCTCACCCTTTCCCAAATGGCAAATACCTCAGCTTTTGAGTCCCTCATGTAATATAGTGTTGAAAGCCTATGAAGTTCCAAGCCAATTTCTTTCCCCATACTGGATATGAACAAAATGTCTATGGATGTCAAAGGGAGGGGGAACAGGAGGAAAGGAGTTCTCTACCACCACCCATTCCTCTGACTTCTCTAGTTCCTTTTCTTCCTCTTCTTCTTTGGTTAAGAAGCACGAAAGAGAGACAATTGTGCCGAGCAGTTGTGTACTGTGATGCAGCTGGTACCACACATGTTATAAATAAGGGTCAATAAGCTTGCCCTATTTTTAGCACTGGGAAGCAAATGCAAAGAGCCACTGGAAGTTTCTTGCATCATGCATTTCCTCCAGTTCATCTTTCTTGCTGTCCCTGAAAGTAAAAAATCTCTAGGCAAGAGACAGCTGGCATCTCAAATGGGAATGTGAAAATTCATGGCTTAGAAAAGTTAGAGACATTCTTTCTTCCCTCAGAACATAAGCACTATCTCCTGCTTCCTAAAGTAGTCTGTACCACTGTCAAATCCACGTTTCTATCGCAAAATTTCTCCTAAGGTTTAGCCGGAATCAATATCCCTGTATATTCCATCCACTGGTCCCAGTCCTATCTCTGGAGCAACAGAGGCCAATTTTCCCCCTATTTTCTACACGACAGATACTTGTGGACCGCCATCTTATCTGATGATCTAGAGCAGTGGTTCTCAACCTGTGGGTCCCCAGATGTTTTTGGACTTCAGCTCCCAGAAGCCCTGAGCATTGACCATAGTGGCTGGGGCTTCTGGGAGCTGAAGTCCAAAAACATCTGGGGACCCACAGGTTGAGAACCACTGATCTAGAGAAACATCACATGGTGTGGTGAGGGGAGAAGATGTAACATTTAGAAATTCTTGTGTGAAAACTTTATGGGGATCCAAAGAAGAATTCCAGTTCTGGATAATTCCTGATTAGGTTTGCAGAGAAACAATACTTTGACAGTCTCTTCTGAGGCCTACTGCCGATAGCTGCCCAAGAAGGAAATGAAGTTTGAAAGCAAGATATCCACTCCAAACTCTGGAAGAGGAAGAGACTCTTTTCTGGCTATAGCTCCCAAAAGCCAACAGTCAGTATGGGTACTGGATATGTTGGCTGGGGATTTTCTGGACAGGGATAACTTATCCACAATAATCCATGCGCTAGTAACTTCCCAATTAGATTACACTGAGGCTACTCTTGAAGACAACTTGGAACCTGCATCTAGTGCAAAGTGCAGCAACTAGGCTGGTGACCAGAACATAATACAGAAACTATATAACGCTAGTTTTAAAAGAATTGTACTAGCTGCCAATATATTTCTGGTCTCAATTCAAAGTGCGGGAAATGCATTTAAAGCCCTAAACAATAGGGACCTCAATACTTGAAGGAGTACCTCCCTCTGTATAAGCCGATCTGAGGTCTGCTGAAGGGCCCCCCCTCCCCAGGTGTCCCATCAGCCACAGCAATATGTTGCTGGAGGACATGGGAAAAAGGGCCTTCTCCGGCATGGCGTCACAGGTATTGGATGCCTCCCTCTTAGAGGGCCAATCTGTATCCATGTTGTTCTGGTATTAAGTGAAAATACAGCTGTTTGCAAAAGCCCTCGGGGCATAAATGGTTTTATTCAGATCCACACATGTGCATGGTTTTGAAGTGTGTTAAAGGATTTTAACTGTCTTCTTTTAACTTGTTAAAGTGTTCAATATGTTTTTAGCCTTTTAAAATAATTTTACTGTTTACGTTGCTTTCAATTGACTATGCTGATTCTACTGCTTGCCACTCTGAGATCTTGAGAGAGAGAGCGAGAGAGCGAGAGAGCGCGCACAATAAAATTAATTAAATAAATAAATAATGATGCAAATTAACTTGGGGAGCTGTTAATAAAAAAGAAATGAACTTTCCCAAGTTTCAGCAAGCTCCACAGCCCTGTAATGCACAGGCAGACACATGGGACCTTTCTGCACTACATTATTATAGTGCTATTATTCCACTTTCAACATCCTGTGGAATTCTGGAGTTGGTAGTTTAGGGAGCGCCATTTGGAATTCTCAGCCAGGGAGCTCTTTGGCCTCAGTAAACTACAAACCCCAGAATTTCACAGGATGTTGAAAGTGGAATAACAGCACTATAACAGTGGAGTACAGAAAGGCCCATGGGTTCCTTTGGAAGACACATGCCTTAGAAAGACTTTCCCTGAGAGTCAGAGGTTTAAAAGTGAAACCAAACTAGCTGTCTTCTTTATCATAAGTTCCATAATTCTCTTTCTCAGAAAGACTATGCTGGTTAACTCCTTATTGTCCTTCCATTAGCAGGTAAAGACTTTTTTTAAAAAATTCCAACAGGCTTTGGAGAACTGATGGTCCTGCACCCCTAACTCCCACAAAAGTAGAGAGCCAACTTTACAATTATTTTTAAACATATGCTTTGAATTGTTTTGGATAGATTAGTTCTATTTTAATTTTGCCCTTTAGTGTATTTCAACTATATTGCCCTTGCTTTAACTTACCATATCTGCTGGCATGTAAGACACACTAGTATACAGGACACAACGTATTTCTGTGCCGGCAAATACTGTTTGCCAGCATATAAGATGCACTGGTGTATAAGGCGCTCCACATTTTCAAACAGCATTTTTCAAGAAAAAAAGTGAGTCTTATATGCCAGCAAATAGGGTATATGATGCCTTGAGTTCCAGCTTTGAGGAAAAGGGAAATACAGACAGACAGACAGACAGACAGAGGGATTATAGTACCAGTGGTGGTAAACAGTAGTTGTTCTCTTAGGTATGCTAAAATTGTTGTATATTCTTATTATATCTCTGCCTAAGGGGAAAAAAACAGGAGAACTTTGTAAATCAAAACATATAATGGAAGCTCAAACCACTATTTTATATATGTTGGGAAGCCTCAGCAAATGGAACTTTCTCATAGTGAAAGACAGATATGAATACTCATGACTTTGTACTCAGCATCTGTGTAGGAAACATGCCATTTCAGAGCGTCCTTTAGTCAGATGAAAATCAGTCAGCTGTGACATAAGTATGCATCTTTCTCAAAAGGTGAGACTTCTCCAAGGTGTTTCCATTTCTAATCCAGACAAACCTGTTGGTGTGGAAAGGTGTGCCTTTTTCAGAACTCCAAGATAATCTCAAATAACAGGGTTGTTAAAGTATGATATGATAACTTGCGCCCAGTTAAGTTAATCAGAAGTCTTACTTCCATCTGATTCATTTAAACTGGTACGCTCTTTTTAAGAATGCTTTCTTTTAAACACTAGAAATGTAAACCACAAACCCAGGGTGACCCACGTGCATAATCCCGGATAGTTACGGGGAAATTACGGGGAAATATAAATTAATATATAGCTTTTCAGCATCAGAAGTAATATACGTACATAAATACTGTGTACAAAATGCACAAGAGATCAGAACATTCCTACATTTTCTACCAAGGAGGTCTGGAATCTGTCTTACCCTGTGTTAGCAGTGATCCATCTAAGGTAGAATCACATACACTCCTTGGAAGTAGCTCCCCAGGATTTCTCACAGAAGTCTTTCCCTGACCTAACAATAGATACTAGGAATCAAACCTGGGATACTTTCCATGCATACATAGTATTTGCTGTAGCTTTAAGCAATGGGTCTTCCACTTTACTGAGTGCCAGGCATAGTAATCAAGAAGCCTTCCATGTTGTTGACTGGCATCTCTAGCCTACCTCACTACTGGCTATGCTGCCTAGGGCTTCTGGGAACTGCTGTTCAGCTACTTCTGGATAGCCACACAATTCCCATCTGTGCTGGGCAGTCATTTTGTAAGCTTAATACAGCCTTTTCATCTGCCCACAACCACTGCCTGCATTGACATGATCAGGAGAAATATCATGTTGACAGTAGCTAATGAGGTTTGAACTAAATATAACAAGCAACAGTTAACAAGCAACAGTTACTGCAAGGATGAACAGTGAATTCCCCTAATACCATAAAAAAGAAAGAGGCGTGATTTTAAAAAGAGTGGGGCTGAGCTCCAAGATCAGCTGGTACAGAAAAGTTTTGTGGTCCTTCTGGAAACCAGAGAGTTCCAACTCTGCACCTTAGGGAAACAATTATTCAACAGCTTTTTGCTCACTCTCTTAACCCCCAAACTACCTGGGTAGAGAAAGACTGTTACCTTAGAATTTAATTGTTCTAATGGACCAGTTCAAAATCGAATTTAGTCCAGTGTTCTGCTCCTACAATGGCCAGCCAGATTCCTACAAGTCGCAAAGAACACACATCCAGGCTTCTAACTGAGGGTCTCCACCAGGTATCAATGCTCTCTGCTTCTGTCCTGCCAGGTATTCCTTCTCCTCAACTGGCCCAGGCAAGGTGTTGGGCAGAGTTTGCAACAGTACTTGGCACTCTAAAGTACATCATTGGCACAAGTTGTTCTCCTCCTCCTCCTCCTCCTCCCTCCCTCCCTCTCTCTCTTCCTCCTTCTTCCCTCTGCCCCTTTATTTATACCCCACCTTTTCCTCAAAACTGGGATTTTACACATTTACCCTTTATTTACAGTTTTACTCCTTAGACATTTACTCTTTATTGAAAGTGTAACATGATACTACCTTATGACCACCATGTTTTCTCATGACTTTTTAAATTACAATGGACCCCATGTATTTGTGGGAGTTTCATTCTAAGAGCCCTTGAGAATAGGAAAAAGCGTGAATGCTCACATCCCACATTATTAAGTGGAAGTGATGTTCATGTGGATGCTTCAGCATGACTGCATTCCACTACCCCCGTTTCAGGTATAGGAGAGTGCCCCACCTTAGCTGGAATTGCAGATGTGGAGACCATTTATAGGGAGGGCCAACTGTACTCTTTAAAACTTTAAATCTTTCCTTTAAAAAAAACACCACCAGCAGCAACAGTAACAAGGCACTCAGTCTTTCAAAGCTGTTCTCATTGAAGAAATGTTTTAGGAGAAATGAGCAGGTGTTAAAGTTCTTCATCATCAGTCACTGTATTACTTTGGAAAAATAAAATTGTTGACTCCCACATTACTCTCCAAAGTAGTATGCTACTGGTTTTTGTATTCTCTGCAAAAAAAAAAACAAAAAACCCCACCCATTTCACACACTCACAAAAACCCAAGTGGATTGTTCGAAATGGTATTTTTAAAGTAAAAACAGTTTCCAGATAACCATTTTTTTGCGTATGCAAAATTGCTTTCCCCCCTGAAAAACAGCAATTTGCCCCTCCCAAAAACACCTCACACGTGGCTATCTGGAAATAACATTTTTTCATGTGACAAATATTGCTTTTTCACACACACACATACAAACACACACAAATGATCATAGAGAAAAAGCCACACGCACTTTTGCATAGAATAATCCCCCCAGTTATTTCAGAATGTATAAATGCTACGTGAGAAGTACACAGAAAGAATTGTTTCATCCCACAGCAGAGAGGAATCTGTGAAATGGTAGAATATTTATATCTCTAGTTTGTGAAAAATACCTGGGTTTTGCGCCAAAACACTATGTAAAGAAAACTATGTATTTCACACAAAATACCTTGGATATTTTTTTTCTACTCTATTTGCAAAAGCATTCCAAAATACAAAAATACCTTCTAGCAATTCACCATCTTCTCAACTGGTTGTCTACTAAATCAATCTATAGGCCTATCTGGTCCTGAATTCTGCTCCCACAGTGACCAATCAGATACCCCAGCGGTGAGCCCACATACAAGCCATAAGGGCAACGGAAACTTCCTATTTGTCTTTCCTAGCTACTGATATTGAGAGGTCTTCTACCTTTTATATGAGAGGGAATACACACCATCATGACTCATAGACATTGTTAGCCCTGCTGTCCATGAATTTATCCAATCCTCTTTTAAAGCCAACTAAGTTGGCAGAAGAAGGCAATGGTCAGCCACCTCTGAATATTCCTTGACTAAGAAAATCCTGTGGAATTCACAAGGTTGCCATAAATCAGCAGGTGACTTCAAGGCACACACACACACACACACAAGAGTTGGCAACCATCACTAGATCTCCCACTGTTCACACATATACAATACAAAGAAGCACATTTATCTGTTCTGGATCTCTGTGGGTTTTTCTATCACGAGAGATGAAGGAGGTTTTCTTCCTGTTTACTTCCTCTATAACAAAGATGGGTGAAGTGTGACCTGCAGGTCTTGTGTAGTTGTTGGGATCTCAAACAATGTCCCCTGATGCTCCCCTGTAATCCTCCAAAGTCTCCAAACCTGATTTGTTTTAAAAAAGAGGTGATTTTCCACCCTATCTCTCCAAAATAGTTCAAAACTACTGCAAAACACAGTAAGTTCCCCCACCAGCAGCCCCCAACATATACCAAAAAGCCTCTCTCCCCAAAAAGGCCAAAAATAAACCAAATCTGAAATCAGAAGTGACTCAGTGTTGTATCCAGGTGCATCAGTGCAGCCTTCCCAGACAGATGTGGAAGCAAAACTTGGCTGCTGCCCTCCACAGTTGCCCACCTCTTGTCTATATCATGTATACATCTATATACCTCAACTATATTACCTGCCTTTTTCTAAGCTACATGGAGTCAAACATTGCAGGGAGTTGCTTTATCATTGCTTCTCTTACTTGGACATTTTGGTTGCCTATTTCTCCACTGGGGCCACTTCTGTTACATGGTAGGCACATTTGAACAATTAAAGAAAAAAACTCTGTATGAAAAGTGTTTAACAGAACAAATGGTTCTCATTCCTACACCATCCCTTACCGGTTTTCTGGATCTGACACAGCCATGTTTCGCGTAACATAGCACATTTTGAGTGGAATTGTCTTCTTGTCTCGGTTTACAGAAAGAGAGAGCTGGGACAGAGGATCGGTGGATGCATTTCCTAATCGTGGTGACTCTGGTGGGGGTGTTTCCCACCCAATTTCCGAAACAGGGGAACCTTTCTTCACGTAGGGGGTGGCTTCTCTCATGTACTTCACTGGAAAAAAAAAGGAGAAGACAAATTAAAATTATGAATATGGAAGATAAGCAAAGAGGAAAATGTTCCACAAGTCTTCCTCTATCTGACTGAACCATCAGACCAATCATTACTTCCAACAAATAGGGGTGCACCATATCACCATCTGGGATGGACAGCAAAGCAAGAAGGCTTGTCTAACCTGTGTAACCAACCAGTCATAGTCCTTGGAACGTTGAAAAGAAGTGGGGAGGAAGGAATATAGGGAAGGGGCTTGGTCATTTCACAGTCGGTTGGAAGACTGTTTCAGTTTTGGAGAGAGCTTAAGGGAGGAGCTTGTAAATGGAGCATCTGAGATAAACATTCAGGAAAGACTGATGTGGATACAAATCGTAATTTTGAAATGACTAGTGAGCCAGCATGTATGCAGGAGGTTCTGAAACAGCCCTTTATTCAATAAACCATTTGTTGTTGTCATTGTTGTAAGCTCTGACTAAGTGTTGTTCTTTTAAGATAGGACTAGGCAACAGTGGAGGGGGCTGCCATCATCTCTGACTGCCATTTTGGCAGATTTTTGGCAGGGTTTGAGGATGGTGAGCCATACAATGAGACAGTAATGGGATATGTTATGGCCCTTGGTTTTATCCTTTTTTAGGACATCTGGGGTCTCACTCTGGAAGAAAGGCAACATATTAAGTAAATAAAGAAATTTAATTATGGCAGCTTACGCAGAGATCTTCCTTACTACCTTCAGCTCAGATTCTGTTGGAGATATGAGCCAAGGCCCTACATCACACAGGGAGAGTGTGAGGCTCTGCCCATGCAGTTCCCTAGGCTATCCCACCTGACCTCGGCAGAAGGCAGATTCCCACTGCTTGCATGCACTCTTACGGTCATTTAGAGGCTGGGAGAAGAGAGGGACCAGTTGGCTGTGTTCAGCTGAAATTCTGCAGGTGGGAGAAGACAATAGACATTGCTTTATGCAATCTCCAGCAAACAGCATCTGGAGATCTGTGAGAGTGATGCACATTCCACTCTCATGGCTGTAGAACTGGATCGAAATACTACCCAGGTGTCCTCCACTTGCCCTCTGAGGGTGCACCAGACACCACATGAGGAGGTACTGAATACAGTCAGCCCTCCATATCTGTGGATTCTGTATCCATGAATTCAATTAACCACAGATTGAAAATATTAAACAAAAATCCAAAAAGCAAACTTTGATTTTGCCATTTTATATAAGGGACACCATTTTACTATACCATTGTATATCATGAGACTGGAGCATCCACGAATTTTGGTATTCACGCAAGGTCCTAGAACCAAACCTCAGTAAATACTGAGGGCCTAAGGTAACTCTTTCTGCAAAATTCCAAAAATTACATGCAGTGACATAATTTTACATTTTAACAGCATATGCCATCAACAGGATGCTGGCCAAGGATTTTAAAAGCTTGTATAAGCTGAGCTAAGAGCCATAAAGTATAATAGCTAAGAACATAAACATTTATTCAAATGGCCCATACACATGGTTTTAAATTGTTTTAATTTTTAAAACCTGGTTTTAACTTGTTAGAACTGCTTAATATGGTTTTGTTGTAATTATTTTTAATGTTTTAAATTGCTTAAACCATTTTTACTTATACGTGTGATACAGAGTGAGACATAAATACTGTAATAAACAAAAAGATGCATATCAAACAAATTACCATATATTGGAAATTCTCATGTCAAATCTTAACTTAGCTTATCTTCAGCATCTACAAACATCTTCCATTATGGTGATATTAAGAACCATGTACCTCATAGGAGTGCTATCTGAATTCCAAAGATAACATAAGTGAATAAGCATTATTCTTTGAAAGTGATGTTAATACATAGACTGAGAAGGAAAAAGAACCACTACTCTTAGAACTGCTGTTTATTCTAGTTACCACCAATTTATACACCTAGGTTGTTACATTATTAAACAGATTACAATTTTGTTACTTTATCTTTCTGCACTGCTTTCTCAACGCAGTGTGTGTGTGTGTGTGTGTGTGTGTGTGTATACATACACAATTAATAGGTTCAGCTATTGTTTTCAGATTGTTAGCTAGCTTAGCAGACATTTCAATAGGAAAACATTTTATCTTCTTACAAGCCAATCAAACAAGTTGTCTGAACAGGAGTTCCCCTTTTCAACAGTGACAGCTATACAAACACAAATGAGACACGCTTCTTGCTTCACAGGTGAAATGACTTAGACTGTGATCTTCAAAATGCAAAAGATGAGAAAGGCAGAGAAAAAGGGCGCTGGCAAGGGTCCAGAGCCAGAATGACTGATTAATGGCAACATCTAAAGAACAAAGCTAGGAGATTCATATGAGAACACAATGCCAGAATATTGTGAACGGTAGTAAAGATTGTTCTATTTTGCAATGCCAAGATGTCTCATTTCTCTATAAACTGAGAGTATCATCCTTACAACCAGCTGCAAACTTTTGAAAACATACAGAAGGTTCCCTTTTCATGTAGAACTTTTCATCTGGTTCTTTTTACTTGAGCCTCGGAGCCTGATTCTACTCTGGGGAAGCTCCATTCCAGCAGTGAAAATGCTAAGGCCAAGGAGTGGAGCCAAAGATAAACGGGTGGATGTAGGTAGACAGTCCTCCTTCCACATTCACAGATTTGACCTTTACAAATTTGATTATTCGTGAGGCAGCTGTGCCTCCCCCCCTCCTCCTCCCCCTCCCATTCCCTTGCATTTTGCCAGTGTAAAGAAAGAAGGCAAGTGTACCCAGGGAAAGAGCAAGGAAATTGGGTGGACACACACAGGCTTTCCTTCTGCCCTGCAGAGCTCCTCCCCCCTCAAATCCCTTACCTCTGGCCCTGGTGCTGAGAACTCACGTTGAGGCAAAAGGAAAGGAAATGGGGGGAGGAAGGCAGAACATGTTTCCTTCTGATCTCTGGAGCTCCTCCATCCCATTCCCTCGCCTCTGGCCCCAGTGTAGAGAAGGAAGACTTGTGCACCAGAAGAAAAGATAAATGAATGAGGGGGGGATCACAGAGGGGAACTTACTCATGATTTCTCCACTTATGTGAGGATTCTGCACCCCAAACCCTTGTGAATGTGGAGGGGCAACTGTAATTGTTATCAAAGTGGCCATTTTCCTGCCAAGATCAACTAAATGTTTAAATACCTAAAATCCTGAATCATGAAGAATATGACAGACGTCTCACAATAAGTTTCCTTGACTGTCAATTCAGTTCATAAGCCCGGCCTCTTGAAATCCCTGTGACTTAAAAGGTGATTAAACAGATGTGGATCATCACCCACCCTCCAATAACGAACGCATCAAATTTAAAAGAGTTGGATCCTTACTTTCCAATATATTATCTTGCCAAGAAAACCTTTCACTTGTGTTGATTCTTGAGTTCCTCTGTCTTTGTTTTGGAACTCATAAACGGTGGTTACAATGTCCAACAGCAGCTAAAGTTGGCTTTTCCCTTTCAGCTGCACGGATTTTTGATCTGGCTTTGACAATAGATTTTAAAACTTCTAGTGGCATTTAATGGATCCATTCTCTCTCCAAGGGAGGGAATCCCTCCCACCAGAAATGCATTCATTTTCTTCTCTATTTTGAGGTCCAAGTGACCTGCCCTCCTATAAACCTATTTTTAACTATTGTGCTTCAACTGTCTCTGACTATGAACCTTCTTTATTCACCTATGGCTTTAATGCTATGTTCCATGCTCATGGCAAAGGGTTATTTTTGGCCTCACTGGAGAATACTGAAAATGCTATAGCATATCCTAAGGTTGATAGGAGCAGACCAAAATGCCACCAGTATTAAAGGAACTCCATCTGGAACAAAAGGAAACAATCAAAGCCACCAAAGGAGTGCCAGGTGGGGAAAGAAGGGTACACTTTCTTGGGGACATGTAGATAGAAAACCCCTGATCCAGCCCACACTGTAACCTAATTTCCAAGAAGAGGTGAAACGAAGCTAAGAGTAGCTCATGCCTGAGGTTATTTATGGAAGTTTATTGCCCTGTGAATCCATGTTTCTTTTATCCACTTCTTATGAGATTTGTCGGAGTCAATCAAAAGCAGTATCAGAGCACAGCAAGCAGCCCTCTAAATAGTGTGATGCTGGCCTGGCACCTTTTGTGTAACATAGAGTTACATTTGTGCAGCTAAACTTTAAATCCTACCTGAGAGACAGATTTCTCTGCGCTTCTCTATGACACATGCTCTTTCAAAACTACCAGACCTGGAATGCCTTACAAAAAGAGAAGAAGGGATAACTGGTAAGAAAGACAAATACCATGATAATTGAGATAGTGATCCCAAGGACACCAGAAACCTGTCCTACTGGTAAAATTAACTATACTAACAGCCTAAGGCATTGTCTGGTTAGAATACAGTATATAACTAGATGGTAGGACAAGTGACTTGAAGGCACATACACACAGAGATGTGCCACCTAAATATTTTGTCATAAACTTTACAAGAAAAATAGTCTGGGGAGGCAATTGATAATTTAGCTATGAAAGAAACCAGGAAAAGAAAAGCACAAAATGAATGGGCTTGTTGAAGCCATGTTCTATAAATTTATATTTTTTTAAAAAAAAATTAAAATATTAATGAAGTAATACTTTCATTAGGATAAACTATAAAATAGTTTATATAAAATAGTAAACTATAAAATAGTAAGCAAACTCCTGCCCAGGCTGGATACTATGTTAAACAAAACCTGAAACAGAGGGAAGAGAGTCTGAGCACTATAGAAAAGCCCACTGTGATCCCTGGCATATTTTGAGAGACTTAGAAAGTGTAGAATTAAAATAGAATGATTTATTTCATAAGTCCAGAAGTTGTATATATGTGATATATATGTAATGGATTCATAATATGTTGGCCCATGCTCCAAATCTGTGCTGCTTCCTCCAATGACACATGGACCCAGCAAGCTGTGATTATACCTATTATGAGATTGAATCTTTTTTAAGAGGGATGTCTGAAGGCAATATCAGATACTTGCTTTTTTAAAAAAGCCTTATTATTCCTAACATACCCTTCCCATACTGAAAGTTAAAACTACATTAAAAATTTGACATGTAGATATGTTCTGACAGTTTTGTATTAGCTGGCTTCCCATTCCATCAGGAAGGAATGCCTTCCGGCTTTCAAGTTTTCAAACAAGTTCAACTTTATCAAGGAGGCAAGAGACACTCTATTATCTTCTATCTTGATAGCCAAATGTATCCCATCATGGCACTACCTTTCTGTGGTGGTGGGACTGCACGCTCCTATGAGGCAAGAAGCTATACTGAGAGCAGCACTGGCACTGGCAGGGTCTCCCCTATCAGACAGGCTCTTGACTGAGATGCTAGACTGTGTGTGCCAAACAGCTACAAGTCCTTCTAGTCGAAGTCTCTAATCATCACCTACCAATTAATAGCCCATGGTCTCTTTTTGCAGAGCAAATTAAAAATTGCAGTCAAGTAATTAAAATTCCAGTGTTCCATTGCTGCCAGTTATATCTTACTCCCACCCCCCACATGCAGATGCTATTTTGCCCCTCTACTCTAAATGACAGGAAACAAGAAAATGGCAGTTGAACGAATTAATCTGCTGGCATATGCTGAAGTCTTTGTGTTTGTGGCTTGATTTGTGAAGCAGCCAGTGCAGCATTCAAAAGAACACTTCATTTGTGCATCACTCTGCCAAACCCCCAACACTTCTACAATTAATCCTTTGTTACTATTCATGGGTGACATTTGGAAAAAGAAAGAAAAGGGGGGGAGCACACTCCTAACAAGGGGAGAAGCAAACTGGCAAAACTGAGCAAATCTATCAGGCATCATTTTTAAGAGGCTTCTGGGACATCTTATGACTCATGCAGGTTGATAGGAGAGGTGGAGAAAGGGAAGAAGACTTTGGGCTACAGTGCATCAAGTCTTTGTTCTTAGAGGAACATAAACGGGAAGTGTTGGCTTATGGTATGAATGCAAAACAAACCTGTACCCTAATTTGATCAAAGACAGAAGATCAAGGACTTTTAAGCTTTGCAGGTGAAGTGGAGAGGGAAGTGCATTCTTCCTTTTAGAAACTCCACTTCACCCTCAACTTCATGAAGTGGCTGAAGTGAAACAAGCAAACTAATGCTGGAAGGATTACTGTTCCGAGAAATGTGAAAAATGTGGTCAAACAAAAATCTTCACAAAGACAGTCGCTTGATGCTAACGTGAATTCCTTCCTCCTGCTAAACCCTTTTGAAAAGTCTCAGGTGCACACACCCCTCTCCTCCACCATTTCAGCTCGTGCACATGGCCTCAGCACTGGAAAGCCATACCATTCAATATGCACCTGAATTGTTCTATGGAAAAAATCTTTGTTTGGCTAAAGCCAGATGTTACAAATAAAGCCAGACCACTGGGGGATTCCAGAGCATTCATGGGGATGGGTAAATTTGACTCACTTGAAGCATAATTTTGTGTTATACCATTTCTGCATTTCTTCAAACTTTCAGTAAAAAGTGTGCATGAATGTTCATGTGCATTTTTGTGTGAACTAGTTGTCATGTTTGCATTTTTGCTGCCCTTTGATGGCAGAGATAGCCAACTTATCAAGTAATAGGGTCAGCCATGACTCCAACTTAAATCAATCATCAGTTCCTGGCACTCTACTCTTAAGACAAAAGATGTATGAGTCCCGGTTAGCAGGGTCTCATCAGACAGAAAAGAACCAAAATGAAATGTGTACGGAGTCTACAACCACATATGTACTATCCTATGTTTACAGAACCCATTCCACAAAAGCCACAAAAGGATAATATAAGGAGAACCCTAGGGGGTAGGACTAGAGGTCACCTTAGAGCAACTAGACACCACCAGAAGTCCCACAAGCATGATATGAAATGTGACGGAGGGCCTTCCCTTGTCATTTGTCACCCAGATCCAATCTACTGCTCTCACTAAGCAAGTTTTGTAAATTGTCACATAGAAGGGAAAACTATGGCTTAACAGCCAACATACATAGAAGACCCTTTCCGCTGATCTTTGGAGTATGATGGAAATGTGTTTTATCATCAGAACACCAACTTTCCCAGAAGGTAAAGCATGCTGTCACTTTTGCAGACTGTTCTGAGTCAGAGAGATCCCACTGCTGGGTAGTTAGAAGACTTCTAGTGCTACACAAAACCTATTTCTGTTCTACCAGGTCAGATGAGCAATTTGATTATCCAACAGAGACTTGCCCTTTGCTTTAAAGAAATGTCATAAAGTTCATATGTAGCAGTTTCCATACATTTGAATGAATCTCATATCTTTCCAAAGCAGTATGACATCGAATGTGAGAAATTATAAAACAAGACACTCCTGATTGCAACACCAATCTATTTATGGGAAAGTTGCAGTAAATTGAGAATCCTCTCTTGGTGGCAAAGCAATTCATTTTCTGAACAAAGACTTCACTTAGTCTGAACATTTATAACCCCTGCCTTTCAACATTTCATATGCAAGGCAGTTTGTAACAGATAATGCAACATTTAAAAATGTTATTATAACTAACTCACATAAAATCTCATGAAACGGACAGTAGCAGTAGAAACACTGAACTAACAGCAGTGTCATGATTGGGGGGGAGAGAAAGAGAGAGAGAGACAGAGGGAGGGAGGGAGAGAGAATGAGAGCAAGCAATATAAGATCTGTCTAGTATTTGAGCAAACAGGATTGACCTGGCACCTGGAGACAACAAATGATGGCAGGAAGTGATCCACTCTGGCATATGCCTCCACAAGTGAGTTACTACTAGAAAAGGCTCCTGATCCAACTGCCATCTGTCTGGAGGCCCCAGAGAAGAGCATCAGAACAAGATATTAAAACTGGGTAAACAGTACTAGCCTGTGTGATGTGAAAAAAGTGGCTAGGAAAAAGCTTTCTTCCTTCTCTCATAATACTAAAAGTGAGGATCATCCACTAAGAGTGAAAGGAAGTACTTCTTAACACAATGCATAAGATAATCTGTGGAATCCATTACTGTAGTGCTGGCCATTAACTTGATTGACTTTAGAAGGGGCAAATTCATAGAAGACAGGACCATGAGTCAGGATGGCAATACATTCTCTTCAGTATCAGAGGCTGATCCTTCACAACTCTTCTGAAGTTCTCATGGACCTATCAGTCAATTTTTATTTCTGTCTGTTCCTCTTTTTTCCTTTCTTTATATTTGTTCTGCCTCTTTTATCAGTTTATATCAGTTTGCAACACATTTTCCTAATATGTACATTTTATAGACAAGGGCTGCAGTGGATCAGTTTGGGTGCTGCTCTCAGGCCTAGAGGAGGCCTTCCTGAGTACAAATCACCTCCTTTCAGTCCCAAGGGAAGACCCAACTCTGGGCAACTTCCCTAACTGTGTTTCAGCTGGTGTGTCAGAAGCTGATGTTTCAGATGAAGTGGCTCCACAGTGTCACCCATGTTTTCACTCACTTGAGATGGGAAATGGATCAGATAAATCAGATAAATGTTAGTAAATGCAACTAACCCTTTGGGAAAGCAAGAGGACAGAGATCAACAGCTTCCCTCTTCTGAAATATTTCTATCTTGATAGCATCAGAACACAAAAAGCTTGTATGTATACCTGTGCATGTACATATGTGTGCATGACTGATGCATGCATTGGCAGCACGGGGAGCATTTGTTCCAACTGCATCACTAATAATTCAGCTTTGCCCATGGCTCCCATTGACCTGTATAGAGTAGGACAATACTTAGTCTTTGTTCAAATATCTCCCTGGATGTGAAATGTATTCTCTCAATTCAAACCACTTCTATGCTTCTGTCAGACAGAAAGGACATTAGAATAAAGTAATGATGTACCAGCGGTCATCAGCAAACTGACCTTTAGGAGTGTTGCCACAGTCAATCTCTGTTCCAGTTGCTAAAGGACTTTTTGTGCTCACCAAATTGAAAATAGCAGCCAAGCCCAGTACCACTATAGGGTTGCTTCTTCTATCCATCTTCTCTACCCAGGCTGCTGCTCTGAGAAGATAAACTATATTCTCAGTAACTCAAAATGTCTTATTTTTTACTATTCAATAGGATTAAAGGGGGGTAGCTACAGGAAATAAGGGAAATACAATACTCTAATTAATCTACAAATTTATGATTACACTACAAATCTATTATTATTACTATAATTAGTTGTAGTAGTAAGGTTTTGTTTAAAGGATACAAGTCACGACTGCCACAATACTGAAGGATGACAGCAGGGTTTAATCGGCATACACAACCAGTAAGTAGAATCACGATTAGGCAAAGTGATTTAAAGTACAGGACATTCCCAGCAGATATGGAGATCAATGCTTTTCACTGCACATATCTCTAACAATGACATCTAGCAGTTGGGGAGAACCTTAAATCCAGCAGGAGCAAGAGCATCTGTTGAATCCACCACAACAGCCGCAGTGAATCCAATTTTGATTATATTTGTTACTCTTCCCACAGCCATTCTGAGTTGAGTGTAAGCTCCGCTGCTGCTAGATCTTATCATTCAGCACTGGCAGAGTTCCTATTCAACTCATAGCAGCATTAAAATCAAGAATAGATTCATTTTGCCACAGCAGCAGATTCACTACTGAGTCCTGGGCAGGAATCATTCTGGCAAGCATAACTATAAACCTATTTTGGAACTGTACCATATGTGGCTCAAAATCTGACCCATATATCATTACCAAGGAGCTCAAATTTTCCAGGAAATATCTGAAGAAGTCTGTAGAAGTAATTGCGCACACATTTTCCTGGGCATCAGTCCCATTAAATTTTATTGGGCTTATTTCTCAGTAGACATGGGTAGGATTGCACTGTTAGTGATTTACTGCAAATTGCAGAGATTATTCCTACCTTCTTACACAATACTAGCCTGACGCATGCCTCTCCCCACTTCCTACTCCATCCCTCTAGTCTTCATTTTCAAACACTGCTCAGAAAAGGCCATCTGTTTTGCTTAGCCCAACTTTGGATTAGGGAATATTTCCTGTTGATGGTGAATCCTTTATTGGCATGTGCATTCTTGCCCCTGAGGACCTTTCCAACTGCCACATTCAGCCCTGGAAATAATTTTCCCCTTGGGGCAGGCAAATGTGCCCATTTAAGTCTAGCCAGACATTCCTTTTCTGGGAGCATATTATGCAATGCGGGTGTTTCACTCGACTTCTTCCTTGTTCTTTAGGTTCTTGGTTACTTTCTCTGCTCTTTCCTTGTGCTCAGTAATTTATCTGTACTCTTATGAACCAAATCCAGGTTTGAGTATGGAGGCACCCACTGTGCCATGTCAAAAACTGGCAAAGAGTCAATATTTATCCTACCCTTTGGCAATCACTGTTTATCTCAATTGGTCACGTTGCATGTTGGAAATACTTATATAAGTTGCAGATAAAACCATTATCACTTGCTACTTATGATATTAGTTGGCACATTCAATTGTTCTTAATGATTCAATTATTCATTCAAAAAGTTTGCTAGAGGTCATCTTGAGAACTAGGAATAAAGGTCAAAATCACAGTTGTAGTGCAACTGTGGAGAGGGAAGGAACCAAGTTCCCCAAAAGTGGGCTGCACTTTCACTTCTGGTTCCAGGACTCATTCACAATAAATACAATTTTGTGGGGTCAGGTATAATGAGGACAAAGAATAAAACACCACATCTTGTGGTATTTGGGGTAATTTCTTGGTGTTTTTTTCTTGGAGTGGGCAATTTTTCACCTGAAAAAAAAATTAATACTGGAGGGGTGGAGTTTGAGAGATTTGGAAGCCACAAAATGGAGCACCAGAAGTTGCATGCATTCCAAAGGCTGCAGTTTCCCCACCCCTGCACAGACCAAGTCAGAGATATATGCAACCATTCTCTGTGACCTTGGGGAGCCAAGCAAGGATCTGAACCCAGGTAAGTGGACCTGTAAGAAAACTACTAATGGATTCATCAGTTGAATGCCAACAGGTGAGAATATGGACAGAAAGAGAATGACAGCACCACTCCCATTGATCTGTACAGAACAGGACAATGCTCAGTTCAAATATCTGCCTGGCTGTGAAATGTATTATCTCTGCTCAAACCCCTTCTATAGTTCTGTCAGACAGAAAGGACATTAGAATAACGCAATGATGCACTGGTTGTCATCAGCAAACTGACCTTTAGGGTCGTTGCCACAGTCAATCTCTGTTCCAGTTGTTAAAGGACAGCAATGAAACCCTAGCTTCCAGCAAATGTCACAATGAGATAAACAATTTAACATTTATAATGCCTCTCATTTCTTAATGTTTCACATTTCTCCTGCCTGCATGCAAACACACAGACAGATAAACTTTACTTCATCGTAAGTGTAGCTTAGAAACAGTTCAGGAACAGTGAAAGGCTGATAGAAACACAGCATTTCTGGACCATTACCAATAAACAGACAGGTCACAACTCAGCAGTATTAACATGCACGCTTTGGAAGTAGGAGACCCCAGGTTCATTCCCCAACATCCTCAGCTTGGACAACAAGCCCAGATTTCTGCCTCCCATCTTGCAGTGCTACTGTTATTCAGGGGGAAAAGAATAGGTAGGGCAGAGTATTACCTGCAGAATAATATTATGGAACTAGTTACTGGTAACTATGGGCTCCCCTCCCTTTTTGGTGACAAGAGTAGAACAAAATTACATTTCAAACAAAGTTACATTTCCATTTCAAAAGTAACAAAATGAATTGAAACTAAGCTAGTATGCCATGCAGTATCAGTTCAAAGAAATGAACACCACAATGTTTGAACTACACTGGAAAACATTGTAAAAAACACCAACAATGGCAAGTAATAGCAACTTTCCAAACATCATAAAAAGTAACAGGAGTGAAGGCAACACTTCCAAGCCCCATTTTCTGACCGTACAAAACACATTCAAATCATGATTTACATATCCTGGGTTGTTTGGGATGAATTAACCATAGTTCCCAGTTTGCACATAATGGGAATCTAACTAAGAAACCACAGTTAATTCATCTCATTTGTGGGAACAACAGTGGGCAGGTACACAAGGTGCTTGGGTGTACTTACCCACTGTGTGTAAATACCTTTGCTTATTTAAGCCAGAATTTGGGGATGTAGTAATCATGGCCACTGTTACCTGGCAGATGTGTTTTCAGAGTCCTTGTTAAGAACAAAGTCAAATGTTATCAGTTATCCAATGCCACAGAAAGGTTTATGTTGCATTTACCAGGCCTTGATAGATAGTTTAGCTTAGTCACTCAAGGCTAATAACAAAACAGAAGGCTGAGAATGGACTGGAAGAGTGAGCATTCCTGTTAGTAACCTGCTTGCAAAGTTTGAATAGTTATTGAGATGGAAGGTTTGATTTCTTTTGTTTCTACACTATATAAGCCCTGGGAATCCATCTTTCAAGAGGCTTACCCAAAGGGGTACCTCCCACCTCAGGAACCCCATTTCATCAACCATGGGAAATTGCAATGATAGCTATGGGATAATCTGGATACCAAATAAAGTTTTGAGGAGGCCTGTAATTGCAGCCAGTTCCAGCTCAGAACTGAGGCCTAAGTATGAACAAAGCTAAATTTCCTCCAGTCAACATTTTGCTTTTGCTCTTTTAAAATATATGGTTGCAATCATCAAACATGACCCTGCTGTGTTCAAAAAAGATACAAGCCTTGGAAGTATTCACAAGGGGAAAATGGGAACTAGGCAATGCTTCAAGAGCTCTCTGAACTGCCTCAAATGGGATTCAAAACACCTCTTTGCATTTTTCTTCTTCTTGTTGTTTGGAATGGTTCTGTGTCCATTTTTCAACTTGCAAGTTAGTGGTTAGAAGTTAATTACTTATAACACATCTTAGCCACCTTTCCAGAGCTTGCTTAGAAGGAAGGACAGTACAGAAGTAAAGTACAAGAAAAGATAAAATGAAACCATCACTTTAGTGTTGGTTTACAGGATTTCTATATAAGACTTGCCCAAGTGAATACAAAGCAGAGGGACTGCTGTGCCTCAATGCAACTGTTATAAGTGCTGGAAAAATTTCTGGGGAGTAGTGTTATTGAGTGCACAAGTCCCCTTTTGGACAGTGCTTCACAATCCCCAGTTCTGGGGAGCAATGTGATCAATGTCCATGTGCACAAATCCTTTTTGGACCATGTTTCATGATTCCCTCCACTTCCAGGGAGCAGAGTTATTGACTTATATGTCCACAAATTACTTTCTGGACAGTGCTTTGTGATCCCGCACTTCTGGGGAGCAGTGTTATTGACTTCCATGTGCCAAGTCTCTTTCTGGACTGTGCAAAGGTTAAACCCACAAAAGTTGAGGGCCAACTGTAATTCAACATCATTTGGTAGGCTACACACTGCTCAACCCTGGCTTATGTACACACATGGGCTTCCCCCACACTGTCTGACAAGCTTAACATATATCTCACACAGATTCCCCTACCTACTGAAATCTAGTGATCACTAGTGTGGGTGTGTGGGGGAGTGAGTATGTGTACATGCTCTCCCAAGCAGTCTTTACCATGATCACTCTCCCCACTGCTGGAAACTACCAGTGCTGGGAAAGTCATGATCCTGGGGACAGCTGATCAAGCGAGCTGCGGCAGGTGTGGTTTACACATGCAGCAGTTCTGATCAGATTATGCACCCATGATCTACATCCATTTCAATCTGGTTTTAGGTAGGGTGTTGGAACAGAGACAACCTTTGGCTATCCTGACGGATGACTTTTGTTGGAAGAATACAACCCTGTTTATTCTTCTGAATTTTCCACTAGTTTTTTGATACCACCAGCTATGGTATCTTGTTAGGCTGATTCTGTGGATTGGGGCTGGAAGCCACAAAATGATTCAGGGGTTCCATTTTGACCTACAGGCTCAGTTTCAGAAAGTAGCACTGCTGCTCAGTTCCATGTCATCTGAACTATGAGGCTCAGACAGTTTTATCTTTTACTCTATATGCACATCATTGGCTAAGCCTATTCAGGAATTTGGAATCAGACGTTACGAGGTCAATGACACCCAGTTCTATTTCATTGTCACCACAATCCGGTAAAGCCGTAGAAGTGCTGAACTACTACCTGGACTTGGTAAGAGGAGGGAAGAGAGTCAATAAATTAAAGCTGAAGCCTGACACTAAAGGGACACCATAACAGTAAGAGGGTAATGTAACAGTAAAGAGGAACTGTGAATAAGCACTTGCCAGGCCCCCAAAGTTGGTACATGTTCTGTTCTGGATGGGGCTGTACTCCCCCTAAAGGAGTAGATGTGGCACGTTTGAGCTCCAAATGGCCCAGATGACTCATCTCATCTTTTCCCAGCTTTGCCTGATTTGCCAGCATCAGACTTTCTTGGATAGGAACAGCCTGGGTGATTCATATTCTGATAACCTTCAGGCTGTATTATTGTAATGCATTATGCATAAGACTCTTGCTGAAAATTACTTTGAAGCTCCATCCAATTCAGAATTCAGCTGCACAAATTCTGGGTAGCTTGCCTTGGTCAGAGATGGGGACAATTTGGCTCTCCAGATGTTATTAGACTTTGGCTACATCAGCCCTCATCACTGGCTATAATGGGTAGGGCTTAAGGAAGCTGCCATTCCTGAACTAGGACAGCCATGTTACATCAGCTCTAAAGAAGCTACATTGGCTGCCTATTTGCTGCTGACCCAAGTACTAGTGCTTTGTGTTAGGATTCATATACCTAAATGTATACCTTTCCCAGAACAACTTCTCCAAGGATGTCCTCTCCATATACCATCTCTATATACAAAGTATATTTATCCTTCTTAAAAAGCAAGCAAGCAAGCAAGCAAGCCTATTTTGTGGTGGCACTATGATTTCAGAATAATTTTCTATGGCCTGGCACCAGTAAGTGAAAATCTTTTTATCTCCTCAGGCACTTCACATTTCAAGTCTGAATTTTCCTTTCCTTTCCTTTCCTTTCCTTTCCTTTCCTTTCCTTTCCTTTCCTTTCCTTTCCTTCCCTTCCCTTCCCTTCCCTTCCCTTCCCTTCCCTTCTCTTCCTTTCATCTCCTTTCCTTTCCTTTTCTTTCTCTTTCTTTTTTAGCTAAGAAAGATCATTTTCATGCTTCCCAATTTTATTGTATTTGTATATAAGTTGCATACTGTTTTATTGTATTAAATGGTTTCTGCATATAAAATACCCTCTTGGATAAAAGCATTGTCTACACATTTTTAAAATTAAGTGAACTAATAGAATGGTTTTGCTACAGTTTTGCTGCCTGTGAAAAACGGTGAAAAACAAGCCTCTTATTCAAGCTCATATTTTATTATTTGTTCTGCTCATGTTTCATTTTGGAATAACAGTGCAGTCATAGTGTTTGCCCAATCACTTTAAAGTGTTTGTAAGTCCGTGCCCTGTTCAGGAAGGAATAGATGTATTTTTTATTGTTCCATAAAACGTGGTGTGATTTTTTTTATGACATTTATATCTAAATTACAATAGCAAACAAAGGGTCTTATCCCAGTTCTTTCCAGCATGCTGTCCCTCATCCTTGCATTAATTTTCTTCTTTACAGGAAGTGACATTGTATTGAAGATGAAGTCAAAATCTGTCCACAGTCATTTAAAAGATGAGAAAGAGAGAGAGAGGGAGAAATGAATATAGGAAGAGACAAAATCTCATTTTTGCTTTCTCTTCTGGAGATATTAATGGTTACAGATTCATTTAGAGAAAAGTACAGTGGGCTCTTGCTATCTGCTAGGGTTTGGTTCCAGGACCTCCCATGGATACCAAAATTTGTGGATGTTCAAGTCCCATTATGCACAGTGGGCAGCGCTTGCAACTTCTTGCTCTGCAATGATTGGCAGAGCTGCCATCCCTGTCCCAGTTGCTTGTGAGCAGCAGGGGTTAGGGTGAAGCCCTCAGCCATGCCTCCAGAGAAAAGCTGTTCCCTGCTCTTTCCTTAGGCAGAAGGAAGGGACAAAGCAGTGGACCCTACATCGAAAGAATGGTCGATAATTTTGTATGGTCAAAAGAGCAGTTGTCAAAAAATGCGACACTGAAAAACAGGGCATGCCTGTATGCCACAGCTTTTTTCCACTTTGGACAAATGGCTTACTATGGTTCGAAGTAGACATGCTCAAACTCCTTGAAGTTATGCCAGTAAAAGAAATGGTAGTGGGCAATGCATAATGCCCATGTCACATAGCACTAAACCAAGGACACAGAATATGTAGCCCTCTAGATGTTGTTTGGAATACATTCCCATAATCTCTCATCACTAGCCACGTTGGCTAGGGCCTGTGGCTACCACAGTCCATTACAGTACACCATCCCCACATGATGCTTTCTTGTTAGATATCAGGCTGTAGTCAGATATAATTCTTGAGCTAAAAGTACTGTTCCAGGCAACAGAGTTTCAGTGTCCTGCATAGCTCTTTGCCTATTTTTCCTAACTATAGGGGAAATGGGTTGTGAAAAAAAAAATTACGCAAATTTACAAAGCTATTCAATATGCATAATTCATATAGGATACAGAATTCAACTTTTCTTAATGTAGAATTTTAACTATAAGCTTGAGGGGGCACAGCCCTTATAATAGATATTAATTTTTATACTGAAGAGAGAAGGATGACATTCCATTGTGAGAGAGACAATGTTTTAAGCTAATGGCTTTCAATGGTCATTTCTAATTGAATTAGGTGCACAAACCCATTTCACTGGAATGTTTATTGGTATGCCAAATTCTGGACAGGAACCTTTTGTCCTCTTTGGATGGGAAAACGCTAACCCAGTTCCCCATCTGTAAAATCAGGAACAACAATAGTTACTCTCCAACATTTTCAAAAGGAAAGTGAGGCCTAATTCAAGCAGGATGCAGACTACAGCGAAAGCCCTTAGCTGACAAAGCATTCCATGCACACCGGGTAATGTTTAAATGGATGATTTGTATGCTAATGGTTTACATGAATGACATAGCAAATAACATGCTAATGTTACAAAAAGGATAACTAAATGCATCTAATTGTTATCCCTTATAAGAAGGATACAGGGCTTGGAAAACCAGCTTCTTGGGATTATGATTCACAGAATCTGACAGCTAGCATGGTGCCAGTTGACACATTCTGGTAGCCACAGTTTAAAAAAAAAAATACTTTTCCATGCTCTGGAAAGACTCTGCAGATGTGTCTCTCAACCAGTGTCTAAGCATGAGTCCACACAGCAGAATGAGGAAGGAACAAAACACACAAATTCTGGAAATGGGAGAATTAATTAAGCCACCTCAGGACTAGGGATGCATATCACCGTTGAATTTCTCCCCCTTCACAACAAATTCCCTGCAAATATAAAACTAAGAACTCAGGGATAAGGCCTTGCCCTCTGCCTGATTCAATAATTTCTAGATACTTGTAGTATAAAAATATATTTATAAACCATGCCATAAAATATATTTAACATAAAAAATTAATATAAAATGCATACGTGGCCACAGGCCCACATTCTGAAACAGACTGCTGAACTTGATTAGTAACTTATTTGTCTGCCCACTCCTCCATCTCAGCATTAATTTATACTTCACTATCTCTACAAAGAGCTTAGCGGACAACATAGGTGGTTCTCTCCTGATTGACTGAGAGAGAGTGAATGGCCCAAGGTCATCCAGTGAGCTTCATGGCTGGGTGGGTATTCAAGCATGCGTTCTTTCCAACTGAAGGACAACACTGTTTCCACTACACTGTACTACTCCCATTTCTATCAGAAGTCCTTGGCAACTCTTCCTCCACCTTTTTCTCCTGTACCTGCCTCTCTTGTGTTATCCATGTAAATTCTGCTCAATGGGCACAATTTTAATGGGATACATAAACAAGTTTAAGTCAGGGAACTTCATTTATTTATTTCTTTTACCACAGTGTTCTTGCAGTTTACAGCTCTGGCCATAAGCTACAATAACAGAAGGCATTACCAATCTTCTGGCCTTGTTGGGTGTTCAGTATATCATCTGCAGTAAAGGACAAAAAGACTTCTAGCATACACTGTGATAAGTCAAGCTGAAAGCTTAAAGTATACTTCCAAATCCTTTATTACTACTTCAACACCACCATTATTGACTAGTAAATCCTGCAAAATCACAAAAGTGACACCAAGAGGTTTTAAAAAACCCCCACAGAGAACCTTCCATTCTTGCTAATTTAAGGTACAGACTCATGTATGTATACACCTTTAAGCCGCATGTCAACTTATGGCAACCCCACAAATTTTACAGGGTTCTCTTAAGCAAGGACTACTTAGAAGTGGTTTGCCATCACTTCCTCCCGAAACAGCCGACAACACTTGATATTCTGTGGTGGTCCTCTGTCCAAGGACTAAGCAGGACTGGTCCTGCTCAGTGGCCTAGATCAGATGGTATCTGGTACCTTTAGGGTATTTAGGCAAGGTACACATACCTGAGACTAAGCAACATGAGCAACTATTAGAATAAATGAAGCCTGGGTAGCCGATGAAGGACAAAAAGTGAGGGATGGCATAAACTAGGAGCAATTGAACACCCACTGCCTTATCACCAAGCAATCCCTCAAATCTTAGAAGAGTATCAAAACCAGGAAGTGAGCAATGTCATCGAATGCCTTAGGAACAGAAACAGTGAGTTAGAGGTGGCAGAAGGGCTTCTCCCAAAACTGGAAAAGGTTACTTTGTTGGACTACATCTCCCTCATAGCACATGCCATAGTGGCTGATGGAATCAGCTGACTGATGTAATCTGACGGAAAGCAGCCAAAAGTCAAGATCTAACTATACACGGTTTGTTTCTGTTATCTCTAGGAAGCTAACTTGGGGAGACTGACTGTTGACATAAGTACGATTCATTACAGATTTCTCTTATATCATTGACCAGGTAGGCTGGGGAGAGAGAAAAAAATAAGCAGAGAGGGACTCAGACTCCACTGCCAGTCTCCACCGTATGAAGAAGGTTGCTTGATAACAGCTGTGCTGCTCTTGGCTAATAAACTGGTCAGACACACTGATACAAATACACACTGCTGGTAAGAGAAACAGTTAGGCTATGATAAATAGATACTTTTCGCATTATGATTGTAACGGATAACCGTTACGAATATGTAATTGGTGCTAGAGTGCTCAAAGATTTTAACCCTCGGAAGATTGTATGTTTACAGATTCCTGTTTAGTGATGTGCGGTTCCTCAACAGATGAGATGGCATTTCTTAATGGACAAATGACTACTTATATTGTTTGAGACAGCAATGTTCCTTTGTGCGATAACTATACACAAGCCAACTAAGAGATGCAGAGAGAAAGAATCTTATGAAAGTGGAAAATCTGACCTGTCATATACCAGAATGCAACGAATGTATGACTTACATGTAACGCAGTATGAAGAAAGCAAGGCTCCCAGACATTAATCTGTCTCTGTTTCTCTATGTATGGGGAGTGCATATATTTGAATATCTATGAGCGCATGTAATAAAATAGCCTAAAAGATTACCAGAGAGACTGTTCTTTCTCCCTCAAAAATATCCTGACATTTTACTACCTAAGAATGCTTAAGTGGAATGTGTCAGGGTAGCACAAGGTAGCTCCTCAGAGCATGTACAGAGTGCTGACAGGGCAGCGACGTCCAGCTGCAACCAAGCAGCTCCAGAAGGCTAAAAAAAAGTTTGGTAGACTCAAAAAGATAAGGCTCAGGGCTATTTATTTAGCAAAGCACACTGAAATAAAAGTTAGGGCTTCTGGCAGTATACCAAGAAGCAATAAGCAGGACAGAAACATAAATCAGCATGGAAAACAGACCAGCAGCATGTCTGGATACATTCCATAAATTAGCCCATACAGCAGCATGACCAAAAGGAATGGACCTAAATGGTGAATTGTAGTGCCATACCTAAGCCTTTTTAAGGGCTTAACTACACTCTAGACGCTATGGGGTAACCCAATTACATTTACAGCACGCAGCCTCCTCATGCCGGTGCTCAGTGATGAGGCAAGACTTTCTGAGGCTGGCTAGCCAAAATATTCTTTGCAGCTGCACTCAAGGTCACATCATCTTATTCTTGCCGTCCACTTAGAAAAACCTTTTCCGCACTCACACTGAAAGCCTCAACAGAGTGTGGATGTTAACACTGCCTATCTGGATTTTACCACCATCATAAGTCTGGATGCCCAGGTAGCCAAAAAGTGATAAAGGAACCAGAATATATTTTAACGGACAAATGGCAAAGGACACTCAATCCCTCGGTCTAATGAGATGCCTTTCCCTTCTGTTTTGCTGTTCAGTCATACTCAGTAAGTGATTTTGGAAACAGCTGCTGTTTGCCTTGCCTGTTGTAGGGAGACATCTATGGCTATAGTAGGACCAGCTAGAGTAGAATCCCACTCTTTCCAAGATCAACTGGTTTTCACTGCACTGGTTACAGCAGCTACCTCGCTGCAGCCTCACACCAAACGTCTGTATTTCTCCAGCACTCTTTCATCATTCTCTCAATGCTGATGATGCTAAAAAAACCTTTCATCTAGACCAGTGGTTCTCAACCTGTGGGTCCCCAGATGTTTTTGGACTTCAGCTCCCAGAAGCCCTGAGCATTGACCATAGTGGCTGGGGCTTCTGGGAGCTGAAGTCCACAAACATCTGGGGACCCACAGGTTGAGAACCACTGATCTAGACAGAGGACAAGGTGAAGAAAGTGTGGCTGGACAAAGATTTAAAAACCTTTATAAAATGGAGCTTCACTATTAGAGGCTTTGACTGAGCTATGCCTGTAATTAGAAAATGGTTTAGCTTGCCAAGTTAGACCCTTTCCTCAATGCAGGTGTAATACTGAACCATAACTATGGAAAATATGCCATGATTATGGATCATGTCTGCTATATGGGGCGTAAATAACTGTAGAAAAATAAACTGTACATCCTGGAAAAACAATATATCTATATCTATATCTATATCTATATCTATATATATATCTTTCCCAAACTGCAGTGTGAGAGGGATTCAGAGCTTTGGCACAGTTCTTTCTTAAGAATTTTGTTGACATATTAATGTTGCTCTTTAAGACCAGGACTGGTATAATCAACTTGCAGTTGAAGTGATGACTCATGGAAAATATCTGCTAACATAAAATGAAGCAACTGCTGTGCTATACATGGTGAGGAACAGTGGACAAAGCAGACATGAAAGGCTCAGCAGATTCCACTGGGCGAGAATGTGTTTGATTTCAACTTGAAAGACCTTATTAAAAAAAAAAAAAAAACTATGGAAATGCCAATTAATTACACATTTTTAAAAGCTGATGCAGCACTCTGAGAGTCTAAGGAAACGTAAAAAAGAGAAATAATTATAGATACTAAAGTAGAATTTGGAAAAATTACTTCTGGGAGACGACAGCTCCTCAAATCCCCTTTGCATGCATGGCCAGGAATTTTTCCAGTCTCTGTTCTGAAGTTTCCTGAACAGACCTGGAACTTACTTAAAATCTCAGATCAACCAGGAACTGAATTGCTTTTCTTGGCTTCTGCTCATATGTATACATGTACAGTAAAGAAGCAATAATACTAATCAAAGCTAAAGGGATGCTGTGCAGGTTGCAACATATGTTGTGAGGCTTTTTGAGCATTTATAGAAAAGTGCTCTGTCAACAGTCACCCTGGACAAGGTTTTCATTGCATTGTATATGTATGTGTCTTCAAGTTTCCTGTCAACCTATGGTGGTATCACACATTTCACAGGGTTTTCTCACGCAAGAAATACTCAGAGGTGGTTTTGCCAGTTTCTTCCTCTGAAATACAGTCTACAGCACCTGGTATTCATTGGCAGACTCCCATGGAAGTACTGCTTAGCTTCCAAGATCAGATGGGAGCTGTTGCCTTTAGGATATTTAGGTCTTTGATTATATCACTGCATTAAAATTTACATTCATTCATTAATGCATTAAATAAACAAACACACAAACAGATTAAATGTTCTTCCTTGCATGTAGAAACTCTCAGTATAGCTTCCCAGTCTGGGACACTGCAGTTCTGAGTGACAAACCCAGAAAGAGAATTTTTGTACTGACATTTTGGTGGGTTTGTAATAGAGAAAACATCACTAAACCAATTCTTCCAAGCTGTTCTCTCTGTCTCATTAGTACTAGAACACAGGGTTGTCCACCGAAGCCAAAGAGTGACAGATTAATCATAGATTAGAGGAAGAACTTCTTCATTCAGAACATAGTTGAACTGTGAACAGATATAAAATTTACACCAAACTTAAATTTAAGAGAAAACTTTATAAAATGTTTTACAGATGGTACATGATCCCAGAAAGATTATAAAAAAAGAACGAAAAATGGGAATTGAAATTGTTGGAAGTGTGATGAAAAAACGGGGTCTTTTTTCCATATGTGGTGGACATGTAAGATAGCAAAAAATATTTGGAAGGGGGTACATGACGAAATCCAAAGAATTTGTAGGCTGAATTTTGAAATGAAACCACAGCTTTATTTGTTAAATATGCTAGGGCAACAAAGGGAAATAAGAAGTCATCAGAAGATATTATTATATATAATAACTGCAGCAAGGTTGACATATGCACAGCACTGGAAAGAAAAGAAACATATTGATATAGAAGAATGGAAGTTAAAAGTTCTGGAGATGATACAGATGGAAAAGTTAGCATTTTCTTTGAAGAATAAATCTATCCAGAACTTTGAGAAAGAATGGAAAAGAGTATTGGATTAGGTAAGGATATAAACGTATGAGAAATCAAAGAAGAAATAATGTAACTGTTCTTCTCCCTGTAAGATGGAAATTATGTTTGTAATGGAATGGAAATAAGCAATTTCAACTGGAAGATTTAAGCATGCAAGTGGGGGGGTGTTTTCAGATAAACTTTCAATAAAAATTATACAAAAAAAAAGAAAGAACATAGTTGAACTGTGCAATTCACTGCCACAAGATGCAGTGATGGGTACTGCTTCAGATGACTTCAAAACATGTTTCAAAAAATTCGTAGAAAATGGAACCCTCAATGGCTACAAGCAAGCAAGCAAGGATTAAGGAGGTTGAAGCCCTGAAGTAGCTCCAAAAGCTGCTTTGAGTACATATGAGAGTCCTCCTCTCAGAGCCACGAGAGAGGATAGCACTGAGAATCCGTTCCCCAGAATCCAAATTGGTGTGATCAGGGCCAGAGTGTCAGAGTCACCAAGGTACAAACCTGCCTCTTCACTTCTCTACAGCTAGGACATAGGGTGGGAGTAAATGATAAATATTACCGACCCTCAGAGAAGGTGTGTGATATATATGGCCAACCCTTGGAGCAGGTATAGGGAGAGATATTTGGAATTCCTCCTTTTCCCAGGAACATTCCTCTCTTGACAATATGACCTTACAAGAAGCAACTGTGTATGTGTAGCTGTGTGTATGACAGCCAGTGTAATGGTTTGAGCACTGGATTATGACCCTGGAGACCAGAGTTCAATTCCCTGCTTGGTCATGGAAACCCATGGGGTGACTTTGGGCACTTCTTATACTCTTAGTACTAGAAAAAATTATGATTGGTTCACCTTAGGCTCTCCATGAGTCAGAAATGGCTTGAAGGCACACAACAACAACAATGTGTGCATATGGTTTCACATGGGCAAAGAAGGTCTGGACCATTTGCTCCAAATACACCACTGATAATCCAACCTTGTCTATTAGAACTATTACAGTCCCTCTAACATGGAACTGTCCTTTGATACCAGTTGCTGATGAATGCAAGCAAGAGGGTGCTATGACATTTTGGCTTCTCATTGCCATCTGTTTAACAAGTACAAAACACTGGATTAGGTAGACCTTTGGTCTGATCCTGCATGTCTCTTCCCATGCTCTATAGTTCCTTAAATGCTCTCAGCCTATTCCTAAAACCATCCTGCAACAATCTTTTAACCACTTTTCCTTTGCCTAGTCATTCAGAGTTGTTGACATTTTCTTCTTAAACATACTGTTTAAGCTGCACAAATCTCTCCTAAAGTTTCCAGATCAAGTCACTAAAGGCAGGGGGAAAACTGTGCTTAGCAAAACCAAACTCTGTTGTGAAATATTCTTTTGATACATCCTTCCAAGTCCATTCATTATTTTCTAAAAACAATGAAGATCAGCAAATTTTTATTGTTGACAGAGCAAAGTCAATGCAAAGTCAGTACATATCCTAAAGAGGATATACCTGCAGTGCAGGGGAAATAATTAAACCAAAAGGTCCGGACAAACACAAAGCTGTAGAACGGTTTGGGTGCAATGGAACAAACAGCAGCTTCACAATCAAGAAAAGGAAGTTTGCCAAACCATCTATAGCTATCTGAAGAGTATATTTTCTTATGTGGGCTGGCCCAATAACTAACATCTTCAGAAGAGGCCCTTCTCTCAGTCCCACCAATCTGCACCGGAACGTAAGTTTGGAACAAATTAGAGAGACTCCTAGCTGACTGCTTCCAGGCTTTGGAACACTTTACCTAGTGAGACCAAGATGGCTCCTGCTTTGTTGTCTTTCCCATGGCAGGTGAAAACTTATTCCAAAAGGTTTCTAGGGTCTTCCTGCAAGAATTTTTTTTAACAGTGTGCTGTTTTACTGATTTTTATCTTTTTCCTTCCTTAATGGATGTATTTTAAGTGGGTCTTAATTCTTTAAGTTTAATTGTATTTTAACAATTTTTGTAGGTGTCTACTTATATCTTTGCCTATATTTTATTGGTACAGTTGGCCATCCACATTTATGGGTTTCACTTTCATAGATTGGATTATTTGTGAGTTTTCACCAACCCCTGCCCCCCACCTCAAGCACTTCTTTTTTTGGAGGAACCTTCCCTCTTGGTGGCTCCGATAAGGCTATGCAGCCTTTTAAGAACCTGCCTCTGGTTCTTCTCCTCCTTCTCCTTCATCAGCTGCTGCCTAGCCAGCTGAGGATGAACTGCAACCTCTCTCCACTCACATTCACTCAATGCCCCACCACATCCAAGGAAGGAGATGAGCGAGAGAGAGGAAGTATAGAGCCACCAACCCAACCTACCCCTTTCCTTCTCCTTTCCCTGACCTTGTTTGGATCCTGGGTTCTCTCCACCATGCTTTGCCCCCTTCCCATAGACAAACAAGACACACACACACACACACATTTTGATATTTGCATTTTTTCCACCTTTGCAAGGGCCCTGTGTCTCTAACCCAAGCAAATGTGGAGAAACAACTGTATTTTGTTTTAATCTTTGCAAGCTACCTGGAGTCCAAGTTTGGAAGGAAAGGAAGAATACAGTGAATAAATCATTATCTTAGTATCAGGCCTGCTGCGTGTGAGTGTTCAGCTCCAGTCACTAAGATGCACCTTTCTTCAGATTAGACAAAGCAATTCTTAGGATCTTGGGGGGAAAAACCAAAGGTGCTCCTGCTAGAACAGTGCCTGCCTGAAGAAAAACAGAACCATCCACTTTTATTTTTATTTTACTGTTTTGCAGCCATTAAGCCAAATGTTAAATGGGCAGCCATTGCTTGTTCTGTCCAAAGCACTGCTGTTTTTTATGGTGCAGACAATAAAGGTCTTTGTTTAGATCGTTTTTTAAAAATGGAATGGAAAGACAAGGTGAAAAAACTCCCTCCCTCTCCCCCTCCCTCTCTTTCTGTACGTGTGTTTGTGTATGTTTAAGGCATCTTCAGTATATGAAAGCTGGTCCCCCAAACTTCCTGTACTTAGATACTAGTAATTAGGTGGCTTCCCAATCACCTACCAGCTCCTCCAATGCATTAGACATGCAGCAGGAGTTGTCCGAGCTCCCCATGCCTATATCATGTCTAATTCTTGCCAAAGCAGTTGGTGGCTCCCATGTCGGTAGGATGGTGGATCCCATTCTAGATTTTAATCTGCACTTGAACAAAGCTGTAAAAGATACTGGGCCTATTTTAGGGGTAGATGCTCCAATAGAGACAGCTCCAAGGTGATGAACTTATTTTGAGTATAGAGTGTGGCACCTTGGAGAAGTCTTTTAAAATTCACACTAAAACCTAGAATGGAGTCACTACTTCACTGACATGGACAACATAGCTATCACTGAATGCTTTCATGGCTTCTTAGTTGCCATGTCCACTGATACATTAGACACAGCTACAACTATGGGTAGGATACTGAATGATGTCAACTTGCAGCCCCAAACATATTCCTTTGCAGAGATTTGGTGGGAAATATGCTTTCACGTTCCAGGTCTGGATAAGAGTGGGCATTTCATTCAGCCTGATGATGAGTCTTGTAATACTTGAAAGCTAGCTTATGACTGTGTTACATTTTAGCTGGTCCTAATAAAGACATAAACAGTGGATTTTGCAATTTCCCCCACTTATAGACTAATAGTTACCTTTGTTTGTTTTTTTATAATGAAATAACTGCTGATGCTTCAGTTTGCTGCTGACGGAATGAACTCCCCCATACACTTTTTAACAAGGGGAAAGAAAGGGCAACTCAGGTAGTTCGGTTATTCAGCCCTCAACAAAGAGCATAATCAACAAGATTATGATGTTGCGTAATTCTCGCTGGATCATTTAATGCTAGCACTGCACTGAAAACATTGCTCATGAAATGGAAACTTTACTGTTCTTTAATTGTCTCATTTCTAACTGAATCCAAACAAAACCTTTTTTTTTTTTTTTTTGAGAAATGAACTTCAAAGAGCACCAAGCTTGGAAAGAAATGGGAAACCAACTCAAGAATTACCTACACAGTCCCAGTAAGCCACTAATTTTACACCTGGGAAAATGTAAGAATGGGATCAGAGTTCAGGTCCAATGTTGATGGAGTGGCAAATTTGCTGTAGGTTTTTTTAGTCTGAACTTTAAAGATGCTAAATTATCTGAGGGATAGAGAGGTACCTTTAAATTTCAGAATCCAGAATGGATCCACCTGCCCACTAACATGGAAAGTACCCCTATCATTGGGTCCTGGGTACCCCCTTTTCACACCCACTCCAAAGTCCATACCCATAGTCATAGAGTTCCCACTAGACATTTGTGAATTGCAAGACAGAGTAGATTTCCTTTGATGCTAGTCTTAGGGCTTCAGTTAGAAATCTTCCAGTTGTTCATAAACTTCTTGAAAATGCGTATGCTTTTGTTGTTAATGGTGGCTTCTCCTCTTTGTTCAGGAGCAGCTTTGTTTATGAATTTCTAACATACACCCTTGCCAGTTTAGTCAGTGTTTGCTTCTTGTAAGAACCATTCTTCCTATATTTGTTTTAAAGAGAGAGAAAGAAAATGTAGTTCCTAAAAACTGATTCAATATTGCAGCCTAGATCCAACTTTTTGCCCCAACTAGACTCATTAAAGCAATGGAATTTACATAAGTATTGACATAGTTAGTTACCGTTGATATATTACGTTACCACTGATTTAATGGGTCTACTCTAGTTAGCCAAACAACTGGATATATATTATAATGAGATTGAACTGGGAGCATCTGAAGGCAAAACATGGGCCTTTTCATTCTGCAGAGTTATGGCACTGTACTGCCACACCCTGGCAACATCCTACCTAATCTTGGGATGTGTAGTTTGGTGAGGGGCTAGGGCTTTCCTGCTAAGAATTCTAAATGCCCCTCCCTAATCTGCCAATCCTAGGATTCCATGGGATGTTGTCATGGCAATTAAAGCAGAATGACAGAGTTGTAATTGTATAATGTGAAAGGGTTCCAGATCAAGTACACTTTGGGATGAAAAGAGCAAAGCCCAACAGCAAAACTGAACAACCAGTTACCAGTTGCTAATATGCCTTATATGCAATTTGCAAATTTATTAAATCAAAAATGGCTCAAAAGTCAGAACATGTTTTCAAAAGGTTCTGCTAAGTTAATAACCCTGGTTTATCAATAATTACTTCAGAACTTGCTACTGCTTCCGCTTCCTGCCTGGAGTCCTTCTTTTACAAGGATAAAAAGGTATGCTAAATTGGATAAAGTATCACTTGAGTCTTTATGAGTCACAAGGATGAGGAGGAGGAAGATCAGACAGAAGCACAAAATCAGATCTGCTATGATGCTAGTCTGTGTGTTATTTTATCTTGAAAAGCTACCCACTGTATAATATGACACATCTGGAAGAGGGGGAGGGAAGACTCTTAAAAAAGAAAAAACAAGACTCCTAAAAGAACAATAGTATGTACAAGAAGTTCTGCAGTGCATATACCCTAAGTACTAAGGACTAAATCCACCTTAGTAGAGTTGTCATCAGCTAGAAACAACTTGAAGGCACACAACCACAACCACAACTCTAGGCAGGAGTAACACAGGACTAATTTTGCCCTAAGTATCTAAACAATTTGTTAGCATTATAATCGGTTACACAGACATATTTTGGTTAAAAAGCCTCTGACAAAGAATCTCTTTTTTACTAATTTTTTAATGCTTGTCAGATCCTTTTTCCTCCTGTCCTCTGTCCAGCAGGAAGTTTTTTTAGCAGTACTGCTGTTTAGAGGATGGCAAAGGAAGACTGGAGAAACAGGCTTACACGGTCAGGTTGCAGCAGTGTGTCAGCAAAAAACAGTGAAATACAGCTTAAACTGGGAAAAAAAGAGTATCTGCTGTCATTGATTCCACTGTAGCTTTGTATTCCTGCTTGCAACAGGCAAGGTAAACAACAGCTGCCTCCAGAATCCATAATTGAACATGTATAAGCAGTAAAACAGAGAGAAAGGAGAAAGCAGATAAGCCTGTCTCATCAGCTACCCAGAGCATGTTAAAAAAGGCATACATCTATAAGTTTGGCCACCAAAATGGAAATCATAAGAAAAGTAGAGATTGGTTTAAAAAAAAAATCATCTCTGGAAACAGGTTGGAAGAAAGTTTCAGTTTGTAGTAGATACAAAAAGTATTTGTTTATTTATATAAGGCTTACTTGACATTGTTGTTTCATTTCACATAGCAACATAGTTTTGAATAAAATGTTTATGGAAATAGAGTCAGCAATCCACATCTGCGGGTTTCACTTTTGTGGATTTGATTATTCACAGATTATTTGCTGTCTCCTCTCCTGCCTCCCTATGTCATTTTTAATAGGGACTGCAAGCCTCCTGAGACTGAGAAACTGCAAATGAGTTAATAAGTCCCTACTAAAAATGATGCGGGGCAGCAGTGGGGGTGACAGCAAGCCCCACCAGCACCCACTTCTGCCCTGTGAAGGAACCCTGACGCCTCAAAGGAATCCACGGTGGGCTGAATACAGTGATCATACTTTTCTTTTGTGTTAAGTCTGGTTTGGGAGGGCCTAGAGTTAAGTCACGTTTTTTTTCACTTTCAAAGGGATCCTGTGCCCCTAACCCTAGCAAATGTGGAGGGATTGCTGTATGCTGAATTTTCTGTTAAGAAAGTAACGCCAAGGAACACATCTACTTTATTAAGTGAAATATATCTGTATGCATGACACAGCTCATACAAACCCCCAGTACTCAAAATATCACAATAACAGGATATTTATTGCTCAGAAGCAAGCACAGACCCCCCCTTTTTTTGTTAAAACTTCTAAAATATATTTCTGTATGCAATGAAACTCAAGATATATGTAAGGCTCAAGAGTTTGGTACCAGAGGCAGAAATAACATGGAAAGAATAGAGTGAGTTTCTTGCACCACAAAAAGAAGAACAGTTCAACATGCTTCCATAATCCAGCTCTTCACATTAAGTATTCACATGTAGCCTCAGGAGCAGGATGCAGTCCTCGTAAAATTAACATGGACTTATTTGGTCATCTGTCGGGAGTGCTTTGAGGGTGTTCCTGCATGGCAGAGGGTTGGACTGGATGGCCCGTGTGGTCTCTTCCAACTCTACATTTCTATGATTCTATGATTTATTTTATTATTTATTTAATTTCTATCTCGCTTTTCTCCCATATGGGACTGAGTGGCTCACGCCATACATTAAAACAATTCAAGTAAAACAGTCTGAAATAAAAGAAAGTAATTATAATGAACAAGATTATAGGGGGTGGGAGTGGGAGTGCAGTTTTAAGGAAACTTCTCCATACACACACACACATGCCTACTTTACATTTTACGGGGGGGGGAGGATATGTAAAAGTCTTTTATGCTAATGTCATGGTGAAATGTTTGATATATAAAAATCAAAATAAAAAAAAGAAGTTTACAAAAAGCAAAGGAATAAGAGGTTAAAAAAATAGAAAGCTAAGAGCCAAGCCATATCTATAACAATGGAACCATTTTCTTCAAAAGAGCCAACAAGAAATCTCAACTTATATGAAAGTCTGCTCAGCCAGGTCAGATCAAACAATAGAAAATATAATCCACATTTTATTCCCTTTGGGGTTTAGTTTTCCAATACATGCATTTTTTAAAAAAAAAAACTCACATTAATCTCAGCTGTCTCTTTATTCACTCCTGTTCACACTCTGAAAAACTGCATTATGGTATTATGTTTTAACCCTGATCAGCTTCTCAACTGACAGAAAACACAATGAAAAGCACAGTTTAGGTTTTCATTTGAACAAGAGTGATATTTTCAATGTGTGTGTAATTCTAATCCATTTTAAAGGCTTGCAAAGTTAAATTACTTCTCCTCGCTCCAGGCTTCCTTTTGTTTCTTAATGGATTATTTACTAAAACTATAAGATAGCACCGGATGAGTTGCAGATATTTAAAACAGGAAACCAATTAACTTAATGTAGCCACCACCTTTGAAGTCTCTGTAGTCAGCAGCATTTTCTATCTATCTGCTTTCAGTCACACACACACACACACACACACACACACTTAACCCTGAAAACAATATAGAAATTAAACCAGAAATTCTACTAAGAGGTTATAAAGTCACCAGGTTCCAATAAGCACTTTGATATTTCTGCACTGGCAGACTATAAAGTAATCTATTGTTTTCTCTGAAATCTGAAATACAATGTCCATGTTACTCATCGGCCACTGTGAGTAAATTCAGGTGCCGTATCTGGAAACGTGGAGGCAATTTAGAAGTGGACTCAACCAGATGTAACGAGCCTCAGAACCAAGCACTCCACCCCCACCTCCTCCAGTGCATCCACAAGGACGTGATCAGAGGCTCTCACTTTCATTTCTAACAGAAATGATGCCATTATAGCTGGATAAGCTACAGCAAGTTTTATATGTGGTTTGTTGAAACAGACCAACCTGAAATTGGTTTATGGAACTGACTTGTTTCAATAAACAACAATAAATGCTACCCATAATTTAGGGTTCAAATATAATGCTAAACTGTGGCTAACAAAAGCCGCTAAGCTCCTTCCTCATGGCAGAAGTGAAGAAAATGAGAAACACAGGAAACCAAGGCTTAATCACTTAACACTCGTGTATTATTCAGTGTTATATCTGAACAAGGCCACTGTATCTTCCTCTTTAAGGCCAAGATATTTTCAAGTTCGTGCCGAAATGTGTTTACTATTAGTAAACAACACAATAAAACAAGGCAGTTATAATACATTAAAAATAATTAAATGCTATGTTCAAAAGATGCGTCTTCACTCATTTCCTAAAAGATGAGAAAGTGTGTGGAGGGCACAATCATAATTCAGGTAGGACTGCATTCCACAATCTAGGAATCACAGCAGAAAGCCCTTTTCCAAGTGAATGACAAATGGGCTTTTAAACGCAACAGGGCAGTGTGCTACCAAATCCCCCTCAGAATTTTTGCAGCAACTTTCCCATTTTTAATTGAGTCATAGTTGCATATGTGTAATGGTTTAAATACTGCTTAGACAGAAAGAGGCACAGCTCACCAGAAGTGAAGTCAGCTGAGCAAGATAAAGACTCTGAAAAGTTTGTCGTGGACTACAAGTCCCAGAATCCACCAGCAAGCATGGCCTGTAAACTTTCTTAAGCTCTGAGCAAGATTGAGGACTTGTGACAGTATTCAAACCTGCCTCCATTATATTTATTCTCAAGTCAACTAGTTTCAGGAAAATTCTACCGCATTCTTTTTCTGAACAAATGAACAAGCTCTCAGACTACAAAAGGCCAGAAGGCTCACTTGAACCGAGTTCTTGGCACTGTTGCCTACTTAAGTACTTTGGCTTAACCTGGATCAAGTTGTTTGCTACATCTAAGAGGTTCTGGAGCCTGTATCCAACCAACAAAAGAATGTCAGGAAAAAAAGAATGTCTAGCTAAAGAAACATGAAAGGGCACTGCTGTCCAAGTTGCTGGGGAAAAGAAACCCTCTCAGATGCTTGTTCTCCTTTTTGCATTTGCTGTTGTAAGTTACTTCCTTTAACTTTCTTGCTCAATGGCTTGACAACAAAGTAAGCATAGGCAAAAAGGAAAGCATTCCAGAATCCTCATAACAAATGAAATGACATCCCACAAAAGTGAAAGTGGTTTGCATTTGAATGTGAGCAAAGATTTCCTATGGAGACATCTGACTAAGAGTCACCATGAGAGGTGGTTTGAGTATTGGTTAAAACGGAGGAAAACTCTGGCATATTTTATAGGTAGTTCCAAATGAGGACTGCATTCTTTGAAGATAATTGAAGATATCCCAGAGTTGCCCCCAACTCTGCTTCTTAGAAAGTTATTACTTCTCTGCTCTCAGGAAAAGAAGCTGCTATTTCTCTACTTCCCTTAGAGGAAGTTATTATTTCTCTCTGTGGTCAACCTTACAAATGGATAACACTCACATGAAGAAAATGATCAAGAGTAGGCTTATCTGCTCCATTATGCAAGAATCAGAATATGATTTCCACAAGTAATTTGGAGACTTTGATGAGTCCATACAGTTCAGCAGACTCTCTCTCTCTAAACATGTGCTGCATGGTCTTTATTTATTTATTTGATTTGTATCTTTCCTGTCTCCCAAATGGAACTCAAAGTGGCTTACAATAGCAAGTAATGACAATTTCGCTCCATATTGATGGCCAGCATGTGGAACTATGTGTGGGAGAATGCTCAATTGCCTGTACTCAGTTACCTCTTTCATAGCAACAGACCAAACATTCTCATTACATCAGCAGAATAATGACACAGATGGAAGCAAGGAAGGTATCTAATGGACATTGCACACAACTTTTCACATGATATGTATACAAATGCCTTTCTTATGAAAAGACTTCCAGACTAGATTAGAATTCCAT
The DNA here is from genome assembly GCA_948472985.1 of Iguana delicatissima. Taxonomy (NCBI): domain Eukaryota; kingdom Metazoa; phylum Chordata; class Lepidosauria; order Squamata; family Iguanidae; genus Iguana; species Iguana delicatissima. The sequence continues at coordinate 403,100 of CAOKZL010000762.1, forward strand.
CTGTGTGGAATCCAGTTGCACATGTGGTTCAGATACTGAGCTTATGTTCTGAAGTTACTTTATGTGCTGAGAACTTTTCAGAACTATTGTATACAAAACAGTCCTGCCTTTAGGGAAAGTCTCCATCAACTTGTATTAAGAACAGGCTAGGAGTCATGCAGCCCTCCAGATGTTGTTGGACTACAACTCCCAGCATCTTTAGCCAGAATAGTCAATAATGAAGAATGCTGGAGTTTTCAATCCAACAGCTTCTAGAGGATCTCATGATTTCTACCCCTGCTTCAGAGGAGCTTTTGAATGCTACAACCTTCTCCAAATAAAAAGCAGCATATTGGTAAAGAATGTCAACAGCAGGAATGGTCAAAAGCCACATTGGGATCCACTGCAGGATCTCTGGATTATTTGAAGTAGAGTAGTATGGATTTCATCTGTATAACAATAGCTACAAAACTGAATAACTCTGAATTATATGGTTGAAATGAAGACAGATGGGGAGTTTAAGGTGAAACCAAGAGGCTCTTGTGCACAGGAGGACTTTTGAGCCGCATTCAGCTCTGGTACTCAGAACCATGACAATCTAGTCTATTGCTGAACTCTCACAAACTGAACTCTTACTCTCATAAAATCCCTCCTGATGTTTAGGTGGAATTATTTTTTCCTTGTAATTTGAACACAATGGTTTGTGTTCCAGCATCTAGAGCAGCAGAAAGCAAGCTCATTCCACCTTCCCTATGACACCTCTTCAAATATTTAAACATCATAACACCTCTCAGTCTTCTCTCCTCTAAACATATTCAGCTTCCTAGATCATTCCTATAACAGTATCCTCCCCCCAAACTTTATAAAAGTGAAGAAAAATCTGACCATTAGTGGTGGGGGTAGGCAGTTGCTATTGTTGTTCTGCTGTTTTTATTGTTGTTGTGTGCCTTCACAACATTTTCAACTTATGATGGTGTCTCTAAGGTGATCCTATCACGGGGTTTTCTGAGGTGAGAGTGTGTGATGCACCCAAGGTGACCCAGTGGCTTTCCATGGCCAAGCAAGGGTGTCTAATCCTGGTCTCCAGGGTCATAGTCCAGGGCTCAAATCACTACACCACTGGCTCTCAGTTATCTGTTTTTACTGATTTTCAAAATGGGAAGTAGATGTCCGACTACTTCCAGGTTTGTTAGGGGTTTGATTTAGGAAAAGGAAAATCTGTTATTGTCAAACAGCAATGGACTGCCAGTTTTTTTTTTCAGAGACCATCTGACCTTTGACCACCAAATCTAAGACAAAGATCTCAAGCGAGCCCTCATCTGTGGCTGCGGACAAGTGGAGCAGGTATGTTTGGTAGCTTTGGGTGTGATCACAGCACAGCTTGACATGTTAGATATCTATGTGCCCAGAATTTTTTTTTTCTGGTTTGAATGAAGGAATGCAGTCACATGAAGAACATGCATAATCCAAAGTAAGAAGGAACTGGTAAAACCATCCCTGAGTATTCTTTGCCTACGAACAGCCTATGAATTCATGTGGTTGCCGTAAGGCAACAACGTAATGCAGACAAGGAGCTAAACCATATGTTAATCTCACCAAGAGCAGACCCAATGAAGTCTATCAGAATTAAGTTCTGACTTAGAAATCCCAATTATTTCCAGATAGGACTGAGTTTGGGCAGATTTCAGCCGCAGATTTGACAAGAATTAGGACCTGATCCTTATTATAAATAGCCATTGGTCCTCTCACCTCTGACAAACAGGATTTTGGTTCAGATGACCATTTCAAAAGGATTCTTACTACTCACCCATTTCATACCATTGGTAGCAAGGGTGGAAATCATATGGCCATATATACCTCCAGGCTATTTGCATGTGTGTGTTGGGGGAAAGAGAACAGCAGATTCATGGGGCAACAGAAAGGGAGGCCCCAAATCCATTTCATAATCAAATCAGAAGTGAATTTCCATCACTTCTAGTTTCATAACAATGGGTTGATGTGTCCTCCAGAGGGCTTGGGAGGGTGGTAAATGTGCCCCAGAGCCTCCAAATTTGTCCACCTCTAAACTACACACTACAAACACAGGTGGGTCCAGTGCTTTCATATTAGTAGGAGCTGTTAATCTGCTCTGTTTTGAAAGAGCTATCCACAGTGCTGAAACCTATCCCCAAAATAGGATCAGCACCTTTGACAGCTCAGCTAAAGTTCAGACTAAAACTCAGAGTGGATTCCTCACAACACTGACATGGAAAACACCAGCTGCCACTGAGTGTGTCTAGGTATGTATGCTTGCAACTTCTGCAGATTTATTTGCATGATTAGTGTAAGTGATTTTCCCTGCTCTGCCTTTCCTTCCATTGTTATGATTACTTAGCAAACTTAGTGATTTCTCTCCAGTTGCAGCAAGCAGATTAGTAGCTTTCCAGCAACAGATTTTATCACCTCTGTCCACAGTGACAAGCCCTAACTTCCTTCACTTGGGGTTAAAGATCTAACCGAGTAATACCATGACCTGAAGAGGAAATACTGTTTTATATCAGGCAGCTTTTGGCCCTGACAATGCAAACATTCCACAGTTTATTGCCACTGACTATGCTTATTCATTCCCACCAATTTCCCATGTGATAAGGAGGCTGCTTAAGAGCTAAGGCACTGGAGGAGGATACCAGAAATTCCACAGGGACAGAAAGACGCAGGAGAGGGTAGCTGTCAGCACGGGCGGACGTCAAGCAGGGGCTGGACTGGAGCCGGGCACTAGCAGAGCTCGTGCAGTCCTCTGCAGAATCGCTGCAGCACACAATCTGGGGGGAACTTAAAGCAGGCCTTAGCAGCAGGCGTCAACAGAAAACGATAATGGGTTACTTCACCCGGAACGCAAAAGGGTTACTTCATCAAACGCTGGGGTAGGGTCTTGGAGGAACCAGGCGGCAGGAAGTGGGCTCGGACGGGACTGGAACAAAGCACGGGTGGCAGACGTCCTGGAAGCCGACAGTTGTTGCTCCGTGCCTCTCCCAGTCCCGCGTCTGCCTAAAAAGGCCTCTAAGCCGGGCAGCGGCCAATCCAGCTCGAGCACGCAGCTGGGCTCACAGCTGCGCTACAGCTGGGAGCTCCCCGCCCCCAGGTGTTTCTCCTGTAGCCGCTGGGATCAGCGGCTGGCCTCCTTGAGCCGCCGCCACCGCCGGAACGTCGGCGGCAGGGCGGCGGCCTCAGCCTCTTCCGAGGCAGCCTCGTGAGTAGGCGGTGCCCCGGGATCAGGCCCGGGGCCCGCCTCCTCCAGCGAGTCTCTGCCTGCCACGCCCAGCGGCACAGGAGCTGGGCCGGCAGCTTCCGCAACGCCGGGACGCTCCTTGGTGGCGGCGGCGGCCTCTGTCACGCCAGGGAGACCCCCGCCGGGATCGGCGTCCACCGCGGCGTCCTGGTGATCCTCCCTGGCGGTGGAGCCCTCCGCAGCGGCCGCGCGGCCCCGGTCGTCGGCTGCGGCCTCCGGAGGGCCCGGACCCACCTCCTCCTCCTCGGAGATAACTGCGGCGTCGGCGTCCGTGGCGCCTGCCGGTGCGGTCACACCCGAGGCCCTGACAGTAGCCAATAAACCCACACTTGACGCTTTCCCATTTTTTTTGCATTTTGAATGCTGCTTTGAGTTACTCCATTTTTGAAGGGGTACAATACATGGAGAAAAGTGGGACAAAATACAATAAATGCATGAATAATTTGAAAGAAATTTTGCAATACAATTCTCAGGTCAAAGAAAGTCTACAAAACAGAAAACATACAAAAAACATATACTAGGATCCACTCAAGTCTTAAGATCCTAAGAGGAAGGCTGTCTCTCAGCACCACCATCATCACAAGCCTATTTGGTTATATGTTAGTTTGTGCAATTGTGTTTTTCAATTGTGATACCATTGTTCAATTGTTTTCAGCATTCTCTTGTTTTAAACCTGTTGTGAGATACCTTGGATCCCAGGTCAGGAAAAAAAGAAGGAAGGAAGGAAGGAAGGAAGGAAGGAAGGAAGGAAGGAAGGAAGGAAGGAACACAGTGTATTTTATGAAAAAAAACGTTCTACAAATGCATAATTAAATCCAATTTTTTCATCTTTGAGGGGGGAAATCACAAACTGAAACTGAATTCCCCCCCTCAAAGATGAAAAAATTGGATTTAATTATGCATTTGTAGAACATTTTTATCATAAAATACACATAAAATACACTGTCCATCCCCAGTTTAACTTGACCCCATGTGCCAGAGCTTCAGAGATAGATGAATAAATATCAAACATGCCAAACATGCATATATCCAGTCGCTGAATCCAAGTCGATGTGGCACAGAAGTTTAAAATTTGTTTTTTAAAAGTCACATGTCATAACACAATGTAACGCAACCCCAAAAATAAAAACGGTTCAGCCAAACACTAACTAACGATTTAGGCCCATGCCCTCCTCCCCACACAGCAAAAAACAAAGAGAAAAAGAGAAAAAGATTTTAAAGAAACAAAGGCTGATCTACAAAGTAGTACAATGCCCATGTATAACACAGTGTTCCACATGCCAAACAACAAAAGCAAGGGTAATTCAGATTCAGACAGGCTGTTCTGGGTCTAAATGAGAACAAAAACCTTAGCAATTAGAATGGCCTAGGCTATTTTAGAGCACAGCTGAACCATTCCACATAAGGCTACTATATATGGTTTACATTCAAGAGCTGGTCTTCTGAACTAACCTTGAAGAACAACATTCTTAATAGCTATGCGTCCCAGTCTCATTTCTACTTAAATCAGGCTCCAGCCTCACTGAGTTCAATGGCTTTTGCTCCCAAATGACCCATAGGTGTACTGCAGCCTTACACAACTTCAGCATAATTATTTACTTGTCATACCTAACATTCTGCCTTCCATACAAGGTGCTCAAGCATTTTACTTCCTGATACGCAGAGGTGAGCTGATTTTAATCTCTCTTTTCTTGGAAGAATGAATGCCATAAAGAGTAATATTATTCCAAAATTAAAGTTTCTTTTAATTTTGTTTTAGAAAAAGCCCCTATTTACATGACACAAATATCAGGGAATACTACTGCAGACTTGATCTTATAATCAAACTGTAATGTAAAATTACATATTAATACTGAACAGGAGTTGGATTAAATGTGATCTTCACATATCAAATTTTGAATACTTATTATCAAAGAAGAGGAGGAAGAAGAGTCTAAAAAATTGGTATTTTCTTCCCCTACTCCCACCCCCATTAAAAGCAAAGTGGTTAAAACCTGATGGGCACTAAAGTCTGGGATAATCAGCATATGAGTGATACACGGATACACTTTTAAATAGAATATTATCTTATAAATAATTAATGCAAAAATGGTCTATAAACACACCACAAGTGCCCCCACCATTTTCTCCATATACCCAAATCCCAAATTTCAAAGGAAGACCATAAGGAGAAATAACAGAAAGAGGGACATACTCCCAAATTTCAAAACATTAGCAGAAGTATGAACAGGATAATAGTTTCTTGGAACACTTATTGTTGTTGTTGTTGTGTGCTTTCAAATCAATTTGGACTTATAGCAAGCCTACTGCAGGTTTTCTTGGCAAGCTTTTTCAGAAGAGGTTTACCATGGCCTTCCTCTAAAACTGGTTTTGTTCAATGTCACCCAATAGGTTTCCATGGCTGAGCAGGAATTTAGATGTTTGTCTCCCAGACTCCTAGTGCAACACCCAAAACCACAAAACCATGCTGGCTCTCTCTTGGCACACTTCATATATTAATTATCTGGGTTACCATAACAGGCGTGTTCACAATACAAGGACTTTCCTCAGAAGAATCACTTACTTCAAGAGACCAAACTTTTGGGTAAGCAAAAGTTGTGTTTGTCTCCAAGGTGCTGCAAGATCCCTTTGCATTTTGGGTAAGCAGAATGGGTAACCTTTGACACCTCAATACTAATGAGCTGGCTGCTTGACAGACCAGTATTATCTTATACAGCCCTTTGAAGATTTAGGAACATGTCACAATTTGCATCTTTCTGATTCCCAGTACGCTTTGATACCATGATCTGGTTGTTTATTTCATATGTGTATTTTGTTAGCTTTGAATAAAAGATTTCCTGAAACATCTTGAACTGGTCTTCTTTTTGTGCTACAGAAACCTATCCCTATTCTTTCATGTTATTTCTACCTCTGGTACCAAATTTTCTGGTAAAGAAGTAATGTCCAGGAGCACATCTATTTTGCTAACTAAGGTATTTGTGGTTGTGTGCCGCCAAATTATTTCTAAGTGCAACCCTCAGGTGACCCTCTCATGGGGTTCTTGACCAGATTTGTTTGGAGGGGGGTTTCCTTTGCCTTCTTCTGAGGCTGAGAGAGTGTGATTTGCCCAAAATCACCAAGTACATTTACACAGCCAAGCGGGAATTTGAACACCATTCTCCACAGTCATAATCCAATGCTCAAACCACTAATGCTGGTTCTTTCTGAGGTATACCAGTGCTGAACTCCTGAGACATTTTGGTTATTGTTATTTGGGAAAGATCCACTACATACACACACGCGCGCGCGCGCACACACACACACATATATACACATCTCTTACAGGGATGTTGTTTTAAAATAATTCTTCACAGTATGACATCTTGAACGATAATATTTACAAGACCAGAAATGGCATTACTATAAAAGCTTATTATTTTCCACATACATGACAGAAAGGAAATGTGAGTAAGCTCACCAGTTTTACAGCCTTATTAACGGAATATGTCCTTTCAGCTAAAACTCCACTCCTGTTTTTACTTAATTCTGTTAAATATATACCTCCTGTTAGTGCCCAAGAACTACTTTTCTTTCTATTTCAACAGCGGCACAAATAATATATGCAAAGACGGAGAAATCTCAAGCAATGTTGTGGAAAGAATTAGTTAATCAGTAAGATATGGGAGCTACTTAACCTGATAAGGTAATCAGCTTATCAAAACTCCAATACTTAGTATGTGAAAACTCCTGCATAATTAGAAATGTGTGAGGGTGTGGGGTTTTTTTTGTGTGTGTGTGTGTATGTGAAACAGACAGAGACAAAAGTGAATTACACTTTTTTAAAAACTAAAAGAGTCATGTTGGACCAGACAAAGGATGCTACGGTGCAGCAATCTGTTCTCACAGTGGCCAACCAGTTGTTGAAAGGAAGGCCGTAAGCAGGAGATGAACACAACAGAAGGCTTTTGCTTGTATATCCTAACAACTGATGTCCAGAGACATATTGCTTCTGATATCAGAAATAAAATCGATCACAACAAAGCAACCACTGATAAGGTTATCCTTCATGAGTCTGTCTAATCACCTTTTATATTATATACTCCTACAGCCTCTTTCTTACTTGCTTTTTTTCTAAGCTATAATTCTATAAACCAGTGGCTCTTAACCTTTTGGGACTTGCTATGAGAATCTCCTCAAAGCTATGGACTGTCTCTCAAGAGAAACATGACATGAAATTTTGTATACAATTTATTTTATTTTTCATACAACTATTTTATTGCCTGGTGAATTCACATAAAGTAAGCTAGAATAAAAAAAAATAGAAGGAACAAAAAGGGTAGCATAGAGACAACACATAAAACTGGTTTTAACAGAACTGGTTGTTGTTGTTGTTGTTGTGTACCTTCAAGTACTAGCTATTTATTCACTTTCAGTCTGAATTCAAGGGGCTGGTCATGGCACTGAAAGCCCTAAACAGCTTGGGACGTCAACACTTGAAGGAATGCCTCTCGCTGTGCATGCCTGCCTGAGGACTGATGCTGTCAAATCGACCCTCCTCTGCGTACCACCAGTGGTGGCAATACTTTGTGGGACAATGCAAGAAAGGGCCTTCTCTAGAAGAATATCCTCTCCATGGAGATGAGACTGGCACGAAGACAGGCTTCTTTCCAGCACCTGGCCAAAACACAGTTTTTCATAAGCCTAATATGCTTTTATGTACTTTTTTTTAACACTTTAGACTTCCTTCAGCTATTCCAATTTGTTTAAGTTGACTGGTATATTGGTATTGTTTCAGTTATTAATTTTAATGTGGGATATTTTAAACTGTGCATATTATTATATCTGTTGAGATAAAAATCTCTCAGGATGTGTATCTCCTGTCATAAGTGGATTGAAATAGTGTGTGGTAATCAGTGTAGGGGAAATGTTAGATTTAGTTAGAGCGCTACAAAGTATTGAGTGTTAATTGTTGATTGCAACAATGTATCTGTGTGTATTCCTATGTTTCAAATGGTTAATTGCTTTACTGCTCATTGCTACAATTATCTGGTGAGGGGGTAAGATCAGAGTGGGCAAAAATGAAATTACTAAGAGGTGTTTTGGGAACTCAAAGTATCTAAAGATAGAAGGCAGAAAATAGGTTCCTGCCCCAAGGATAAACGAAAGGTAAACAATTGTGAGTCTGGGAAATGCCTGAAGATGTAGGGTGATTTAAATTTATGATCCTCTCCAACCACAGCTTTGCACACCTAAAGTTTGTATGTGTTGATATAAACCTGTCAACTCCATGTACGCTTTAGTCTCAGCAACTTTGAAAGACGTGTACTATGTTGCTTGCTTTGCTACAAAAGGCAATACCGTCTACCTCAGAGTGGCATTTGTGGACTGTGAATTATCAAGGGCATGACAAAATAATCATAGAATCTTAGAAATGTAGAGTCGGAAGAGACCACACGGGCCATCCAGCCTCTGCTTAAAAACCTCCAAGGAAGGAGACTCCACTACACTCCAAGGCAGCAGATTCCACTGCCGGACAGCTCTGACTGTCAGGAAGTTCTTCCTGAGGTTCAGGTGGAATCTCCTTTCGTGCAGCTTGAATCCATTACTCCTTGTCCTGGTCTCTGGAGCAGCAGATAAATAAACAAATAAACAAATAAACAAACACTTTTTAAAAAAACCCTTAAAATTCACCATGGTAGGAAACTTTCAAAATAACAGTATGTGAAATTCCCTGAAGTGGGGAAGAATAATTTTTCTGCCCTCTGAAGCACAGCCATGGATCCCCTTTGAGTCCATTCTGTCTCATTTGAAACTGTTATAATGCTTGGTTCAGCTGAAGAGGCTAGGAAAAAAGGAAGACCTCGGTATAAGTGGCTTGACTCAGGTCCTTCTTGCAAGTTACCCGTTCGTGCTGCTGGGTTGTGGTCCTTGCGCGAGAAGGCTTGGAAGGAATGCTGCTGCTTCCCTGCTGCTTTGGCTCCGCAGCTCCTTCCTCCTCGTGCGAGTGCCCCGCCGCTTCCGTTCGCAGTGCAGCCTGGGACCTCGCAGGCTGCACTGAGGAGAGGACACGTGACCGGTCCAGCTCCCGATGCACTGCACGCCAGGTAAGTGTGCACGGGGCCCAGGAGCATTGTGCGACGGTGCACCATTTTTGGCTTTAAGCCAAAAATGAAAAGATGCGTGCCCGCTCTGCGTCCGGCCCTTGAGCGTCGCTTAAATGTGACTGCGTCATGCAGACGGCTCCTCACATTTATGCGCCACTCAAGGGGCCCTCTTGCTTCCAAAACGCCATGCGAAAAGGGCCTCAGTCAAGGAAACCATGGTCCTTGCAAGGCCAGAGCAGGAGTCTTAATAACGGGGCTTCTTGAGGCACTCTCATTCATTTGCGTGCGTGTGTATGTTCTTCTTCAATTCACCTGTCAACTTATGGTGATACCATGAATTTCATAGGGTTTTCTTAGGCACGCAGTACTCAGAAGTGGTTCTGTCAGTTCCTTCCTCTGACATATAGCTCACAGCACCTTGTATTCATTTGTGGTCTCCCATCCAAGTGCTAACTACAGCTGATCCTGCTTAGCTTTCAAGATCAGACAGGATCTGATGCCTTGATAGCACATTACAAGAACAAGAAACATGCTGTTAATGTGGGACAGCAAGACTGAGAAAAACAGTTGCTGACAGAAAGAGGCAGGGGAGGAAAAGAAAGAGAGAAAAAGCAAGGAAATGGAAAGAAGAAAATCACATCCACTTTTGGCTCCAGTCCCACCCAGAACTATCTTTCAGTTCACCCACAGGTGGCATGCTTCCCCCAACTATTACACCCAAGGAAAAGTAACTCTCAACAGAAAAGTAGTGTCCTTCACCCTTGCAGCAAATGCTATCACATCTACCCAGTATCAATCTATTTGGAGGTCCTGTAAGGTAGAGCAATATTCAACCACAAGAAGTTGTATTCACAGTGAAAAACAAGAGGCTTTAAAATCCAGTGTTCAAAAAAACAGCTTGTGCCTCTGTTCTTGTGCAAAGTAGGGACACTGTGAGCTCAAACTAACCTGGGCCAAAGACCAAGGCTCCAGCGGCAAAAGAACTGGCCAATTAAACCAGACTGGGCTGGCATGATGAGGGTGGCATGGCAACTAAAAATCCTAAGAGATGCTTTTTGTTAGGAGCTCCTAGAAAGGACTGAGGTTTACCCTCCCCATACAGAACACCTACTATTGAATTTCCAGGCAGCTATGGAGACTAAAGGGGGTAAGGAGAAGAGAGCACAAAAATCCACTAGGTTCCACAGCTGAAATGTATACTGCTTTATTGTGAAAACAGCTTGAAGTGAAACCATTCATCTGGCCTTCAGAGGCTGATGTTACCTACTCCTAAGCAGAGCTTGGAAATGTTACTGTTTGGAGTATAACTCTCAGCATCCCAGGCCCCATGTGGCCATGATAGCTGGGGATGCTGGGATTTGTACTCCAGGAAAGGTATGCTCCTAACAAAGTCTTTGTGCATAGCTAAAGCAGATTTCTACCATCTCATAACTTCTAAAGAACTGAAGCAAAAGAGGGGAAGGACAGCTGACATACTGCTCAATGAGCGTGGGTCACTCTTAAGTGAGCTGAAGGGGCTGTGGGAAGGAGAGGGATGGATGGATGGATGGAGGGAGGGAGGTTTCTGTATTAATAATACAGGCTGGTTGGGGAACGCAGGAGAATTCAGCAGAGATGGGGGCAGGGGTGTCATTTCTGAAGTATTTCAACAGTGAGGGAGAGAAGGACAGAGCAATGTTGTGACAAGGGTCCAAGATTGAAATGCGATACCAGGTCCTGCCAGCATAGTCATGCAGTACGTCTGAGTCTGGGGCCAACAGGTATATTTCCTTTCTTTCCTTTGACATCTATTTGACTTAAACTTTGCCTGACCTTTTCTATCTTTCATCTCCACTAGCCTCACATCTTGGTTATTTTTTCGTGCCCTTTGGTTTCTTGTGCCAACTCCAGCAAGCTGGAATTCTGCATCCAGTGTGAGAAGCCTGACCACCAACTGATTTCAAGCTGTTCGGCTTGTGACTGTTGCTTCAGAGTAAACATGAACAGAGTTAGACTATATATATGCGGAAAGAGAAATGGAGAATTTTTTTTAAAGTGATATATAAAGACGGACAACCGAAATACATAAATTTATAAAAATAGGAAATATACATCGATTATATAGATCAGAACAGCTATAGTTTATATTGGTATATCTTCGTTTGTTTTTTACTCTTTGTTTTCTTGACAATATAGGTGTATTTCAAGCTGAGACCCTCTTAAACAGGTCCAACTTAATTAAAGAAGTACTAACTAGGATAAGAATAATTTGCAATATAGAGGTTCTTGAGAAGATTTTATTATTTTGATTACAGTTAATATTATATTATATACAATTTTTTGGTTATTGACATTAGAAATATAATATCTCTACTTCTATTTTAATACCATTATATTATGTTATATTATATTAAGAGAGATTAATTCTAGTTTAAAATCTTCCATGATGTATTTAAATAGTAAAATGATAATATTAATGCTTGTTAAAGTTTGATGAGAATGCATGCATGTATGTTTTGATGATGTAATTATAAAATAATTTTTTTAAAAAAACAGTTAAACTGTGAAAATCATAGTAACTGGGAATCAAATCAGCCATCCTCCCCGCTGCCGCAAAAAGGAGGAGAGATGGATGTGTTGAGGGAACCAGACAAGTTACTCATTTTATACAGTAGCCCAAAAGGTGACCAGGGGCTCATTCATACCACAGAATTATAGCACTATTATTACACTTTAACTGCCATGGTTCTGTCTATGTTAATTTGCTACAAATTGAAAAACAATCTAGAGTCAGCAACTAGAATCAGAGCTTGGAAAAAAAATCCTTTTTTAAACTATATTCCCCAGCCAGCATAGCAAAACCGTAATTCTTACAATCTCAAATAAATTATAGAAATTAATGAATATATATTAGAGTTGACACACACATACAAAAAAAGCATATCATCTCCCACACTTAAAAGCCTTCCCACTATAATTCTGGAGATTACACTAATTATTCCCGCACACTTTTAAACTTCCTTTTGCAATTATGAGGACCAGAACTTATATTCTCTATTTGTCTTTTTTCCAAATATATTTCAACCAACAAAAAATTTTCAACACAGTATAACTGCAGAACCGTGAACTATGTTTAATCCTGGATGTTCTGTCTAATGCTTATGGGGATTCACTGGAACCTTATGGGAGCGTGCTCTAATCAGCCTTAGAACAACATATGTTACTGAGTAGCGATGAATGGGTTCTGTTAGCAAATATACCATAAGAGTCAATGACTTCACGAAGTTTCTGGTTTAAAGAAGCCAAGAGCACAGGACACTCAGTAAGAGAATAAAATGTCCTTTGCAAAAGCAAGGCTAGCTTGAGACAAGTACTGCAGGCAACTGAAGGTCATTTATAAAAGAAAATATAGGCAGACAAGTAGCAGCCCATGCTAGGAAAAAATTACACTGGGTTACAACTCCCAGACCACCAGTGAATATAGCCACTGGCCATGAGATTCTGGGATTGTAATCCTGATAAGAAACTTTCAGGCACTGAAAGCTGCAGAGAAGGCTGCAAAAGTAGGCTTTTTAAAAATAAAAAATACTGTATGTAGAATTGCACTGCAGGAAGTAAGGTTTTCCTTTAAAACAAGGTGCACAGAATCCATAGGCCTTGTTTGTTTGTTTTTTAAAGAAAATTAGAAATAATAAGTCAACTAATGCCCACTTCTTGTTTTGATAGTAGGGGTGATGCCACCAGCAATGGTTTCAAGTGGCAAAAAATTGCCTCCCAACTTCTGAATTTGCTTAAACCTATAGTACATATTGGAGAACCTGAGAGAAGGCATAACTAATTGGATCCCAGAACAGAAGCACTCCATGCTATAACATTTTGATGCAGATCCCACACTTTATTATTTCTTGTTGTTTACCACTCAGATTCAAAACCTCCTCTTGTTCCTGAACGTGTCATTTAGAAAGGAAAAGGAGGCACTACAGTTTTTGGGCAGGGCATGTGGCCATGCAACAGGACACATGCAAAGAACACAATAAATTACTAGCTGTATAACCAGCACACGTTTCTCTGTGAATCCACCAAATATGCAGAACAAAGAAGAATTCTTGGGAAAAGGTATGCTTTCTTCTTATTGCTCAACAAAAACTTGTCAATAGTATATTTTTTTAATTCATAACATAATTATCATCCCAGATCTCCTAGTTATGTTACTCCAGTAAATTATTTTACTGCTTAACAGTAACCTACCAACTGGTCAGGATGAGGACAACAATATTTCAATCAGGAAAGCCTTCAGCACCAATCAAGAAGTTTTCTCTCTCCATTTAACGTTGTGCCTCATCTCCCAGAACCGAGAACAACACTTCCATCTTACTCTCAAAATGTTAAAATATTAGCTATGTTATATCAGATATAGTAGAGACCATGTACCACTTAGTCCATGTGGACACTCAGTTGAAGCTTTTATAGTTTCTCAGTTTGAAAATCTACAGGAATATAGTAGACACACATCAACACATACAAATATATACAGAAGCCAGGAACATTCTGTCTTTGCCAGTTATAGGACAAAAAAAGAAAAAAGAAAGATACTCCTAGATGCCTTATAATAATTAATCTGGAAAAAAAAACATGGTCTCTCTTTTTTATTATTAGTATTATTTCTCTTTCTCTTCTTCTTCTTCCACAAATTACATTTCACAAAGGAGAACATAGGCCATTTCTGCACTACACTGTTAAAGTGCTATTATTCCACTTTGAACATCCTGTGGGATTCCAAAGAGGTCTCTGGATGAGAATTCTAAACGCCCCTCCCTAAACTGCAAACCCCAGGATTCCATAGGATGTTGAAAGTGGAATAATAGCACTACAACCACGCAGCACAGAAATGGCCATACACTCAAGTGCTAGGAATAGAGAAGTCTAGAGTTTGGAAAGGTTTGAAAGGCTTACTTTTTTGGAAAACAAGTTCGGAATTCTTCCACTGGCCCTGCAGGCTGAGGGACTCCATCTCCAAATTAATTTTATGAATATGATGTATGGGGAAAAATGTCTTTCCTTCATATATCCACAGAGCTTCAAGAAGGGGGACAGTTACTGGAGGAGCAAGATAACTTATCCCCCTCTCCCAGCCCTATCTATTACAGAATCACTGAGTTGGAAGGAATCATGTAGTTCATGTGGTTCAACCTACTGCCAGCGCAGAAATACATAGGTAAAAAATACCCCTCTGTTCACAAACCTCCAGTGAAAGAGAGTTACGAAGTTGTCTTGCATTGAGGTGATTCATTGGTCTATTTGGCCAAGTCTGTTAACTTCAGGAGCTTTCTAAGGGTCTCATACAGAGGCATTTCCCACATATCATAGTTCTCTGGGGATGATGAGACTTATTGCATGACACATCTGGACTGCACCAGGCAGGGGAAGACTGCCATATGGGCTTTTACGAAAGAATATCCAGTTAACTGATATCAAAAGAGTAATTATCTGACAGTAGTCAAACTGAGAGCACTCTGCTTTATGCCCCAGTTCCCTTTGTGGTTCAGCTGCTCAGAAACTAACATTCAAAACACAAGATTCCCATGATAAAAACGCGCAGAAGCCCTTCCCAAAATGCTTAAATACAGAATATGAAGTTTTGCTACATCTGGTTAATATGAACCATAACCACTACCCTCCCAAAAGATTTTCCTGAAAAAGAGGATGAATCACAAGGTGTGAAATATATTGCATGGGCTTTTCATTTACCAAGTTTCCTTCATCTGTAACCCAAAAGTACACAAGCCTGTTTGGGCTTGAACCTTTCCTTCTGTTTTAACTACTTGTTATAGATTCTGACCCTAAATCTGCTGTCAATGCCAGGAACATGCAAAGAAAATGAACCTTCATTGCTTGCTTTTGGGTGGGAGGAGTAAGAAAAACATTTTCTAGTTTCTTTACTGTTACTGCAATGGGCATTTCAGAAAAACTGAAAGCACTTTTGGAAACTCAGTTTGGTACTCTTATGTCAGATTTGTAAGCCTGTTGGTCAATTGCACCGTACCAGTTTCCTCACACAGCACAAACCAGATATCTAATTATAGAGGAGACCTAACCTACAGTCTACAAAGCACACACTGTCCGTAAGGGCCTTTATGTGATACAAACACAGCATCCTCAGATCACTGACCAAAGCCTTCATGCTCCTACAGCAATTTAAAGGGGCATGATGATACACTCCAGAGTTGCCAGGATTTGCTCTTTGGCAGGTAAGGTTAGCATTCGGCTGTACATCTCACTTTGCTATTGCTATGTGCAGTCACATTGGCTTTGAATTATGGTGATCCTAAAAAACACCCTAAGCTATCTAAATACCCTGAAGGCTCCAGATCCCGTCTGAACACAGAAGCTAGGCAGGGTCAGGCCTTGTTAGTATTTGGACCAAAAACAAATTACCAGGTGCTGTAGCCTAAATTCCAGAGAAAGGCAATAGCAAACTATCTCTATTCCTTGCCTCAAAAAACCCTACAAAATTCATGGGGTTGCCATAAGTCAACAAGCACATACACATATTCAAAGAAGAAACCTCCAAAAGCCCCTGTTATTAACAGCCCTGCCCTTGCAAACTCATAGCTGTGTCTGCCTTATCTACCTATAATGCAATCTTCATCTTTTCCTACTGCCTTCAACTTTACAGAGCATTATTATCTTTTACAACAAGTCATGCCAGCTCATGTGACGTCCAAAGGACAATAACCTCAGTTTCGTCACCTGGGCTCCCTGGGAGAGCTCAGGCTTGATTTGCTGTCATTTTTCCTTTTGACAGATGATGGTATCTTATCACAGAATCACAGAGCTGGAAGAGACTACAGGGGCCATCCAGTCCAAACCCCTGCTATGCAAGAAAGCACTCCCAACAGATGGCCACCCAGCCTCTGCTTAAAAACTTCCAAAGAAGGAGACTCAACCACACTCCAAGGCAGCATATTCCCCTGCCAGACAGCTCTGACCGTCAGGAAGTTCTTCCTGAGGTTCAGGTGGAATCTCTTTTCCTGCAGCTTAAATCTACTGCTCTTTGTCCTAGTCTCTGGAGAAGTGGAAAGCTAGCCTGCTCCCTCCTCGACATGATGTCTCTTCAAATATTTAAACATGGCTATCATGTCCCCCCTTAACCTTCTCTTCTGCAGACTAAACATACCCAACTCCTTAAGCTGCTCCTCAAAGGACATGGCTTCCAAACCCTTCACTATTTTGGTTGGTATCTGTAGAACTCTCACCTAGCACCACATTTCAAATTAGTTGAAACAGCAATATTATGGCACAGATGATCCTGATTACGGTATTCAGCAATGTGTCTTTACATCTGAAAGTCTCAGGTAAGCTCATTCAAATGGGATCTGTTATTAAAGATCCCTGCAGTCATGAATGAAGACTTACAGTTAATCAGTATGCATCGATTTCACCGCTGCTTCCATGCCTTTCAAGCCTTGTACGAACTCCAACCATTGAGTCCATCTAGCCCAGTATTGTAAACCCTGACTGGCAGAGACTCAGACTCGCTAGAGTTTCAGGCACGATTCTTTCCTAGCTCTGCCTGGAGATTCCTAGTGTTCCCTAATTGTCTCTTATTCAAGTATTTATCAGACCCAACTATGCTCAGCTTCTGATTTCACTGAGCATGGTACTATGCTATCAGAATCTAAACCAGGCATAACATTAGTATAAGCCATTGAAAAACATTCTGAGCCCTATTAGTCGCTTAACCCCAACAGCTTCCAGTGGTATAGAAGTAAGTTCTGAAGTTCAACCACAACAGTTTACATTAGTTACTGTTGTTCAGAGCATGGCATTTAACATTGTAGCATCTGCAATATGAAATGCTCTTGCCCTGAGAAATTCAACACACTCCAACTAGACACATATTAAGAACAGGCTTTTTTACAGTAGCCTTCCATGTAGGGCCCATGGACCGAAACTGTGGCCATTTTGGCACCTTACCAGTTCCTGAAGAAGTACCTTTGCCAGGATGGAAGCACAATGGGAACACTTCCCTCTCCACCCAGTTGACTCCCTGTGGAAGGGGGTACGAGTGACACATGCCTGCCTTCTGCAGTTCAGCCAGCCTCTTTCCCATGCTGCACTGGGGAAGGAAGCAGATGACCGCACTTCCGCCCCTTCCGCATCGATGAGAGTGATGGGAGCTTTGCATGATCGCAGGCACTTAATGGATTTTTTCCATTAAGTGAATATCCTGTGACTGCGACAGCTGGGGACAGGTTGGCAGTGGGAACTCAACATCATGCAAAAGCATGGTACACGGACCGCTCCCATTGTGTCCCTATTGAGGGACTGCAATGCCATGCTGAAATGGCCTTAGCAAGTTGACTTGCATTTTGTGTATTTGTATATTCTTTATGTTTTATTTTAGTAACTAGATTTTTTTTTTTTTGCTATAAGCTGTTTATAAATACTTGTATAGAAATACACAATAAGTGTTAAAAAATGTGGGCAGCTTCTTTGTTCGTATCCTCAATAAGACATTTTCCTCAGCACTAGGAAAAGTTATTTTGTAAAGTTAAAGACTCTAAATTGCTTCTAGGAATAGCTCACAACAATATACTGTCCCTGGGAAAAAGCTACACACCCACTCACACACACAGTGATAGTGTTAGGATTGCTGCAAAGCTCAAAGAGAATATGGGAGGGTGAGCACTGTGGCAGATGTTGGAATCATCCTTGCTAATCTAAAAGACCGCGTGAACTAGCTCTAAAACAATACTATCTTCCAGATGTTTTGACTACAGAAAGAAAGCCATCTACAACCGAACTGTTGTCTTTTCCCACTTTTTCAGATCTTTCAGTACACAGCATGAGGGAGGCATACAGAATGACTACAAAAGGTTTCTCATATACATGTGAATCCATCTACAATATAGTAGCACCCAACGTCATACTTTGAGAGTTACATACATAATGGAACTCCAAAGGTGTGGATTCAGGAGTTGTGCCACTGCAGAACATAACATGTGAGATTATTCGGGACCCGACTCTGTGGCAAAGGAATTCATGCTTAAAATTCAGGCATCCAACAAAACACCAGCGGCAAATCTAGAAAGCCACAGTTTCCTGTGGACATATTTACTGCCTGTAGATATAAAACAGAAGTTATTCTAGATACTTTCACTAGCTTTATTAAAACTCTGTTGAGGATGAACTGTATATCATATGGCAAAAATTAGCAAGTCCTAGATACACATAACTCTTGTTTATGTTGTGCATCACTGCAAGTCAACAGGTGACTTGAAGGTAAATATACAAACCAATACCAATACCAATATTCATATGGAATTTTTACACTGCTTTTAAAGGTTATTGTAAAAGGCATTTTGACAGAAGTCTATCAAGTTTCATGCTGTTCTCTTATCAGACTTAATGTCTTAAAAATTATGACAAGAACAGTAATAGAAAATAACAAAAAGAGGAATGAACACTGTAGCAAGTTACTTTTCAAACATTATGAGTAACAATTACATTTTATAAAATTATAAAGGATCACTGAAACAAATTCCTTTAAAAAGTAACTTTCCATGTTCTGCTCATTACAAACTCGGCAAACACAACAAATATAACAGTTCTAGATGTGAATGATTTTCAGTGTTTAACTCCCTGCAGTGATAGAAATCTTGAGTCTAAATTGAAGTTTCATTGTAGGGGCAGAATTATTATTTGAGATGCAATGCCTTCATTTTTTCCCCTTTAGCTACACCCTTGCAATGCAATATGACTAAATTCTCAGAAACATCCAGGACTTTCCCCACTCTTTGAGAGGTATAGGTCCTACCTCCCAAGACAGTATACTTGTTTCCCTTTACAATTCAAAGAAACCAGCCATTCTGAATACATTGCTATTCAAAACAAGTTCTGATTTGCATTTGTCAGAGGATATACTAAGTGCCTGAGCCAGTATGGTGTCATGATTTGAGCCCTGGAATATGACTCCAAAGACCAGGGTTCAGTTCCTCACTCGGCCATGGAACCCCACTGGTGGACCTTGGGTGCATCACACACTCTCCGCCTCAGAAAACCCCATGGTAAATTCACCTTAGGGCCTCCATAAGTCAAAAATGACTTAAAGACACACAACAACAACATACTAAATATCTAGATCAGGGGTATGCACTCTGTAAATATGAATCTACAGGCAAATCTCTAAACAATTTACAGTTAACTACCAAGAATTTTTAACTCCCATTTGTATAACAAAAATGGCCCACCTGTCCTAAAATACAATGCTGAAATTAAGAAAACCTGGGGGTAGTCAATAGCATACTTTTGTGTGGAAGGACGCTGAACACTGTTCAGTTTTGATACTCAAAATAAACTCCTGAGCTAAGAAGCCTTTAATTCTGTGTGCATGTCTTTTACACCAGGTAGAATCACAGGGTTAATGGATCTCATTGTTCTAGGAAAAACAAAGCAGATCCTGAAAGCATGAAGTCTAGACAAAGAATGACAGGCTTTAAAATCTTAATCAAGGAGAGAGTAATGCAAGAGTTTCAGCTCTCCTGAAGAGGAATTTTTAAAGGCTCTTCAAAATAATGAATAGGCAAAGAAGTACCCTAACAGCTTCTTCCAAACAACCGGGGGGGGGGGAGGCAGGGGAAAAATTCTTCTCTTTTCCCATTTTGTATTAATTTCATATTTAAACAGTGGAATGTAAAAGTGGTAGAGAATCTAACACTACAGTGCATGGACTGCAGGAAGAAGAGAGAGGTTTATTCCCATTAGAAGAGCTGGAAAAAGCTTTTGAGGCCTTGGAAACCTGATAGCAAATCTGTGTTAGGCAAGGCAGTGGTCTGACTGAGTGTGTCAAGTAGCTGACAAGTAAATATTTGTATGCAATGTCATGAATTGTGGTATTGCACCAGTGTGAGCATTTCAACAACATACATTCTAATAACGAACAAATTCAGGATGATGAAAACCCATTGGTTCAGACATATCACACACATCAGTATGTAAAACAGTTATAAACAAAAGACATCCAAAATACACCAACACATAGCCATTAACACAAAAAATATGACAACCAAATACCAACTAATTAACTTACACAAGCCACAAGTTGCCAATTACCTTGTTCCTTCACTTCAGAACAGAGATGGCAGACTGTATATACAGATGCTCTCCTATGTTTAAAAAGAACTCTCCATTATTTGCAAAGCACAACTCAGTTTCGCATAACTCCTTCATGCAGAAGCTTGCAAAGCACAGCTCAATTCAATGAAACAGCTTTCCTGTCTGCAAAGCATAGCTATACAGAATATTTGAAGTTGAAACACTCTTCACTGATGAAAGATTTTTAAAAAAGCAGGCATGGGAAATGCCTGTGTGCCACCTCTGGTCCATGGGATGGAAGTTCCCTACCCCTACATGATGGAGATGTTAAAAAACACTCAATACTTCAGAGAGGACATAAAATTAGCCTCTAATGCATTCTCCTCTGTTATCGATCACTTCTTGAAAGATGAAGGATATTTGCATCCAGCTGTAAAGAAAATGAAAGTGCCAATACCTTCCATGGCAAATGCAGCATAAAAATGAAAAGGACGGTGTTGTAAATTTATTCATCCTCAGCTCATACTAATCCCCCACATCCACATTAGAAAAATGATTGCAATTACACATCCAAATGGCAAACCTGGAAGAGATGCCATTTGCACAATTAGCAACTGTGTTAATATTTAAAAGGGAGGAAAGGAAAGCAGGCATAGCGAGAATTACTCAGCTCAGGACAATAGTGTGGGGTTGTGTGTGTGTGTGTGTGTGTGTGTGTGCGCACGCCTACAAATCATCTGCCAACTCATGATGACCCCATGCATTTCAAGCAGTTTTCTTAGGCAATGAATGCTCAGAGGTCATTTTGCTGTTTCTGAAAGGAAGCATACAGCCTCTGGTATTCACTGGCGGTCTCTCATCCAAATACAAGTACTAGCTTCAAGGTCAGACAGAATCTGCTGCCTTTAGGGTATTTAGGCCCTGCAGATACTGTTAAACCTCCTCTCCCACTATTTCAGTCCCAATCTATATTACAGGGACGCACTGGGAGACAACCCTCATTCACACTAATGGAAGCTTAATTGTAAATGCCACCCGCACCCACATCCCAACTAAGCCTGACTCCCCACAGCTATTTTCCTGTTTTAAAAGCCATTTACACCATTGCAAATGTGTGAACGGCACAAGTGTAGTCCTACCTTGAGATCAGTTTATTCCAGAGATAAAACACTAGAATATGATTCTTTCCCCTGCCAATTTTCCTTTGCAACAAAAAAAAGCAATCCATCTCCCTCACACACTGAAATCCACATACACCATTCTGTTTTGCTGAAACGCCTAAAAAATTGAGCAAGAGCAAAGACCACTAGGAGATTTCTGTTAAGTATTTATTGTTTGGGAAACTAGTGTGAGGGAGCCTGAAGTCAGAGGTACATTCACTTAGCTAGCAGAAGAGACTTGGAGAAAAGCTGCTCATGTTCTTCACATATATAGATGACTTATTAAGGAAACACTTTGGACATGTAAACAGTATTGCTATTCATGCTTTGCTGTACCGGTTTCTCCTGTATACTCCTAAGCTGGCCAAACTCAGCTCAGAGTGGTAATCTAAATGCCATTCCTTGGCTCTCTGCATACCTTTTGCATTTTTCTCATCAACACTGTCATGTTCTTTTTGAATCTTTTTTTATTGAGCATTTATTCATATTTAGCATTTAGCTTTAGCATTTCCTTCCCACCCCCTCATATCTCTAGCCTTTGATGTTTTGAAGAAATGCTCGATACAGCAATTAATAAAGCAGGGGTCAGAATCACATAGGCCATGGGCCTCTTGCAGCATCCTATATTCAGCTTTCTGCAAAGACACGTGTCAATCCTAACCCCTTCCTAAACTCCTCTGCACATCTCACTGCAGGGGAAAGGAAACCTTGCTGAGAATCACTAGTCCAGACAATATTTTCTGCCACAGTAAATGAGTAATATAGACAGCATGGTTTGAGCACTGGACTATGATCCTAGAGACCAGGGTTCATTTCCTCGCTTGGCCATAGAAACCCACTGGGTGACCTTTGGGGGAATCACACACTCTCAGCCCCAGAAAACCCCATGATAGTTTTGCCTTAGGGTCACCGTAAGTCAGAAATGGACTTGAAGACACACAACAAATGTACAATAGTGTGACAGACATCAGTTGATGAAGAAGAAATCTTGTGTCCATCCATATGAACAGTTAACAGAGAAAAAAAAATAGTGGGATTCAGACAACAGAACACAAAGATCTCCACTATTGGTGAGACCATCCTAAAAATTGAGGCAGGGAATCAGGCTTGTACAGTTCTTTCCCAAACTGCTCTCTCCCTAAAGTAACACATTTGCTCTGGCTGGAACAGACAAGAAAAGAGGGAGACAGCTGTGATAATAGCAAAGCAAGGGGTAGAGAACCTTTGGCTGTTTAGATGTTTTGGACTTCAGCTTCCAGAAACCCCAGTGGCATAGTGAGTTGTAAGGGGACTATGGAAGATATAGTCCAAAACTTATGGAGGGCCAAAAATTTTCCCAGACCTATGCTAAGGGGAAACCTGTTGCATGTGCAAGTAGCTATCATTCATTTCAGTAGGACTTGTCCAGGTGAACTGCCAATGCAGGGTTTCAACTCAAGTTTGGTTGCCAAATAAGGGTGCTAGTGTGTTTCCTTATAGAATCTGCTATGGCTTTAACAGCTGCTTGAGTCAGAAATTTGATGGATGCTGTACAGAATTTTTAATTCCTTATCAGTTTGTGAGTCTTTACAGCAGGATGGGCAGGATCTTGGCACCAATTCTGTGTTTCGGGTCCATGCCGCAGGCTCCATTCCTTCCAAAAATGCAACATCATCTTGCCTTTGGCAAAATCAAAAGTGACCAGAACTTCATTTCTGGTTTTGCAAAGATACCAGCAATGGTGGGACCACACCTTGTTTCCTGGAATGGAAATTCTTTTCTTTTCATCTACCAGATTCTTTGGACTACAGCTCCCAGAATCTTTGACCAATGCCCAAAGCAAAGTCCAAGAATCTAAAATACGAAAGACTGAGAACCACTGCAATACATTACCTGGTCCAGACAGACAAGCATGTAAACAGGCTAATCTGGAAACAGGATGCCCGATATATAGATAGTGGGTACATGAACAAGTTGAGCCCACTAGAGGGGATCCAAGCACGGTAGCGCAATTCCCTCAAATGAGGGATGCACTTTGCATATCTGACAAATCTCAAATTGTTTTATCTAGACAACTCACCGTAACTTTGCATTTTCATATAACCAGGCAGCCCTATTACTAATACAGGCCAATGCCCCAAAGGCAATAGATTCTCATATCCTTATCATACCTTTACTATGGACAACACTAAGATAAACCACTGTCAACTGTTCCTGACAAAGCTTTACCTAATGACTAGTTCTAGAGAGTTAGCCATCTTACAGCCCCAAAATACTGTCCAATCTGCTGCAAGCTAACTGGCATGTTTAGTAAAGAGTATGTATTCTAACATGGTATAGTGGTTGGAATATTGGACTAGGGCTCTGAGAGACCAGGGTTCAAAACCCTGCTCAGTCATACAAACCCACTAGGTGACCTTGGGCAAGTCACTTTCTCTCAACCTAAGAAGAAGGTAATGGCAAATTTCCTGTAAATAAATCTTGCTAAGAAAGTCCTATGGTATGGCTGCCACAAGCTGAGTCTACTTAAAGGTACAAAACAACAACTGCAACAACAAACTCTTTTACAAACATAATCTTTCCCCAGGGCAGCCAGATCTTCCCGAGCTTTGGAAAATTCCCCTTCCTCCATGCCCTCCCCAATGTACCAATGAACAGCCTTTTTATTACAATCCACAGAATTCCCCAACAATAGCATACCAGTTTGTGATTCTGGGAGATGTGGCCACCCTTCAACCCCTTCAAAAAACTTTTGCAAACTCTGAGCTAGAATTAGCATCTGGCAAAGTGGAATTTGCCCCACAAAGACTATTGTGTTAGTCTTTATGGTGACACAAACTTCTACTGAACTTAAAGGTCTCCAAGTTACAGAGGCTTCACCAGACACTGGCTACACTCTCACTTTTCAATAAATTCAGAGGTTTAACAGCACTTTGTGTCCAGTATTGTACTTCTAAACCTTACTGTACAGCAGGGATAATACATTTCATTGCTCCCCGCATTGGAAAAATGGAAAGTATCATGAAAACAAGTAATAAGTTGGCACAATGGTTGGCAGTATCCCTTTGTCCTGCCTCTTTTTTTTCTAATCAGGGAAAGTTTCCTGGAGGATTATTTGACTTCTGCCCATATTCATATACAAGTTGCACACAGTGCTGAGTATTTGTAATATGTATCTCGCCAGGAGGCCACTTCTAGAGAACTGGAAAGGAACAGAAAGATCTAGGGCAACCGCACCAAAACTGCCATCTACTGAAATAAGAGCTAGATCATCCTCAGCATGACGTCTGATCCAATCCCCTTTTTGTCCATACTTTTACAAAAACACAGTAGATATAACATTTTTATTGTCCATTTTCCAGTAACAAAAGAGCATTTCAAAAGAGTCTTAGAAAAGAATTTTTTTAAAAAAAATTCCTATATGGAGAAACCAGATCTCATTAAAAGGAAATGGTCTGGAGAGAGAGAGGAAACTTCCTATTTTGCACAAGATATTTTATAAAGGGGAAAGTTTGTCCAGTACTTCCTTGCTTCTAACACACCCATTCAAACCTTGTCCCTTGCACAAGCTTTGTGACAGTGAACAGAGGGCCCACGTAATTAGTACTGGGATGTTTTGTCTAGGCTGTAGTGAGTAAGCCTAAGAATACCACAGGAGAGGACAGTGAATCAAGATATTCCTGCCTAAGCCTGCAACTGGGCAGTTTAATCTGTGAAAAATTGAACTTTCTTCAATATCACACTGAATTTTTATAACATTTTAAACACACTGCATAGGGATGATGTGCCATTTAGGAAGAGCCTTGGAGCTGCATTTAAACAGCAAGGGGGAAGCACGGGCAGAGGTGTATAATGTGTGTCCTGTGGGTCACATGCATCACTTAGGACTCCAAAGTATGTCTCCTAAAGTTCTCCAGAAGGCCCTCAAAGCCCCAAGCCTCCAGCCCTTCAATTTTTTTTAAAATGTTCATGTAACCTGCATGGTTTTGCCCAGTGGTATGGAAACCTAAGAATCATAGAATCATAGAATCATAGAAATGTAGAGTTGGAAGAGACTACACGGGCCACCCAGTCCAACCCTCTGCCATGCAGGAACACCCTCAAAGCACTCCCGACAGATGGCCATCCAGCCTCCGCTTAAAAACCTCCAAGGAAGGAGAGTCCACTACACTTCGAGGCAGCAGATTCCACTGCCGGACAGCCCTGATTGTCAGGAAGTTCTTCCTGAGGTTCAGGTGGAATCTCCTTTCCTGCAGCTTGAATCCGTTGCTCCTTGTCCTGGTCTCTGGAGAAGCAGAAAACAAGCCCTCTCCTTCCTCTACATGGCATCCCTGCAAATATTTAAACATAGCTATCATGTCCCCTCTTAACCTTCTCTTCTGCACACTAAACATACCCAGTTCTCTAAGTCTATCCTCATAGGGCATGGCTTCCAGGCCCCTCACCATTTTGGTCACCCTTCTCTGGACTTGCTCCAGCTTGACCATGTCCTTCTTGAATTGGGGTGCCCAGAACTGGACACAGTATTCAAGATGAGGTCTAACCAAAGCAGAGTAGAGTGGTACCAGTACCTCCCTCGATCTAGACACCATACTCCTACTGATGCAGCCGAGAATTGCATTGGCTTTCTTGGCTGCCGCATCACACTGCTGACTCATGTTCAGCTTGTGGTCTATGAAGACTCCTAGATCCCTTTCACATGTACTGCTATCCAGCCACTTGTCCCCCATTCTATATTTTTGTATTCCATTTTTTCTACCTAAGTGTAGGACCTTACACTTATCTATGTTGAATTTCATTTTGTTAGCCTTGGCCCAGCTCTCCAATCTATCCAGGTCATTTTGAACTTTGATCCTGTCCTCTGGCGTATTAGCAACCCCTCCCAATTTGGTGTCATCTGCGAATTTGATCAGCATGCCCTCTATTCCTTCATCCAAGTCGTTGATAACAATATCAAGAAAGGGACTGTAGTTGTTATTGAGTTCAGAAATTAATATTTTTATTAACAAACTGATTAAACATGGAATAGATGAGAACACTGTCAGATGGATCCATAAAAAGACTCATCACCAATGGCTGCATTTCAAACTAGAAGGAGGTCTCACGTTGAGTGCCTCAGGGTTCTGTCCTTGAGCCATTATTCGTCATTATTTTTTATCAATGTCTTAGATGAGTGAGTAGAAGGATTCCTTATCAAGTATGTAAGTGACACAAAACTGAGAGGGGTGGCTAAAATGTTGGAAGATAGGAACAGAACCTAAAAGGATCTTGATAAACTAGAAAATTGGGAAAAAACTGGGCAAAAATTAATAAAATGAAATTCAGTAGAGACAAATGCAAAATTCTACATTTAAGCCACAAAAACCAAATGCATAGGTATAGGATAGGGAATATATGGCTCATAAGTACTGCATGTGAAGAGGACCTTGGGATTATTGTTGATCATAAATTCAACAGAAGCCAGCAGTGTGATGCTGCTGCAAAGAAGGTGAATGCCATTTAGCCTGCATTAATAGAAGTATAGTTTTGAAGTCAAGGCAAGTAATAATTACACTATATTATGCACTGGGTTGGCCTTATCTGGAGCACTGTGTTTAGTTCTGGGTGTTTCATTTTAAGAAAGATATAGACATGTTGGAGTGGGTTCAGAGAAGGGCAGCTAGGATGATAAGAGACATGGAGAACAAAAAAAGAAGTATGAAGATTGAAGGAGTTGGGCATGTTGAGCTTGGTGAAGAGAAAACTGAGGGGTGATATGATTTCAGTCTTTAAGTATTTCAAAGGCTATAACAAAAAGAAAGGGGGAGGCCTGTTCTCTGCTGCCCCAGAGGGCAGAACCAGGTCTAATGGTTTGAAGTTACAGAAGAGTAGATTTTGACGGAGCTTTAGAAGGAACTTCTTGACAGTAAGAGCAGTTTGGCAATGGAACCAATTGCCTGGAGAAGTTCTAGGGTCCCCTTCTCAGGACATCTTCAAAAAAACCCAAGAGGCTGGAGAGTTAACCTGCTGGGGATGTTGTAGCTGGAGATCCTGCACTGAGCAGGGGGTTGGATTCAGTGATTCATGAGGCCCCTTCCAACTCCATGATTCTATGACTATGTGAGAAAGGGAGAGAGTGCTGGAGAGGAGCTGCAGATGCCAGAGGTAAAGTGCAAGCCCCTTTCATCTTGAATAAGGTTGTGATATTTTCAGTTACGTATTTAGGAGGGAACAAAAAGGTAAATTCTTCTAGTGTAATTTCTATATTGTGTTTGCTTCCATTCCACATTTTTATTTAGGGCCTTAAGTCTGCATCTGAATGTTGTAATACTACTGAGTAGCACAGAAAGAAGAGTCCTGTAAATCAGGTCCTGCACTGATACCTCACTGGTTGCACGGAACTTGACAGTGCCTACGTATCAAATTTAACATACACATATTCTATTGAATTGTTGTTAAATAATATGCATATAAGGACTTGAATCATGATTGTGTTTACACTATTCAGTTATAACTGGTCCCACAGAACCCAGAAAGAGGTACATTCACATTAATTTTCAGGTGATATTTTGCCCCCAAACCAGCTCCAAACACTCAAAACAGGCTGCAAGTGTAGCAGATTACATTCTCTACCCCAAGAGTCCTCCAGTTCCCTCAAAACCCTGGGGAAAAAAGAGCAGAAGGCAGGCGGGCAGGCAGGCAGGCAGACAAGCAGGCTGGCTTAAAATCAGCCAAATTACTGGTGCGCCAGTAGACAACACCAGAGCCCATCAAAGGGGCACAGAAGGAAAAAATAGCCTCTGCCCCTCTGCAAGTGTCCAATCCTGGGTTAGGGGGACAAAGCTGGATCAGAAGTAATTCTTACCAAATACCAATTTTGCTATTTTCCCACCAAACATACAAAGCTCAGCTTGAGTCTAGGAATGTCTACTTGGGTGTAAGCCCCAGCACAATGGCCCTTTCCGCAGCTTACCTTCTTGTGGCGGCATCTGGTGGCTATCCCGGCAGTGGCTCTGCTGGGAAGGTAGCGCAATGGCAGCACTCCCCTACGCACAGGACTGGCTCTTTCTGGAAGGGAGCGCGGTGGACACGTCACTTCCTTCCACAGCTCAGCCAGGTATCTTCCCAGGCTGCGCTGAGGCAGGAAGCACCACCATTGTGTTTCCTGCCCTTCTGCAGGACAGGTAAGTGTGGGATGGTGGTGCGATCATGGGTCATTGACAGATTTAACCTGCGATCGTGCTGCCTGGGGACAGGAGAGGAGCGGGACTGAGACGATGTCATGCAGAAGCATCGTCATGGTTCTCCTGTTCTTCTCCTGTCCCCATGGCGGGATGGGAGGGTGCTGTGGAAAGGGCCAATAGCTTCCAGGCACTGGAAAACACATCTCAATTCTGTCCAGGAATAATCTCCATCTCTAACTAGGAATAGGCCCCATTGCAACAGTTTCCACCACTGGAACACACAGCTCAATTCAAGACATGTCTGCTCAGGAATAAGCCCAAGTAAAACAGCTTCCAAGCTTTGCAAAGCGCAGATCAATTCTATCAAATAAATCAATATACTGATTGTTTTATTTGTCAGTGGCACAGCATCCATTACAAAACATTCTAATAATACAGAGTATCTGGTACAACAAATCACATACTACTGACATACTTACATTAGGCAAAGAAATCTCAAAGAAGGTTAGAAATGAAAGAATAAAACCAGAAGTTACTGGACAAAACGCTAGACCAACAATCAATTCTAAGCATGTCTACTCAGGAATAAGCTTCAGTGTAACAGTTTCCAGGCACTGCAAAACACAACCCAATCTGAGGCATGTCTACTCAGGCATAAACCTCAGGACAAAACCTTCCCTGACTGCAAGCCACAACTCATTTCCCAAACTTGAAATACTGCTATTTGTAATCCCTGATCAATTATTAGAGATAATCCAGAACTCCAGGATGTTAATTTTTTGGACTATTAATACCCAGATTTTCTCAGTGGCCAGGCTGGCTGGGGTATATGGAGAACAGTAGTCCAAGTGGGTAATTTCCCCAGACCCTGAGAAAAAGAAAGATGCCTGCAGGCAAGACCGGAACTTTCCCCTCTTCCTGTTGGCTAAATCCAGAGGCTCCCAGTTCTTGAATTCCTACACCTTTGACACCCATGGCCATAGCAGTGAAAGACAGAAGCCAGTCTCCTCAATGACATTTGGACAGAATACTACCAGCATGTCCTTCTTTTTATATCTAAGAAAGAAAGGATTTGCTTGTCTTTTCTAGCGATGAAGCCCAGAAATTTAGGAAAGAGGCCTGGAATATTCCTGAGAAGCCCAGTTTCCCACAGACCCCTCTGTGGCTTTGGCCCTGCTTTCACCCATCTTTTTTTCTGGGGACATGATATGTAACCAGTTTAAGTTTGTTCAAAACATTGTCCTACTTTCTGCAGACATTCCAAGCACTGGGACAGTTCAGGCTCGTCAGTCTCATAGTAAAGGAAAGGATGCTTTTATAATTAAGAAAAAGAGTTGGTTTCTTCCTGCTTACTCATCCCACACTCATAGGCTGTTGCAGCAAGCAAATGACCTGATACAGGCATGTGTGAGAAAAGGATTACAAGTTTATTTATTTGTGGGCAAGAGAAAGCTAGTTCCTTTTTGTGAATTTATTTGCATTTTTGGGATAGCTTAATAATCCACTGCTCTGACTATTAAGTTGCATGGTTTAATGATGACTGCATAACAGGATGTTTCTAAATTCTAAAAAAACAAGAAAGATAGAGTAACAATCCTGAAATAACAGCTGTGGGGAAAGAAAAAGAAAAACATGCAACTTGCTTCTTGGGAATTATAAACCCTTTAACCACTTCCCTACTTAGGTTCTGACCAAAGGCACAGAGCACAGTTATGCAAGAAGTGGGACTTAAGAACATTTCATGTTTCACAATGATATGGAATGGCCACGTAAAAGAACCACATGAGAATTGGGGCCACTTTGGCGGCAGGATTCTTGGACCATAACTCCCAAAAGTAACTCTTCCATGTGGCAGATGCTGGGATGTAGACAGTAATGGACAGCTGTTGTGCGATGCAACTGTATGTATTATGTGTGACCAGCCCAAGGCCTTCACTGTTACCCCACTGCCTTCGGGGATGATGGCCTTAGGCCATCACCCCTGAAGGCAGTGGGGTAACATACCATCCACTTATATATTATATACCAACTCTTATATATGAAAGGTACAGTCTCGTCTGCTATTGTGCATGAACGGAGAACAGATACCATCTTAGCCTCCACCAGAAAAACATTGTGAGCTGGGCCTGACAGTGATGGCACTAGATTACTAAAGATTTGGCCACAAAGCAGGATTAACTTCCACGCAGGAGGTTCAAGGAGAACTACATATTGAAGCACTCTCACTAACAGAGATGGAAAGAATATTTGAAAGTATTTGAATAGTAATTGAAAAATGGAGAGGAAGATAATCCTGGATAATTGAGAATCTTTGCAGCTCAGGACTTTTTCTGTGCAAAAAAGCACATAACATATTTCTTTGTAAAACAAAACAACAACAACCTCACATCGCTTTTCACCAAACAAACCTCAAACTGTGAATACTCCATGAAAACTATAGTTTTCAAGAATTTCCCACAGTGGGGAGAAATTTACAAAGATCTGCATCTGTATGCTCCAACCAGGAGGAAACTGCAGCAACTGAAAGTGCAGGGTTTATCTACTATGGTAGTATATGCATTTATTACCCTTATCTCAGATGTCCAATAGTATCAGCTCAGGGATTGCACACACTCCTGTATTTGCAATCATGTATACTTAAGTGTCGAAGGCTCAGTTCCAAGAATGGCCTTCAGACAGCTGCTAAAAATCAATAATTATTGTTCAAAGCATTTAAAAGTTACTTTGGGGGCTACATTTCCCTGAATCTTCTAGATAGCACAGTTATTAGCCAAACTGGCTAAGGAATTCTGGGAGTTGTTAGTGACAAAGGGTTACTATCTAACTGTTGCAAGGATTTTAGTTATTAATATCACTCTTTTGTTATATGTCTATATATTGTTCCTTCTCTTCTTAATTTGTTTTTAATTGTTGCATTTTATTTTTTATTTATTTGTGATTTTATTATAAATCATCTCAAGCACTTATTGAGTTCAAGAGTGATTCAAGAAGACATTAAATAAATATAGGGAGAAAAGCAGGACAGGCCCAGTGATTTCCTAAAACAATAATGTTGCACAAACTAAGGAAGATGCAAACGTTGCAGGAGGCAGACAGCAAGCACATGATTGGATCTCCAATGTCACCTGATTTCTTCAATCTATGGTGCTACTGTCCTTACTTGTACTTCCTGCAATTCTCCCTTGAACACCAGTAGCACAGCAAATGCAAAACCAGTACTTAACCCATATACTTCCCTGGTTCACAACCCCTATCACCCATGTGTTATCTAGTGCTAAATCTATATGCTAATTTTCACCTCTCTCATCCCAACCCTTGCATGATGGCACCACCATCATCCATCCATGAAGTGCCATAATTTTCCTTTGCCTTGATTATCTTCTGACTCTTCCTTGAAAGCAGAGGCGAGAATCATGTAGCCCTCAGATGTTGTTAGATTGCAAATCCCAGCAGCCAATAATGGGAAATGCTAGGGACTCCAGTCTAACAATTTCTGGAGGCTGTGTGATCCTCACTCACTTGTGCCTTAAAATCAGCTGCAAAAACACCACAGCACACTGAAAATGAAATAAGACAGAGAGAGAGAGAGGCTCTCCTCTCAAGCTGCCTGATCTTTGCTTACACAGGAAACGAAACTGCCATTTAGAAAGCTCAAAGACACAACATGTCCAGGCTGGCTTGAGACTGTTGCAGCTCGGGAAAAGTATCTCAGAAAATAAGTGTTTGCTTGTGCCAATCATCACCCATCAACTATCACCAAATTCTTTCCAAAGCTATGCCCATGTATCTATTCATTCTCATGGGGTTATGTCAGAACTTGGTCACTGAATCTTGTCTCCCTGTGCTCACAGATATAGTAGGCACTGAACTCACCAAAAGGATGTAGCAGACAGTTGGAGGCGATGGGTTGGGTTACATGGGCCTAGGAAACCTTCCAGCTCGACAAACCTAAGATATGAAGCATAGGGAATGACGCAACATCCAACTGAATGAGATGGGGGAGTGGGAAATTCAAATGGCCAACTGTTAAGTCAGTTGGGCTTTTGCTTACCAGTGTGACAGCATGGGAAGTTCACTGCTCTTCTTTGCCAATGTCTTAATTAAAATGCCTGTTTCTTGTCTGTGAGTTCCTTCCAGGTCACAAAGAGACTAAAACCAATGGGGGGTTTTTGGGGGTTTTTTTTTTAAATATATGCTTTCAGCAGCAGTTTTCTGCAACAACTGATTTTCGTTATTTTTTTAACACAGAGCTCTTGTAGTAGACACTAAAAATGTGCAGTGTGCAGAAATGTGCGCATGAACAGGTTCAGAAGTCAAGAGACAACTACTGAAATAACATCATTTTAGCCTCATGCCTTAGGTAAGTAGAGCAACCAGACCTTTTTATCTGAATAAAGTAGCATTTAAAACCTTTAAGATTTTAATGGAATGCACAGAAACTTCTGAAGATTGTTCATATCAGCTTTGTATACATAGACTGTTATTGTAGGAATGTTGAAAACTCTTACCTTTTTTTTTAAATAATGTTCAATACTTCATGACATTGAAGAAGCCAAGACAATGGTTGCCATCCTATTGATTAGTCCCAACTAGAGTGGAAATGCTCAGTGAATTACTGAATGTTAAGTAAATATAGTATAGTATATAACATATATAATATAGTATATAATATAATACAGCTAAATTCCATTGATTTGATGGGTCTGCTTTAGTCAAGGATTAACAACGGAATTTAGACATAGTCAATGCAGTTGCATATAGTTCAGAAACTAAAATAGAATTTTAAAAGAACGTCAAATATATTGACTTCTCCCTGAGCCAACCTCTTATCTGATTGACATTCTACTTTGCTCACAAAACTAAGACCCAATGCTACATGCAACAAGATGTTAAACATCCAGTTACCAATAAACACAGACACAGGCACACAAATACACACAAATTAATATTAAAACAGAATTAAACAAATTTCAGTACTAAAGGCCATTCAAAAGCAGATCAACAAAAACAATCATCCACCCATAAAAACTCTGAACATTAAGAGAGTAGCAGGAATGTTAAAGAGCAAGAGAACTTTAAATAACATTAAAAGTCTGACAGCACAGCAGTCTTTATTGACTATGCAAATCAGAAGTAGGTAACGTGTAACCTTCCAAATATTGCTGGACTGCCAGTTCCAGCAGCCTTCACCAGCACAGCTAATGGGGTGGCATACTAAGAACTGAAATTTGGAGGCCTGCATGGTGCATAGCCCTGGTCTGAAGCAAATGAAGAAGGGGGCCAATCTAACCTTCCTTAGGAGAAGGTTCCAAGATCAGGATGCCACCTCCAAAGAGGATCCAAGATCATGATGCCATCACCAATGAGGGTCTGTCTTGAATAACTATCAACTCAGCTTCTCTAGGTGGCGGGACATAGAACCAGAGCTTGGAAATTTACTTCTGTGGATTACAACTCTCCAAATCCTATGCTGCCAGGGGATTCCGGGAGGTGTCATTAAAAAAACACCTTTCCCAGGCTCTGCCTTGATAACAATCATATTCTGAGTGGTGTCAAGCAGGCAAGAAAAGCAGCTGCCCCATGCCTCCCAGCTTCCCAGAAATTGTTTCCTGTATACAGACACCCACACAACCCAATGTAAACTTTCTGTTAGCTGCATGTACATTTATTTAACAAACATAGTCCACTGTCAGACTTCCAACTAGGGATCAGCAACTGCAGAACCGGATTCAAAATCCAGAGACCTGCCTTCTCTGGGTAACCATACCAGATGAACATGTGAGGGGTTAGGAATCGCAGTTGGGATAAAGGTAGGTCCTGGTTTGCCATGAGTCATGACCAGTAACTTTCATGTCAGTGGAAAGCTGAATAGGCATTCCAGGTTTTGGTTCAAAATTAAAAGAGGCATCCAAAGTGCTCAGCCTATCTGAGGATAAAGGGTTCAGCATGACAGTTAGCTCCTTTAGAGTATGGATGAAGCCCTAGAGTCAATTCACAGCCCCACTGAGATGGAAGCCACTAGCCACCACTGTTCGCTATCTTCCATTGATTCCACAGAGTGACCATTCCATAAAATGAATTGTTCTAAAAGGCTTGAAGAAAGACCTCTAAACTGAAACCCCATTCACAAAAAATCATCACCAAAATGGACCCAAACCAGACAAAGGTGAAGCCTGTGCATATTCACTCAGAAATAAGTCTCCCTAAATTCAAATAGGCTTACTCCCCAAAACTCATGCATAAGACTTCAACCTCAGGATGCAGTCCTTAGATCCTTACCAGGCAGCATATCCTGCTGAACTCCATGGGACTTACTGATAAGTGAATATGTGTAGGGATTATGGTGTTTCCTGCTCCCAGAGCCAGTGCAGAGAAGAAAGTGGATTGAATTCAAATTCCTGATCAGCCTCAAAGATTACCTCTTTTCCTCAGACACTATTACTTACCCTAATCTATCCCACCAGGTAGCTGTGAGGAAAAATGCCAGGGGTGAGATGACACGTCATGTATGGCATCCTACATCCTCTTTGAATAAAGGTTAGGTTGCAAAGGTCATAAATTAACAGCCAGGCTATCTGAAGGATTGTATTTCCCTTTATGAACCCATTAGAGGTCCAAGATATTTCTGCAAAGGCCCTTCTCTGTCTCACCACCTTGATTCTCAGGCTCATTTGATGGAGAGAGGGTCTTCTTGGTAGCTGCTCTCAGATTTTGCAACTCCTTCCCTAAGGAGGCCAGGATGACTGTCTTTGCTTCCCCTTGCTAGCATGCAGGTTAAAACCTTCTTATGCCATCAGCCTTTTAGAAACTAACTGGGAAGGGCGCTTAATGGTGTGCTGTGCTGTTTTATGGTATATATACAATATCTTAGTGAATTTTAATATTTTTCATTTCATACATTTTTAGAATGTCTTTTCAATAACTTTTATGTTTATACCTTATGGACTTTTTTGCATAGTATTTAAACACAGCTGTCTCTCCACTTTTGTGACGGTTCAGGGCAAAGAACCCTCAAAAAAGTGGAAAAAACACATATGACTTCCCCCCTATTCCTTTCCGTTTTGCTTCAGGACAAATTCTCCATGCTGGGACAAAATGTATAGGAATGGCAGGGGAAAGGGAAAGGGGAGGGAAGGGAAAGGAAAGGAAAGGAGGGAGCTCCAGAGCAGGGAAAGGACAGCATATTTCAGAGCTTCAGTATGGTTTCAACAGAGCATTAGACATGTATGTAGTGGTTGCCATTTTTATTTCCTGGGGAACAGAAGGCTATGGAACTCAAAAGCTGACACGTTCCTACCTCAACTTCATCTTTAATCCATTGTTATGCTCTAAATCATTTTCAAGGCATTCTACTATTAAAGACAAAAAAACTGCACTGTACTTCTCTTCAAAAGAAAGCAGGAGATAGCCAATGGCAGGTATTATACCTGTCAACTAAATCCCTGTCTTCACAAAAGCAAACAAACTAAAGGTCAAGAACCTCTGCAGCAATGAACTTGTGTGTGCAAGCAAGTTATCACCAAAGGCATTTTCTCTGTCTACAAATAAAGAAAGAGTGTTTCTACAACTTACTGCCTGTTCCTTTTCTAGAGGCCTGCTTTTCCAGCTAACTTTGACAAACACTGAAAAAAGTAGTAGAGAATTTATAAAAGGTCACATTTCTTCCTTCTGCCCCCACCCCCAAGAAGCCCATTTCAAAGGTCATTTCCGCACAACACTCTTATAGCGCGATTATTCCACTTTCAACATCCTATGGAATCCGTGGATTTGCAGTTTAGGGAGGGGCCATCCATCCCCTCCCTAAACTGCAAACCCCAGGATTCCATAGGATGTTGAAAGTGGAATAATCATGCTATAAGAGTGTCATGCAGAAATGGCCAAAGATTTTTTTAAGCAGGTAAGGCACAGGAATGATCATGATGAAGATTTCCAGTTTCTCTTATGAGCTGGCATAGATCCATCCATCTGCTATGTTCCTCTATTCTTTGACATACACAGTAATGATTTCCTAAGCATTATGTCACAGGATCTAGTGAAACAAGCATGAGAACACTGTTAAACTTTACTTACCACACAAATCCTAGCTCAAATAAAAGCACTAGCTAGATACAGTTTATCAAGGCAACCTTGTCACTCAATTGCAATCAAACCTTGAATTAAGAATTGCACAATCCTTAATCTCTGTGAGTTTGAAGGGAAGCTTCTTTGCATTCATTAACCTTTTCTTTTCTCAACTCTGGCGCTAATAACTTAAATTTGGAAGCAGAATGCTCTCTATCTTTCAGGGACTTTTGTACGTGTCACTGGAGCTGCAATCATATATACAGTTATCTGAGTGTAAATCCCAGGGAAGACCTAAGCAGGGCTGTTAATAACAGTGTCAGAGGTATGTCATTCATGGAGTCACCATGAATTGAAGCCAAACTGATAACACATAAGAACAACAGCAAAAGCCCCACAAAACAGGGCTCTGTTCTGAGTAAGTTTGTTAATGGTGGTACTAAAAAGCTTTGATTGTCCATACTCTTAAATGGGAGTAAATGTCATCTAATGTCACGGGACTTGTTTTAGGGTGACCACATGCAAAACATGGCAGGATCTGTCATGCAAGCTATGCTTGCAAAAAGATCCCTTTTCTATACAGCTATTGAAGGTTCAAGACCCCACCCAATTTGCATCTGACCACTCTAATTTTGTTGCTGTGTGCCTTCAAGTAATTTCTGACTTAGGGTCTCCATAAGACAAACCTCACACGGAGCTCTCTTGGCAAGATATGTTCTGAGGGGGTTTTCCATTGCCTTCCTCTGAGACTAAGAGAGTGTGACTTTCCCAAGGTCACCAAGTAGGTTTCCATGGCTGGGCAGGGATATGAGCCCTAGTTTGCAGAGTTACAGTCCAGGCTCCAACCACTGCACTGGCTTTCTCCACCCCAATTTACTTATGAGTAAAACCCTATGAAATTCATAACTCAACAAGTGACTTGAAAGCAACTACAGGTATACATCAATTAACAAAGTACATGTGTTCCTGGGTATTATAACAGAAGGCAGAGGCAGAAATAACATGGAAAGAATAGGGAAAGGTGCCTACACTACAAAAAGAGAAGAGCAACAAACTTTTAATGCAGGCTCAGTAAGGGATTCTGATGGAGGCTGCTGTTTACCTTGCCTGTTTTAGCCAGACACATATGACTCCAGTAGAAACAGCTAAAGTAGAATCCTGTTGTTTCCCATTTCAAGCTTCATTTCTTGCACTGTTTACTGCAGAGACACTGCAGCAACCTGATACTGGAAATCTGTGCTCCTCCAACCCTGCTTCCCTATCCTCCTATTGCCAATGCTGCTAACAAATATCCAATTGATCAGAGGGCAAGAAGGAAAAGGGG
The DNA here is from genome assembly GCA_948472985.1 of Iguana delicatissima. Lineage (NCBI taxonomy): Eukaryota > Metazoa > Chordata > Lepidosauria > Squamata > Iguanidae > Iguana > Iguana delicatissima. Next base: position 441,193 of record CAOKZL010000762.1, read on the forward strand.
GCTATGTGAACATAGAAAGACTTTGTAAAAAGGAGGGTTTTTTGTCAGAGGCTTTGTTAACTGAAGAATGCCTACTTAGATGTCAACAAAGTTAATTTCTTGGACCACAGTGCCCCAGAAATCACACTCAGAACATCAAGTAATGATCATGGGGAGGGGGGCAGGAACGCAGGAGCAGGAATCCAAAAAAGTGTTGTTGTTGTTGTTGTTGTTGCTGCTGCTACTACTATCACAATTGTTGTTGTTCTGTGCCTTCAAGTCACTTCCAACTTATGGAGACTCTATCATGGGCTTTTTGGGAGCTTAGAGTATGTGAGACTTTCAGGTCACCCTTGTGAGTCTCCATGTCCAAACAGGGAATTGAACCTTGGTCTCCTGGTCACGGTCCAACACTCACGCCACTACACAACACTGGCTTTACCACCACTATTAGCTTTATTGATAGCCTGTCTTTTCACAAGATTGGAACTCAGGGCAGCAAATTTAAATGATTACACTATAATTAAAAACATATAAAAGGCTGACATCAAAACAGAACTAAGCTATTAACCACATGAAAACAATTTGAATCATACACTTTTAAAAGATTTCTTTAAAAAAACTGTTAAAATGGTACAACTTAAAACAATACAGCATCCTCTTACAGACATTTCTTTAACTGCCTTCAGTTCTAAATGTCCTGTCTGAATCAAAGTCTTTACCTGTTGATGGAAAGAGGGCAGGAAGGGGGCCATTGCAGCCTCCCTACGGAGGGAGTTCCACAATCTAATGGCACAGACTGAGAAAGCCCTATCTTGTGTACCTGTGAGGTTAATGGGACTTAAAGAAGGGCCTGTCCTGCGGATCTCTGTGTCTGGGCAGGCTCACGGGGGAGATAGCCCGGACTTAAGCCACATGGGGCTTTATAGGTAGGTCATAACCAGTAGTTTGAATTGTGCTTGCAAACGGACTAGCAGGCAGCACAGTTGTTGTATCAGAGTACCTTCTTCATGCTCTGGTTCTTGCTGATACTTTTTCATTTTTAAAAAACATTCATGCAATTATGGGAAATGCAGACGCAAACATGTGAAAACAGCCTAACCTTAGCATAGTTGGAAGACAGAGTCTTCCTGATATTAGGGGGAGAGAAGTATGGGAGGGGGCGGTAACCAAACAGTTTGCTTTGTGGTCTTATCTAAACACCTTTCTAGAAAGTCCTGACCTGACCTGCTGTTTGCTGTTCAGAACAGATGAGGTGGCAAAGTTCTAGTAGCTGGAGAAATAGAGGAGTGACTCGCTTATAACCTACAAGATGTCACATGAGGCAGGGTGGGGGAAAGAGGTGGAGGCATGTATCAAGGATCTGAATCTTTTTTTAAAAAAAAAAAATCTTTCTTTCCTTCCTTTTACAAAGCCCCTAATCCTGTTTTTCTAGATCTGCTTGCAAAATGCTGCTAGAGGCTACCCTGAGCCTATCAAATATGACAGTGAAAGTGTCTTTGCTCAGCTGCTTGGCCTCTTCAGATGTTGCTATTGTGTGCTTCAAGTTGACTGAGACTTACAGCCACCCAATCACAGGGTTTTCCTTTCCAAAATTAGTTCAGATAGTGTTTGCTATTCCTATTGCCTTCCTCCGAATCTGAGAGAGTGTGACTTGCCCAGGACATCCAGTGGGTTTCCACGATCAAGTGAGGATTTGAAACCCTGGCTGCTCTGAGTCATAATGCAACATTCAAACCACGATACCACGCTGACTGGCCCACTTCAGATAGACACCCTAATTCCACATGCTCACAATCACACAACAATGATGATTTTGACAAAACGTTCTTCATTAAATTTCAAGACATTCATCTTTGAAAAAAATCCTGTACCACATGTGTCTTGTTCCTTCAGATTCTACAGCCTGGAAAAGTTACCTTTTCGGGAGTACAGTTTGCGGAATCCTCAAGCTAGCATAGACTCTGGTCATGCTGACTGGGAAATTCTGGAAGCTATAGTCCCCAAAATATATTTCTTCTAAATTTAACAGATTCCTACCTCAGATTGTCCCAACTTGTAAAACTACAGTAAGTAATTGGTACAAGCACATACTACTTTCCACAATATTTCTGTTATTTAACTTTGTTTTATATTTGTTTAATAACTGGGAGCAGAGTTTTAGAAGGTTGGAAAAGTGAGAAATTTAACTCTTTCCTTCTTTTTGACATAAAGTAACAGCCCAGATGCAGATTCAACCCCTGAACACACATGAAAAATCACACACATACTGAAGAAAAGATATGAGTAAGAGTTATAAGCAAATAAAAGCTGTCCAGAAAAAATCTCTTCAGAATCCAACAATGCAGTACAAGCCTAGATATATTTGTTTATAAGTTGATCCCATGGTATTTACTGAGACGTTGTTTCTGTGTGCCTTCAAGTCATTTCTGACTTACAGCAACCCTAAGGTGAAACTTTCACAGAGTTTTCTTGGCAAGGTTTCTTCAGAGAGAGTTTGTCTTTGCCCACTTCTGAAGCTGAGAGAGTGTGACTTGCCCAAGGGTTTCTACGGCCAAGGAGGAATTTGAAACCTGATCTCCAAAGGAAATGTATTGAGGCTTGCGCTCCGAAATGAGCCCAGAAGCACAGTTGACCAAAGGCATTTTGCTGCCTTGGGTAAAGGACAAAATGGTATGCCCTTCCCCGTTCTACGTACGTGACTGGATGGACACGCATACAGCTCTGTCATCCAACAAAGGGAAATTGTCAAGGGGCTCAGAAACATAGCTACGAGGCGGCCTTTGCTGGTTCACCAATCCCTGCCATTTGATGCAGTTCCTTCTCACTAACTATCAGTAGGGCCGGCCCTGGCCAGAAACTCTGTTGAATGTGTGTCTACCAGAATGTAAGCCCAAACGCTCAGTGTAAGACTGAAAGCAGGAAAGAAACCACAGAAGCTCAGCAAGTACTAGTAAGTACTAGCTCAAGGGCTGACCCAAAACATCTTGCTGCCTGAAGCAGAATACCAAATTGAACCCTGCTTCCAAAGTCAAGGTGAGTAATACATTAAAAGGTAAATCAAGTTATTTTGATTCCTGAGGCAGGACATTTCACAAGCATCTCTCTCCTCTTCCTGGTCAAAAATAAAGACATAAAATAAATTAAATTAATTCACTGCTCTTTCATGACTTCCAAAACCTACTGCCTGAAGCAACTAAAGCAAGAACTAGCTAACCCTGGTTAGCAGGACCACGCCAGCATCATTACAACCCACTCTCAAATCCCAAGCAGCTCTGACTGGCACAGGAAAATGCAGTCTGGACACAATTACAACACATATTTCCTCCTGATCAAGTCCCACTGAATTTATGGGTCTTAACTGAGAGTAAGCAAGAAGAGCCAGTTATACCTCTCCTGAAGGACCCCTTCCTGCTGTATTGCAAGCGCAGAGTTCCCACAACGGACACCATAAAGTGCATATGGGGTCTTAAAACACACTGCAAACAAGTGGCAAAAAACATGTGTGATGCCATAATCTCAAGAACTCCACACGTGTTTCAGCCAGAGCACGCGTGTTTCATACTAGCCAAAGGTTTTTGCATCCATCCAGGGCACCTGGGGAGAAATGCCAGGTCCAGTTACTACCCTGCTAGAGCAGACCCACTGAATTAATAGACGAATGGTAAATCGACTCTTACCTGAACCCCATGGATTTTATAGGTCAAGTTTAGAGGGCACAAATAACTAGATACAGCCTAAGAGTGGGAACCATCCATTCCTCTATGGGAACTGCAAATCCCATCAGTTTTGGCCAGCACTGAAGGTTGACACAATTCCTACTAGTGAATTCTGTCACTGAGAATGAAAAGTGCCTGAAAATTTTGATGCTGCATTTAAACACACACATGCACAGAAGAGGGAAGCATGTGCAGAGTGCAGAGTCCAGCAGGGTCAGACCAAAAAAGCATTTTAAGATTAGGAGCCAGGAGGAAACTGAGCTCTGCCACCTCTCTGTTTTCTTTCGAAGACAAAAAACCCTCCATAGAACACTTTTTGCTCTGACTGAAGGAGTGTGGGACCAGTGCAGGAACACACCTTCTGCACACCTTGTTATTTCACACATGTGTAAACAGTTGCGAGCACTTGGGCCATTTTTACACTAGACTGATATAGTAATATTATTCCACTTTCAACATCCTATGGAATCCTGGGGTTTGCAGTTTAAGGAGGGGCTGAAGTGCAAACCCCGAGATTCCACAGGATGTTAAAAGTGGAATAAGATCACTATAACAGCCTAGTGCGGAAATGGCCTCTGAAGGAGGAGCCATTCTTTCAGAACTCTTTTATCATGCACTAAAACAGAAAAATCAAGAAAAGGAGTAGAGCCCTGCAGCCTTCCAGGTGTTGTACTGCAAGGGCCGGTAGTCTTAGCCAGCACAGACAGTGGACAGGGATGCTAGGTGTTGCAGTCTATGGCCATTTCCACACTAGCACTTTCAACCTTCCATGGAATCCTAGGGTTTGCAGTTTAGACCCTTCCCTAAACTGCAAACCCGAGGATTCCATGGGAGGTTGAAAGTGGAATAACAGCCCTAGTGCAGGCTAGTGCAGAAATGGTCAAACTCTTGCTTGGTGGTAGAGACATCACCAAGACGGGTATTTCCAGACAGGGAAGAGGGAATTGCAGGGAAAGTTCTCGTTGCAAGGCTCTTCCCGGAATTGGGGCCGGCGAGGGCCACGGGCGCGCGCGCCGCTCACCTTCCAGGAGCACCTCCTTTCCCGCCCTTTTGAGCGCCTGCACGGCTTCGTCGTGCGTGGCGTCGCGGAGGTCGGCGCCGTTGACGGCCAGGATGGCATCGCCGACGTAGAGCGCCCGGGTCTGGTCGGCGGCCAGCCCCTTGAAGATCTTGCTGATGAGGATGGGCATCTTGTTCTCCTTGCCCCCCTTGATGCTGATGCCCAAGCCGCCCAGCTCCTCCTTGAGCACCTTGACGCGCCGCTTCTGGTTCGACAGGGCTTCGGGCACTTGCTCGGGCAGGTCCGTGAATGCCGTCCGCACGCCGCTCCTCAGAGCCGCCTTGGGGCTGGCCCCGGACGGGCAGGGAGAGTCGGCCGGAGCCCCGCCGGAGAGGCTGCAGGCGGCAGCGGCGGCTCCCCCTCGGCCGCCAAACGTCCCATGGCCGTCACTCCCCGCCGCGGCTGCCCCGAGGCCGTTGTAAGCCGCTGCGCCGCCGCCGCCGCCGCCGCCGCCGTCCTCGCAGCTCAGCACCAGCGCCTCGGCGCTCAGGCTCACCAGCACCCGGTGCCACCGGTCGCGCACCAAAACTTCCAGCGCGCCACTCCGCTGCGCCCGGCCGCCGCCGCCTCCCCCTCCGGACGCCGCCGCCGCCGCCGCCGCCGCCGCTACCGCCACCGCCATCTTTGGAGCATTTCTTAAAACGCCATGTGATTGAGGGACCCCCCCCGCACACACACACGGACGCCCGCCCAAAAGAAGGCGAGCGGGCGCGAGGCGGGCTGCGAGCGCGAGAGGCTTTCCCCCTCGCGCTCGGCGGAGAGAACGCGCGGGCGGGAGGGAGCCGGGGGGCGGGACGAGGGCGAGCCCCTGGCGGAGCGCGCCCGCCCCGTCGCGCGGCCGGCCGGCCGGCCGAGGGGAGGAGCGGCCGGAGGCGAGGGAGAGCCCGCCGAAGAGGCGGACGCGGCGGGGCAGAGCGAGCGAAGGGAGCCCGCGCAAGGTGCCACCGGACACCTCTCGTCACTTTTTGTCCCAGAACCTAGCCTGTACGCCCGGCGTTACCCGCGACTTTATTTTCTCGTGGGTAATACCTGCTGGAAAGATTTGAGATCCCCTCGCTCCCATTCCCCAAACTGTCTTGTCCGGTACCTGTAACTTTTCCCCACAATCCCCAGTCCAATCTGTATTCAGCCTTGTTAACATACACAGGTTGGGTTCCTAAGGGAAATACGCTGCCCTCCTCCTCGCTGCTCAGCCTCGTCTCCATAGCCACCAGCCTGAGGCCCCAGAGCTCTCCGACCCCCCTCCCTGAACTGCCAACCTCAGGAATCCATAGAATCTTCCCAGGCAGCCAATCCTATGAGGTGTTCGCCTGGCAGGGACAAACAAACTTTGGCTTTTATAGATTAGAATTTTTTCCACAGCCTTTCTTCCTCCCTCTTTCCTGCTGGGTGCAGATGTGTTGTGTTGCAAACGTTTCGTGGTGCAGAGGAGGAAGGGCAGGTCACGGTGCCCTGAGAAACCTCCACTGCTCTGGTGAGTGGTTCCTGATTTCATTTACCCGGACCTGGGTTCCAGTCTCAACTCAGAACATTTCCACATGACACTCTTATAGCGCGATGATTCCACTTTCAACCTCCTATGGAATCCTGGGATTTGCAGTTCCGGGAGGGGCCGGCAAACCCCAGGATTCCATAGGAGGTTGAAAGTGGAATCATTGCGCTATAGAGTGTCATGCAGAAATGGCCTTGGTCTGGAAACTGCAAGAGTGGGGCCTGACCTTGGGAAGCTGGGCTTCCCAACTCAGGTCTCTTGCAGAACGGCCATGCTCCTTTGGGGCATTCTGGGAGTTGTCATCCAAAAAAGAAAAAAAAAGGAACTTTTACCAGTTCAACTGTCCATTATGGTCTGTATAGATTAGGGTTGGCAGACAGGAGTTGCAGTCCAGCCTCATCGGAAGAGGAAACAGGTGCACCACTTCTGGTTATAACAGAATCTTTCTTATTTCAGTTCTAGGCAACTTGGAAACTTGTCCGTGTTTTGTCATTTCTTTTAATTGGTCCGTATTAATGCAGAATTTTTCTGTAGTTGTCTGCTGCTTCTTTTGGGTTTTTTTATTGGACCATCCTGTATTATTAATCCATTTCGTGTTGCTGTTATTGATGCTTTCAAAACTGTGTCAAGTGGTTGATGCTGGTTTCTAAAAACTCAGTCAGTGCCTGAATTTGGTAGACTACAAGCATAATGTAGCAGTTTCTATTTTCTTAATAGAACCCTTTTTGAAAAAATGTGTGGTTGGTGAAGTAACATGCCTTCTGCACACCTGCTTCTGCACATTCATGGAAACAGTTGTGAGCACTCATTGGAAGGAGCAGCCATTCTTTAAGAACTCTGATGTGCTAAAACAGAAAAATAAAGAAAGAGAGTGGGGTCCTGCAGCCTTCCAGATGTTGCACTGCAAGTGGCAGCAATCCTAGCCAGCACAGACAGTGGACAGAGATGCTAGAAGCTGCAGTCTAACTCTCGCTTGGGAGTAGAAACATCACTGAGACTTATATTTCCATACAGGGGCAGCTTCATGTATAAGGGAATTTACACAGGAATATGACACCAACAGGATTGCAGCTACTGTGCAGCTCTTGATCTTTCCCTTCTTAACACATTTTCTATGGTGAGAAAAGAAAAAAGTATGGAAAAAGTGGAAGGATTATAAATTGAAGATAGTGTATAGATCCCCCATAAAATTCTATGATTGAGGCAGAGTGGCTGCACAGTAAAATAAAAGCCTTGCCTTGAAGAACCCTTTATATTGTTTATTTGTCATTTTTTAAAAAACGGTGAGGTTTTCAGACAGCCCAGCACTCATGAACTTTTGCTGAAGAAGGAAGGACGTTTCTCCAAATCTACACCAGTAGTCCTCCTATTCTATGTTTGGAACAGAGCTTTGGAACATTTTGTTGTTGTGGTGTGCTGTCAAGTCATTTCTGACTTACAGCAACCAAAGCTATGATGAGGTGTTCTTGGCAAGATTTGTTCAGAGGGATTTGCCTTTGCCTTCCCCTGAGGCTGAGAGAGTGTGACTTGCCCAAAGTCACCTAGCAGGTTTCCGTGGCCAAGCAGGGATTTGAACCCTGGTTTTCAGTGTTGCAATCCAATGCTCAAACCACTATACCATGCTGACTTTCTTTGAAAGATTACTTTGTAAAAGTAATTTGTTAGGTCACTTGATGGGCACCAGAAAAAAAAGGGGACTGACTCCTTTACTCATTACGAGGAAATGAGGGAGGCAGCCATCCACACTTCTTGGACTAGAGTGTCTCATAATGGGAAGCTTGTGGCCTTGTAGCAAAGGAGAGTGGTCTCTTCTCACAGATCCTGGTCTATATCAAAGAAAGCGTGGTTGGAACAGCAGAACCAAACTCCTCCCTGCTGTGTTACACAGGAAGGTACGTAAGCAGTAATGAGTAACCTTGACTAAATGGTACTGGTTGTGTTAAAAAGGGCTTGCTCCAAGATTGTTGTGTTTTTGGTGGAAGAGTGACATTGTTGCCCTTTGTCGCTTGGAGAAGTAACGATGTTCCTTTTTGACATGCTAAGTCTCAGGTTCTGGAAGAAAATGAGATGCCAGCTGATTTTTACTTCAACAGGGGTGATGAGAGGCGATGTCTTTCACGACTTGTGCAGGCAGCAGGCTAGTTTAGGGGATCTGAAAGAGAGCAATGGCCAGCTAACCCTTGCTGCTATCCTCCATCATCTCTCACTTTAGCTAGTTGACTTACTTTGTCTAATGGTAGGGCCAGCCCCAGTTTTGTCTGGATCATTTTGGACCTGAACTGATGCAGTTTGGACCCTAAACTGTGAATCAGAAATCTGAGTTTCACTGATCTACCCATTGACATGCATTGGGAAACAAAATTTGTGTCTTGTTTTTTCCACATATCTGCATGAAATTTTCCTGCCATATGTATCTTGCACCTGCTGCTGGGCTGCAAGGTTTCTTGTGTTTCTGTCCTGTGTTGCCTCTTACAGTGTTAGAACAAGCTTCTGACACTGTAATGTCTTGGAAATTACCCCATAACTATTCCGTATTCATGATTGCTACGCTCTTTTTCTCACCCAAAAAGGAAATTGGGGTAGCAAGGGGACTTACATGTTGCTACCTAAAACATAAGCAGATACATATTCAATAAAATGATTACAACTCAAATGAACAAGAAAGGCAACCAGAGGACTAACATAAGATGGAAGGTTAGGAAAAGAAAATAGGAGAGGCCAAGCTCAGACAACAGTTAAGAACTACCCAAGCCTTTGCTGTAGATTTTTCAGTGGTCTGCCATTAATAGCTAACTCTACCAAACCAAAAAAAAGACATGCAGAAGATAATTGAGTATACAGCTTCAATGACCTCACATAATCCCTTCCCATAGGCACTGTGATTGGAGAATGCCAGTAGAATTCTTGCTCCAAATTGCATATTAAAGTTGTCAGTGAGCAAAACCCCATTTCCCTCCTTCCTCTCTGCATCACACCAACCTGGCATTTTCTTCATAGGGTCATGCAGGAAAAACAGTGTCATTTTCCCCTGTAAACTTTGCCATTCTGCTCCGGAATTGAATCAGACCAATCAGATCAGATTTGGAACAGGTCCAGATTGGTCTAAAGAAAAACGCACGTCAGCCGAGTTTGCTTCAGGTTTCAGCCAAATTGGTTGCACAACCCTACTTAGGACTATCAGGCACTCCATGAAAAACTGGAAAAGAGAGTGTGAGTCACCTCATTTTGAAGTAAAGATCTTGAACACAAGAAATGCTAACCAATTTTAAAGAAAGTATTTTATTAAGGCTTCAAAAGTCTCTAGAAATCTAATTGAGGCTGCACCATGTTTCGTTTCCACATCCAGCAAACTTTGATATTTCACTTTGTAGTCTAAAAACAGCCTCGGGGGTTTTTATACCAATTATTGCAATAGAAACCAACATAATTTTTCCTGCTGCTGCAGACTACAGTTTTTAGTGTTGAACAGGCCTTTTAGGATATGCAAGAAATTGTTCTTTTGTGCGTTGATCCACAGTCATGATAAACTAGTGTGCAAATTGTTAAAATGCACATGGGAAGGTTCATATCAACGTAATTCAAGTAATGTGTTGCCTCTTCCTTTTTGAGATCTCTCAGAGCCTGAAGCTGCATAGTTTTCTATTTAAAAAAGGAGAGAAACTCTATAACTAGCTAGCATAGCATCACGAGGAGTGGATTTTAATCTCCAGGTAGTCATTCTGCCAAATCCTCAACACCCATTTGTGATGTCCTGGGAGTGACTTCCTGAAGAAGACTGCTAATATTTAATGTGTTTATTATATAGGCAACTTACTTTTCCTTTGAGGCTCTGCAACTGGAGCAGCTGCATTTTTCTAGTGAGTGTGGCAGCCTAGAGGCTGAGCAAGGCCTGAAGCAGGAGAAAAGAATACAGACAGAGCAGGTTTAATCTGCTGCGATCACTTTGGCATTGACTCAAATGTTCTTCAGATTTGGTATGCCTCTGCACGACAGAGTTCCATCAGTTTGATACCCGTTTTACTGGCATGGCTCTATCCTGTGGAATCCTAGGATCTGCAGTTGGGTGAAGGACATAGAACATTTCCACAGTGGATTTTGAGGCCCCTCCCTAAACTGCAAACCCCAGGATTCCACAGGATGTTGAAAGTGGAATAACAGCACTATCATAGTGTAATGCAGAAATGGCCTATGCATCTCACCAAACTATAAATCCCAGAATTTGTAGGATGAAGCCATAGCAGTTAAAGTGCTACCATACTGATATAGCTGTGTGGTGTAGATACACTCTGAGAGCCAGTACAAGACCCTACTGGTCCATGACAATTCTGAGCTGTTACTTACAGTGCCGTCTTTCAGTTTCAGTGCCACTCATGCACAGCAGAGAATGGGCCTGTTATGCTGAGACTTCTGACAAGCGGCCACCCCGAGTTTGACTGCCAAATATCCTCATTTGCACTTTCCTTCCAACTGGGCAAGTCTTGCAGTTGTAGACATACAGCTCTTGTCTGAAGTTTTCCTTTGTCAAGGGTCAGATAATTGATCTCCACATATTTGGGCCTACAGTTCCTGTCCATTTAGGCTTGGTGGCTTTCCTGTCAGTGGGGTTTAAGAGTACTGACCCCTATCTTCCAAATAAATTAAGCACCTTGAATAACCCGTTTAAATTTGGGACTGAAAACTGGATGTGATTCACTGCCCTACTGATATGGAAGCCAGAAGCCAGAAGTGTTCTCGTCATCCCTTCCTTATTATGATAAAGAATTGTGGAAGCTGTAGGTCAAAATATATGGAGGGACAAAAGCAAGCTGTGGTTGCTTTAATCCATGCCTCTTGAGTAGGGCCATTTCCACACTACCCTGTTATAGCACTTTGATTCCACTTGCAACATGCTATGGAATCCTGGAGTTTGCAGTTTCAGGAGGGGCCAGCCAGCCCCTCCCGAAACTGCAAACCCCAGGATTCATAGGATGCTGCAAGTGGAATCATAGTGCTATAACAGGGTAGTGTGGAAATGGCCTAGGTGTGCAGGGCAAGGGCCACCACCTAGCAGCTATCACAGCCCAACTCTTGACCTTTCTTTTAGAAAAAAAATCATATCCACTGCTCCAAGCAGCATCATATGACTGGGTTAGGTGCCATATTAATTTCCCACAATGACCCATCTTAGCGTTATGAAGGCATTGTGGGAAATTAATAATGCTCCCAAGCCCCCCATCATTCCTCTCAAGCCCACCAAGAGAAGAGGGGCTAAGCAGAAAGCACGTTGCCTCTATAAAAGTCTGCGAAAGCTGCTGTCTGGAGGAATTCTAGGAGCTATACCCCTAAAAAAGTAACTTTTATAGGGTTTGGCCCATACTGTATCAAACCTGGAGCAAGACCTCCAGAGAACTGAATGTGCACAATGCGGTATCATGGTTTGAATGTTGGACAAGGGCTCCCAGAGGCCCAGATTCAAACGCTTGCTCAACCATGGAAAGCAACAGAATGACCTTGAGCAAGGCACACTCTCTCAGCCTCAGGGGAAAGCAAAAGCAAACCCCTTCTCAACAAATACTGTGACGAAAACCCTGTGATGTTTGCCTCAGGATTGCCATAAGTCAGAAATGACTTGTGCACACAGCAGCAACAATATATCAGTAGACCTGTGCTGTTGGGAAGGAGAACAGAAGGCTGGATTCTGGCTCACCTCTTTTTAAAACTGTTTCAATAAGAATTAAAATGAAGCCCCGAGTATTGTAACTGAACTGTCCCCATTGGGCATGTTTGTGGCTGAAGGTAAGGCAAGCCATCCTAAAAATGAAGGGTTATAACAAAAGTGTTGACGTATCCTCAGCCGCAGAGGCATTCCACCCTTTCTCCGTTGGCTTGATTTGCTCTGCTAGTCTATTTCAGCTTCAGGTGCAGCTGTATTAAGATACAGGTTGTTTCAAACATTCAGATCAAATTTTAAAGCTGTCACTAGCAGTAAAAAAAAAATCCTGTCATTCTCAGAAGGAAGAGAGGACAAATGATTCCACTCATGTTGCAGCTCCTTTTTTTCTGAATGACACTGGCCTCATCTAGAAAACAAGGACCTGCAAATCAGTCTGCTTGTATGTAGGAATGTAATTCAACTGTTTTAATATTTTTTTTAACTTCTTAAATTACCTTTCATTCTTTTAAATGTAGATCTGAACTGTTTTAACCCTGTGATTAATGTAATTCCATTTTAGTGGACTTCACTATTTTTGCACGATATTAGTTGCTTTAATTCTTTTCAAATTGTACACTGGGATGTAACAACAGCAACACTACACTATTTTTTTTCTTGAAGGAAACAACAAGTAATTTTAGTAATTTTCTTTCCCATATGAGAAATTCAGAACTTATTTTGCAATTACTTGCAATTACTTTTGCAGTTACTTATTTTGCAACTTCTTGTAACTCAGGACTTATTCCAAGCCAAATTTTCATACACATGTTTTGTGCAGCAGAAAAGAGCATTTTCTCTGCAAATCAACTACCTGCAATTTTGCATGGAACATCTCCAATTAAAGCATTTTCTGTTCTGGAAACAGTTTTTTTTAAAATGTCTGCATATAAATATTATTTTCTGTGCAGACTTGTCAGTCTGTGCAATACTTGTCAGTCTGTTTTATATTATATTGGATTTTTGGCATTTTACCTGGATAATTTGCTTTACAATTGGATTGCATAGTTTTATTATTTCTTCCCCCTCTTTATGTTTCTGTGTGCATACACATATTTTGTGTTTCTGTGTGTATACACATATTTACTGTTTCTGGTTCCTTTACTTGTTAAGTGCTGTGTACATAGAAAATGCTATATAAATAAATAACAACAACAACAAAGCAACCACATTTTGCACAGAGTACAAGAAGAAGAAGAAGTTTGAACTGTGATGATTCTTGTCAGTTCGGATTCTTCTCATTAGGGTTTCTCAGCACTCAAAAAACATGTTTTTCTACCATTGTTTGAATATTTTTGAATACTCCTTCCATTCCTACCTATGTATTGCCCAAGGGGACTCTTCCAGATTGGTTTAAGGCCTCAGGCAGGGCAGAATACAGGTATTCAATTAAAATACATGGATACTTTGAATGTTAATTATGGAGCGGTAGTGTGTATATGGGTGATGTACTGTTTTAACCTCTTTATCTGTTATTGAAGTTATATTTTAAATATGTTTTAAGTGTTTTTAATGTTTTTAAGTATGTTTTAATAATTGTGACATCCAATTTCTTTTTAACTTCTGTGAAAATGTTTTAGTTGTCTCTTTTTAGCTTATTGTAAACTGCCTTGGATCCCATTCAATACGTGTGTGTGTGTGTGTGTGTGTGTATAGCAATAACAATAGCATTTATTTCTATACCGCCTATCAACTAAGTGTTATCTAAGTGGTTTACAAGGTATTTTTAGCTAATTGCCCCCAACAAGCTGGGTACTCATTTTACTGACCTACGAAAGGATGGAAGGCTGAGTCAACCTTGGAGCCTGGCAGGATCGAACTCACAACCTTGTGGTTGCAGTACTGGCATTTAACCACTGTGCCACCAGGGCTCCTTATATATTCATACCTGTGCATTACTTCTTCAACAGAATATTTGGTACCAGAGGTATAAATAACATGGAAAGAATAGTGGTCAGTTCACTGCCAATACAATATAATATAATTAATACAATATAAAAACAAGTGATCAGTACACCACACACACAAAGAGCAGTTCAAGATGTTTCAGCAAACATTTTATTTGAAACTAACAATATCCATATGTGAACTGAAACAACCAGTTCAGGTAAGCTTCCAGAGACAACTTGAAAGCTTATTCAAAAATACATTCAGAGATTTTTCCCCCTCCACCAGCCTCTGCTTTTCTTGTTGTTTCCATGTTAGTGGACAACTGCTGATCTCTCTGGTGATATGTGGTGAGGCAGGCTTATCTGCTTTGCCCTCTGCGCTCATGCTTGACAAGAGATTCTGGAGGCAGCTGCTGTTTGCATTTCCCATTGCTGGAAGGCAGATACAGCTACAGTACGATTGGCTAGAGTGGAACCCTATTACTTCCATCTCAAGCTCTATTGCATTGTTTACTGCACACCCCCTACTGCAACCCGATGCTCCAGCCCTCCTTCTCCATCATCCTAATGCTGACGCTGCTAAAAAAAACTTTCAGCTAAACAGAAGACAAGGAAGAAAGTGGGGACTGGGTAAAGACTAGGCTAAATCTTTGTGAGAAGGAGCTTCTTTGTCTGTGGCTGAGATGTGGCTTTATGGCTCAGCCAGCTACTTACTACCACAGTTAAGTTCACATTGATTTCTGCCTTTATTGCTTTTAATCAAAGGCTATCACAATTTACTATATGAAGGAGGAAATAGTGACTGGTCTGAGAGGGTAGGATCAGAGACAATGGATTTAATTTTTTTTTAAAAAAAAGAAGGTTCTGACTATTAGAACTAACTTTCTGGCGGTAAGACTCATTCAATAGTGGAATGCATTACCTCAGAAGGTGGAGGATTCCCCTTTGTTGGAAATCCTTAAGCAAACGTTGGATATACTCCCTTCCAGCTCAATGACTATGTGGCCTGTTAGCTATAGATTCCTGGATTAACAGGGGCTGGACTAGATGTCCTTTGCAGATCCACAATTCTAATATTCTAATGCCTACTATGGTTTTCAGCAACACAGTCACACACATGCACATACACATTTCATGTAGAGCAAAATTCAAAGCAAATTTGAAGCTGTCTGATTGAGTAAATCATTCCAGGGATGTTGAGAAAGGCTAGAATAATGTAATAATGTAATTAAAGGCTTCTTGGCGGAAAAAAGGTGTATACATTTGTTAGAGTATAGGGAGAGCCTTAATGGATCAATTATGTGGAAGTGTCTGTCTAATTCATCATTGCATTTCCAACAGGTGCTATACAGAAGCCAACCAACACATATAGCAACGAGTCTTCCTAGTAGTGGCTTCTACACTTAATGCATAGACCAGGGACCCCTTCATACTTCACAGTTACAATGTGGTGATTCCACTTTAGTTGTTATGGCTGCATCCTATGGAACCCTGGGGTTTGTAGTTTGGTGAGGCACTTGAGCTCTCTGGCTAACAATACTAAAAGCTCCTCCGTGAATTACAAATCCCAGAATTCCTTAAGATGTTGCTATGACAATTAAAGTAGAATTATAGTACTATAATTGTGTAGTGTGAAAGAGCCTCTAGTCTTTCTGCCTGACACTTATCTCTCTCCAAAACAAGTCATCTGGCTATGGCAGACTGTAATTTCTTATTTTATTCTTTACCATGTTTTTTGAAATAATGCAGCTAATTGCTGATAATCTGTCTGAAAAAGCAGAGAGGAAACTTCTGTCACTCCAAGGGACAAATTGAATTCCAGTGAAGTTATCAGCAGCTGCATTGATGTACAAGGCCAAAGTCAAAGAAATGGGACCTCTCACTGGACGTAGGGGGCTTCACCACTGTCATACTCATGTATCCCCGTCCTAATTTTTAAATTAAAAAAATGGGTTGCGGGGAAAATTGTGGGCCTCAAAAATCACCTTGGGGGCTGCATTTTCCTCACTCTGTGCTAGTTTTAAGCCAATTTGTAGGCATCCCCAGAAAAAAAATGGGTAAGAGCCTATGATCAAGGAACATGACTACAGACCATCCCAAAACCAAAACGTGACTAGGTTTCATGTATAAAATGCCTAAGAACTGCCACTCCTGTTCAAAAGGCACAGCAAGATAAACAAGACTGTGACAGTGAAAGATGAATGTGAAACTAGTTCCATGAGCATCTGGGCATTTCCAGTGGCAAGAGTTTTCTAAACAATGGCCCCTATTGAGGGCATGAGTGCCTGCATTGTGTCTGTGACCCATCAAACAGGCGTCACTTTCTTTTGAGCAGCTGCACACTCTAATTGGAAAAGAAAAGCTTGCAAAACACTTAAAAGGGACTCTCATGGAAGCACTGAAAATCAGTTTGGAGCACAACTGATTCAACCTGCTCTGTTTTCTTTCCTTGTCTTATTTTCTCAGCAGCAGTCCTCTCCCCGCCCCCCCAAAGCTGGCCATAGATAAAGGCTACATTTTAAGATCCTCATGCATTTGAAGAAGTAAAAGAGTCTATGGGTTCTGGCTAGGGAATTACAGAATCACAGAATCTGGAAGAGACTGTAAGGGCCATGGAGTTCAACTCCCTGCTGCATAGGAATACATCACCAAAACATTCCTGACAGATAGCCATCCAACCTCTGTTCAAAAACCTCCAAAGATGGAGACTCTACCACACTCCACTGTCAAACTGCTCTTATATCAGCCAAGAGTGTTATTTCATCAGTCTCTGCATTCTTCCAGAGGATCCTGGAGGTACCGCTGGTTGCTTTGATCTTACAATTGCTTCCTTTGGCTTTTTCATACTCAAGTATGATGACTAAGTTGCAGTGTTGTATCACTTTGGAACACTGAGGTGTTAACAGCTCCACATAGCCCCCTGGTCTAATATGGTTTAATTGGAGAAATATGAATTTAATTGGCAAATACATTAATTGGCATTGATATAAAGTGGAACCTGAGGTGACTGGAAGGTCAAGCTGGGCAGAGGAAAATTACTGACTGAACA
This sequence comes from Iguana delicatissima, assembly GCA_948472985.1. NCBI lineage: Eukaryota > Metazoa > Chordata > Lepidosauria > Squamata > Iguanidae > Iguana > Iguana delicatissima. The sequence goes on from CAOKZL010000762.1 coordinate 458,070, forward strand.
CGTATGATAAGGCAGGTCAGCCAAACCCTCTCGAGGCATAGTCATTGTCAGGCAGATCATCCAGTAACTCCAGAGATAATAAGCTTAAGCTGCAGCTGGAAACATCTCTGAGCATACAGTAGTCAAAGGAAGTTCCCACCACAGCACTGATTGTTTCAACCCTGTTTCCTCACTCGTGGATATTTCTCTACATTGTCCCTATGCCTCTCCAAAAGTACAGGGCTACTACGACAGCCATTAACTCTTTGTCACCTAACACTAAGACCATTAACTCCATCCGGACTCCATTTTCCATGCTGCAACTCTCATTGTGTACTCAGCCAGGAGAACCATTCACATCCATGCCTCCCAGGGTATATAAGTGAAATGCTATTATTCCACTGTCAACATCCTGTGGAATTCTGGGGTTTGTAGTTGACTGAGGCCAAAGAGCTCTCTGGATGAGAATTCTAAATGCCCGTCCCTAAACTGCAAACCCCAGGATTCCACAGGATGTTAAAAATGGAATAATAGCACTATAACAGTGTTGTGTGGAAATGGCCTTAGCTAATCTCAAACAGAGCAGACCCATTAAAGTTTAAGATTTAAATAGTTAAATCAACTGTTGAATGTTAAGTCAACAGATATGTAAGACCCACTGATTTAGTGGGTCTACATTACTTATGACTAATAGTAGGATCCAGGGGCCCACTACACAGTTTAGTGCTATTAATCTGCTTTAATTGCCATGGTTCCATTCTGTGAAATCCTGGGGTCTGTAGTCTGGTGAAGCACTCTGGCTGAGAATTCTAAATGTCCCTCCCTAAACTGCCAATAGGAATAGCTGAAGTAGAATAGTAGCACTATAATTTTCTTAATGGGAATGGGCCTTGTGTGAACGTGATCAATTGGTAATGGAAGCACTTGGCATTACTACCCAGTCTTTTACTGCTTTTAAAGTTTAACAGAGATTCTCAGCATTACACCTATAATTGTAGCCAGTTCCCAACCATAAGTCTGATGATGTTTGTCGGGGCAGATGCCATGTTTGGTGAAATGTAACTCTGTGAAGGGATAAACTTTCACTGGCTGACCTTCTATTTTTGACCTGTAACACAGACTACTCCTTGCCTTTTAAAACAAGCAATGGCATACATAGCCTGCCTGCCTTCCTTCATCCCTCCTCTGTCTGTTCTTGTGCCACCTGTCAAAAGATGGTGACCTCTCCCCCAGCTATTTCAAACTCTTGCAGTGCCACCCTTTGCCTCTTTTTAGATTCATAAAAGAGTTCTTTTTTGCTTTTTGGCACTGGTACAAGGATTGCATGCCAATGTATTATTTATCCTCTTTTGTCACAAATCCTTACTTTAAAAACAAAAATCTTCATGATCCTAATTGCTCCAAGTAACAGGCAGTGGCTAACTCTAACTGGCAGTAGGTCCTCAATGTCTCTTATTTTTTTTCCATCCATGTTATTGAGATCCTTTGGACTGGAAATGTCAGGGACTGAATCAGAAACCTTAAGCATGGGAAACATGTGGTCTATCTAAGGCCCTTTCTGCATGTCAGAAAATAACTGGGCAAAAACAGGACTCACCAGATTTCTTCTCTGTCTGATTGAGTCTGTCGGGACGAGGAGGAGTGCGAGCTCGTCGCTCTGCACTCCTCTGGCATCCAAAATGGCGGCTTCTGGTTGGTGGAGGCTCTCCACCAACCGGAGAAGCTCGCCAGCCGAAAGCCCGCCCCCGGAAGATCTGCAGGCATGCACTTGCGCACGCCTGCAAATCTGCTCTGGAGCGCGGAGATGGAGTCGCGTACTCTGTGCTTTTTAAAAACCTCTAAAAAGAGGTTTTTAAGAAGCACGCTGCATGACCAGTTCTGGTCGCGCAGAACTGGACTGAGGTACGGAACTACAAAAAGTAGTCTGACCCAGGCCACTGTACGGTGTAGAAGACCTCCATTGGAGATCGCTCTGCACCATTTTAAAAGCCCGGTGCAGAAATGACCTAAGTTAAGGCAACTGAGTTCCTTGTTCAGATGGGTAGAGTGCTGTTGGTTTGTAAAATGCCCAATATCAAGTTCATCCCATGAGGAACAAATCATTTAATGGCCCCAATAGCATAGGAAGAGCTCTGATGGATCAGAACAAAAGCCTGTAATCAAGTCCAGTCTTGTTCCACAGCAGCCAAGTAAAGGTCTATGGCAGGGCTTTCCAAATGGTGTGCCGTGACACGTTAGCGTGTCGCCTGAAGTATGTAGGTGTGTCACCTACAATCTTGGAAATTATGTTATTATTTATAAATCATATATTTTTAAAACTATATGAAAGGTTTTCATAAGATATATTGTGTCCCCATATGTTATGTTACTACAATTTATGTATGCGTCTATATCCCTTGTAAGGGGCTAGTTTAACCTCCAGTTTGCTAGTAAAACTGAATTACTGTGTCGTGAAATGATGCATGTCTAAAAAGTCTGTCACCAACATGAAAACTTTTGAAAGCTCTGGTCTACAGAAAGCCTAGAAGGCAGATGTGAGCTCCTCCTATGGAGCAGGAAGTTAAACAAAGAACAGAGGGGGAAATGGCTGACTGATGTAGGATTTTCACATGCCTGGTCTTGGAATGGCAAGGAAATTAGGGCTGTTAGTGTTTTATGTATGCTCCCTAATGGAAGTGGTTAGGCAATTTTGTATGATGTGGAATAACCACATTCAGTTCAGTTGTGAAACTGGAGTCATACCTGCAGTGCTATGGAGCATAAAGGTACACTGCACATGTGGCCCATGTAAGTTGAGCATGGATGCATATGAAAATTTGGTTGTGCATTTGGTTCCCATCAATCATTTATAGCTCCCAACTGGAGGCACTTGGGGTTGCACGCTTGAAGTCTTGGTTTAGTTGCACAATACTGCTGTTCAAACCAGGGATTGCATAGCAGGACTGATGCATAGCTCCACATGCAGAGATTTATGCTATGCATCCCCCATGTAAGATCTGGGCCATAGCCTGAAGAAGTTCAAAGGCACTGATTGTTTCAGATTTAGAAAATCTTGCTGAAATTACTTCAGCTATGATACGAGGCTATTTCTTCACTGCTGAAGACTTTCAAGTGGTCTACAAGAGGTACACTTAAGGTATTTTCACACTACACTGTTATAATGCTATTATTCCACTTTCAACATCCTGTGGAATTCTGGGGTTTGTAGTTGACTGAGGCCAAAGAGCTCTCTAGATGAGAATTCCAAATGCCCCTCCCTAAACTGCAAACCTCGGGATTCCATAGCATGTTGAAAGCGGAATAATAGCACTATAACAGTGTAGTGCAGAAAGGCCCTTAGTCAAGTTACTGAAGTGGTTGAAAATTACTGCTTTCTTCTACAGCGTGGAAGGCTAACACAATATTTCCTTTTATTGATTATTCCCCTCCCCACCACACATTTTAAAATGTAAAGTGAATTTGTAACATTGGTACCCGGATAGAAATGTTTCCATTTCCTTTTGCGGAAGAGAAGAGATCTCTGTGCTAAAGTGTTTATATATGCCTGTTTTACAACAAAAGAAGCCAACAACAACACCTTAGTACAAGTTTCATCTTATTTACATAGTTCTATGTATAAATTTTGGTTCCCAAACCGATCTCTCTCTCTCTCTCTCTCTCTCATTGTAAGAATGCAGTAGTATTCAGCAGGACTACATCTGATAGCTGGCTAGAAGAAATAAAAGCTGGCCCCAAAGTCCAACCAGCCACAATTTACTGAAATCTGTCAGTTTACTGAAACTTGACTCCTGTTTGCTCAAAGGCACAAATTACCCGGTTACCAGAAAGCAATCAGCTTTTCCACAATGAATTAGTGTTAACACATAAAGTTATTCTGCTTTATTGTGAGCAACTACCAGCCAATACACATTTTCAAAATCATATAATCATATTATGGAATATGCATGCACCATGGCTCATTACTCAGGAGATTACAGATTTACAATACGAATGCATCAAATATATAAATTTAAATCTACAGCATGAGTGCTAAAGCAGTAAGGGAAGCAAATTATAGACAGCAAATAAAGAGAGGGCATAGCAAGCACATAAGGTAACAACATCAGACTTCAGTGCTGGTTATATATCTGTCATCACAGCCTACAGACTAGGAAATGCTGCTATGCATTTCTCACAGTTTGATACCGGTCTGTCAGATCTTTGGCATACGCAGCAAATGTGTTCCAAATAAAAAAAGAACACCTCTTGTTTTACCTTGCTTGTGTTAACTTTAAATTCAATATGAGAAAAATGTGAAATGGCAATGAGAAATGAGAAAAAAATGACAATGAGAAATATGAAAAAAATGGTGAATCACTTTTATATAGTACCTAAAGTTTTCTGGAGAAAGCCAGCATGATGTAGTGGTCTGACCACTGAATTGCAACCCTAGAGACAAGGGTTCAACTCCTGCTCAGCTATGGAAACCCATTGGGTGACCTTGGGCATGTCACACACTCTCAGCCCCAGAAAACCCCATGATAGAATCGTAGAATTGTAGAGTTGGAAGAGACCACAAAGGCCATCAAGTCCAACCTTCTGCCATACAGGAATATACAATCAAAGCATTCCCAACAGATGGCCACCCAGCCTCTGTTTAAAAACCTTCTAGGAAGGAGACTCTACCACACTCCCAGGCAGTGTATTCCGCTGTAAAACTGCTCTTACCATCAGGAAGTTCTTCCTAATGTTTTGATGGATTCTCTTTTCCTGAAGTTTTTGAAGCCATTGCTCTGTGTCCTCATCTAAGGTGTGCCTTAGGGTCACCATAAGTTGGAGACAACTTGAAGGCACACAATAGCAACAACAAAGTTTTCTAGGCACTATGCAAAGTTTTTAAAAAGCTGATCAGCGTAATGGCCACTAAATAGATACCTCTGGGAAAGAAGTGTTTGTTCCTAGCCAAACTGAAAGAGTGGGTCATTCATTCTGTCCCACCTTTTTTTTCAACTGCAGCCAGATGGAATGACATACCCTTCAACATTTCATGGATGAAAACCAGAGCACAGTTTACGGACAAGCAACATCAGAGTGTGATCACAAGGATAAAAGTTATTAATGAGGAAGAACAGACAAGTAAAGAGATGCTGCAGGAATTTCCTTTTTCCTGAGCCTACAGGGAAAGGACAAGATTCTGCCTTCTGCTCTCCTTTTCCCACTGCAGAGTTAATTGAGTGCAATCTACTATTGCACTTTGAACTCAGGTCATTTCCACACTACTTTCCACTTTCAACATCCTATGGAATCCTGGAGTTTGTTTAGGGAGGGACATTTAGCATTCTTAGCCAGAGAGCTCTTTGGCCTCAGTAAACCACAAACCCCAGAATTCCACACAGGATATTGAAAGGGGAATAGCAGCACTATAATTGCTTGTCCCTAAAAGACCAAAACATGTAAAAGCCTTTAGGACAAAACAAATCCTGCAGAATCATCATTTTTAAGCAGTGATACATTGCCCAAGACATCTAAAAGGCCAGTGTCACCAGAGAGAAGTTACCATGGAAACCCTAGGGGCCAAAACTTTCAGTTCTACCTTTTCAGATACATAAAGTGATTTGAGAAAAGGAACTAACTCTCTTATGAATTCTTATGTACCTACCCAGTGGACAAATCAATTTTGCAAACTTCCTCCCAGCCTTATGAGATATTTAGGCTTAATCCAATGACTTTAGAATCTGTCATTAACACAACAGCTAGATTCACAGCAGTATATTTCTTAACTTGTGATCTGTGATAATGCAGTGATGACAATCTGGATGTTCAACACCTCTGCTAGAAGAAGAAGAAGAAGAAGAAGAAGAAGAAGAAGAAGAAGAAGAAGAAGAAGAAGAAGAAGAAGACTTGTACAATCCTTTTAACTCATGATTTTTTTAATGATTCCCCATGAATTTGCCAATTAATTGATTCTTGTTCTTCCAGCCTTGTAGTTATGATGTGGACTGACAGAGACTCAAAGAGAACAGAAAGTCTAAGGCCCTTTCCGCACGAGGCAGTTAAAACGGGCCAAGGCGTCCTGGCATGGAGGTCGTCCGCACCTTGGTTTGGACTAGGTGCGGACTATTTAACTTAGTTCCGCACCTTAGTCCGATCCAACCTGCCCTCAAGTGGTCCTCCCCCACACTAAGTAAAGATTGGAAGAATCAGGTCCTTACATTTTCTGGAACGCACCATTGCATTCCTACTTACCTGTGTAGATGCGCAGGCTCACACCAATGCGAGCCTGTGATCAGCGGAGGGCGGGCTGTGAGCGTGGCCAGCGTCAGCGGTTGGTCCACTCCCACAAAGCTGCCGGAAGCCACCATTTTGAGCTGGAAGCCACAGGAAGCTACCATTTTGAGCCAGAGCAGTGCAGATCTACAGACCTTGCACTGCTCCGGTTCGCCTTGCACTAATGGAGGAGCCCTGCGGAAGGGCTAAAGGGAAAGTCTGTGTTACTTTGGACCCAAGAAGAACCGGTAAGTAACGGCATGGAGTGATTTATTTGCCTCATGTGAAAAGGGCCTAAGTAAGATAATCAATTTTTATCACAGCTCTTGCTCATCCTGGATAGCTGGTGTGTGTTCCATCCAACTGTGGCACATTCTACACTACCACCTTAAACATTCTAGATTTTGTGAGATTTTGGAAGCTAAGCCTGTCTAATACTTGAATGGGAGACCAATAGGAAACATTAGGGATCTCTGGGCATTCTTAGGAAATGGTACTATCAACTACCACCTTGTTACTCAGAGTGGACAATACAGAACTATCAGCAGCGATGTATTTAAGTCTTTTACTCCAAGTCTCAGTCAAGTCTCAAGTCTGGGAGCCAACTTTATACTCCAACCTATATTCCAGAATTTCTGGACAGAGTCAAATAAAGTCAACATTAACCATTTAAGCAGAGACAACCCTCTACATTTGTGATTTTGCCATCAGCAGATTCTGAAGTGGGGAATAGGATCATTCTTACTCCCCCTTCCTGAAGATGGAGGGTTTTGTGTCAATGGGCATAAAAGAGTCTGCAGCTTCGGAAGTAGGGAATAGGATCCTTCTTACTTACCATTACTGAAGCTTCAAAATCTTTAGAAGAAAGGATCCTTCCTCCTCAAGCCCAACACATTTGCAGTTCCCCTCTGAAGCCCTTTCCACAACTTGCCTGTTCTCGGTTCTGGAGCACAGGGATCATGTGAGCAGCCTCTTGCGAGAGGCTCTCACATCCCTGCTGCTTCGTCACCACAGCTGCTTGCTGGTTGTGCGAGAGCCCTGCCCCTTCATACCGCAGCGCAGCCTGGGAGTTGAAGGCTGGCACTGAGGCAGGAAGCATGACCAGCGCAGCTCAGGAGGCTGCGCACAGCAGGTAAGTGCGCTCCAGGCCCCTGAGTGTTGCGTGACCGTGCAGCATTTTCATCTTGAAGCCGAAAATAAGAAAATCCATTAGTGGTTCGCATCACGCTCTTGAGCATCACGTAAATGTGAGTGCGTCATGCAGACCGCTCCTCACATTTACGCGATGCTCAAGGGGCCCTTTCGCTTAAGAAGTGCCGTGCAAAAAGAAATGCACCCTGCACTTTGGGAGCGAGTCTTGTCTTCTGTTTTAAGTTTTAGAAAGCTCCTCCAATATACAGCAAGGACAGGCTGATAAGCAGACCTCAAGGCAGCCCCAAGCCCATTGCCTAATCTGTTTGCTGTTCCCCTCTGAGAAATGCGCCCACACTTTGGGCTTGAAATGGGTTGTTATTTAACCAGTAAGCAAAAAGAGTTGGAAATGCTGTTCTAGATGAATGTGTTATGTTACTGAACCAAGGGCAGCAAGTCAGTCACTAAAAAAAAATACCGTATACAAGTCTTGAGTCGAGTCAAGTTAGTGCATCATTCATTGCTGAGTTGAGTCTGAGTTGAGTCGCTGAAGTGACTGAAGTCTGACTTGAATCTGAGTCAATTGACTCGAGTCTACATCACTGACTATCAGTGATCTGGCTCAGTATAAGAAAGCTTCCAATATCTCATTTATTCATGCTCTTAGCACAATCAGGCCGAGATATTTTTCTGCTTGAGGTGAAAGAGAAAACATCCCTGTGTTCCATCTAACTAGCCAGGCTGAGTATGAATGTAACTTCAATGCTGGCTAAACAGCAGAGTCTCCCCCTGTCCTTGAGGTCAGAAGCCTAGCTTAAGGAGTGTGAGACAGGCCACAAAGGTACACTCTGTCCTCCAGCACATTGCAATCATTCTCCATCCTCCAGCATCTGCAGAAAAGTCATTATCCTCTGTCTAATGGTGGAACCAACCTTGCTTTGTCTGATTTCTGTGCAGTCTGGTATTAATTTTATATAATTCCTTTGATTCAGGAGTGATTTGCATTCCTAAAAATCTACAAGACCAAGCTTGGTAGTCACTAGTTAAGTTAATTAGTTAATTTAAAAATAATACCCTACTTAAGTAATCCTAACTTGAGCATACCTTTGATACATCTTGGCTGCAACCCATCATTCCCTTAGCATAATGTAACTGCTATACTATACTATAGGGTAACTATCTCCATAGAGAGATGTGCTACACAAGCACTATGTAATCCTCAGACAGAACAGCAACATTGCACAATACATGCCAATGTGCAATCTGCAAATGCCACATGAAGCTGCAATGTGGGATGCACAATGTGAAACCACAACATGCAACATTGCTGCAGGTGCAGCTTGTCTTCTGCCACTGTCAGCAGATTATGGCCTTATGGTGAAGTTACATATGCATATGTCACTAACTGAATGCAAGGTCATGATTGTTACGTTACAAAGGATTACTTCACGTATGTTGTGGTATAACTGTTTTTTAGTTAATTTTGTGAGTAAAAAGACGTGGCCCCAATTCACTGGTGAAAGAGGACTATCACGTGGTCAAGGTGACCCAAAGAGTGATCAAGAATGGCTGTTTTTCATCCTGGAGAGAAGTGACTAGTGGGGTGCCACAGGGTTCTGTCCTGGGCCCAGTGCTGTTCAATATTTTTGTCAACGACTTGGATGAAGGAATAGAGGGCATGCTCATCAAATTTGCAGATGACACCAAATTGGGAGGGGTTGCTAATACGCCAGAGGACAGGATCAAAATTCAAAATGACCTGGATAGGTTGGAGAGCTGGGCCAAGGCTAACAAAATGAAATTCAACAGAGAGAAGTGTAAGGTCCTACACTTAGGTAGAAAAAATGGAATACAGAAATATAGGATGGGGGACACGTGGCTGGATAGCAGTATGTGTGAAAGGGATCTAGGAGCCTTAATAGACCACAAGCTGAACATGAGTCAGCAGTGTGATGCGGCAACCAAGAAAGCCAGTGCAATTCTCGGCTGCATCAACAGGAGTATGGTGTCTAGAACGAGAAAGGTACTGGTACCACTCTACTCTGCTTTGGTTAGACCTCATCTTGAATACTGTGTCCAGTTCTGGGCACCCCAATTCAAGAAGGACATGGTCAAGCTGGAGCAAGTCCAGAGGAGGGTGACCAAAATGGTTAGGGGCCTGGAAGTCATGCCCTATGAGGATAGACTTAGAGAGCTGGGTATGTTTAGTCTGCAGAAGAGAAGGTTAAGAGGGGACATGATAGCCATGTTTAAATATTTGAAGGGATGCCATGTAGAGGAAGGAGAGGGCTTGTTTTCTGCTGCTCCAGAGAGCAAGGAGCAATGAATTCAAGATGCAGGAAAGGAGATTCCACCTGAACCTCAGGAAGAACTTCCTGACGGTCAGGGCTGTCCGGCAGTGGAATATGCTGCCTCGGAGTGTAGTGGAGTCTCCTTCCTTGGAGGTTTTTAAGCAGAGGCTGGATGGCCATCTGTCAGGAGTACTTTGAGGGTGTTCCTGCATGGCATGGGGTTGGACTGGATGGTCTGTGTGGTCTCTTCCAACTCTACATTTCTATGATTCTATGATAAGGTAGCTGCTCATGTTCCTCCTTTATGCTCTTTCAGTGGCAATGGGAAGCTTCCATGTTGGACAGACAGTAAATCCACTCTGGCTTTTATTCCAGACTTTAAAGGAGCAATTCAAAATGCTTAAGTCTATTCTCAACCTTATTTGTGCGGTCTTGTGGGAGTTGAGGCAATAGATAGGTTGAATGATGGAGATTATTTTGTACAAGTCAACAGATTTTAGAATAAAATGATGTTGATTCTGGTTGTTTTTGAAAAACAGGAAATTAAAGACCTATTTTTTATAATTAAAACAGTAACAAAGTATTTGGGGCTTGGAACTACAGTATAACAGTAAGTAATTGCTTCTTAAATGTAGTTTCCTAAGCTTCTTATAGGTCTAGATTGTTTTGCTGTTCTTCTGTATAAAAAATGCACAGTCAAATCTACATCTGTACCAGAGTAAAGATTAGGAAACTTCTTTTAACTGTGCATTGTCCCAGCTGCCAGACCGTTCTTTTCTTGGCCTAGATTAGAATAAACTCTGGTGTAAACTTGTAGTCTTGTCAAGTATCTGTATAGAACTCTTTTAATACACCAGTTGTTACCAAGATATAAGAACATAAGAAAGACCAACAGTGACGGAGCTTGGAGTGTGTGGAGGGGGGCAGGAGGTGTATGGCCACGGTGCGTGGGGGCACGGCCAGAATGTGCAGGGGCATGGCAAGGATGCACAGGGACCTGGCTATGGGCCAGCATGCCCCCAAAACATTGCTGCCTGGGGCAAACTGCCCTCCCTTGCCCCCCTATCACTACACGACTAAAGACCAAGATGAAGAAGAAAAACACAAAAAGGGTCTTCCTGGATAAGACCAAAGGCCTATTTAGTTCAACAGTTTTTTTTTCCTATAGTAGCCAACCATAGACTTGCAGAAAGCCCGTGAGGAAGAGATGAGTACAGTAGCAGATGTGTGGATTTCTCAAAAATAAGTCACGCCAGATTAATCTTATCTCTTTTTATGATAGAGTTACTAGCTTGATAGATAAAGGGAATGCTGTGGATGTAGCATACCTCAGTTTCAGTAAGGCCTTTGACAAAGTTCACCATGACATTCTTGCAAAGAAGCTAGTAAAATGTGGGCTGGATGGGGCTACTGTCAGGTGGATCTGTAACCGGTTGACTGAACGTTCCCAAAGGGTGCTCACCAATGGCTGCTTTTCATCCTGGAGAGAAGTGACTAGCGGGGTGCCACAGGGTTCTGTCCTGGGCCCAGTGCTGTTCAATATTTTTATCAATGACTTGGATGAAGGAATAGAGGGCATGCTCATCAAATTTGCAGATGACACCAAATTGGGAGGGGTTGCTAATACGCCAGAGGACAGGATCAAAATTCAAAATGACCTGGATAGGTTGGAGAGCTGGGCCAAGGCTAACAAAATGAAATTCAACAGAGAGAAGTGTAAAGTCCTACACTTAGGTAGAAAAAATGGAATACAGAAATATAGGATGGGGGACACATGGCTGGATAGCAGTACATGTGAAAGGGCTCTAGGAGTCTTCATAGACCACAAGCTGAACATGAGTCAGCAGTGTGATGCGGCAGCCAAGAAAGCCAATGCAATTCTCGGCTGCATCAACAGGAGTATGGTGTCTAGATCGAGGGAGGTACTGGTACCACTCTACTCTGCTTTGGTTAGATCTCATCTTGCATCCAGTTCTGGGCACCCCAATTCAAGAAGGACATGGTCAAGCTGGAGCAAGTCCAGAGAAGGCTGACCAAAATGGTGAGAGGACTGGAAGACATGCCCTATGAGGATAGACTTAGAGAGCTGGGTATGTTTTGTCTGAAGAAGAGAAGGTTAAGAGGGGACATGATAGCCACATTTAAATATTTGAAGGGATGCCATGTAGAGGAGGGAGTGGGGTTGTTTTCTACTGCTCCAGACACCAGGACAAGGAGCAATGGATTCAGGCTGCAGGAAAGGAGATTCCACCTGAACCTCAGGAAGAACTTCCTGACGGTCAGGGCTGTCCGGCAGTGGAATACGCTGCCTCAGAGTGTGGTGGAGTCTCTTTCTTTGGAGGTTTTTAAGCAGAGGCTGGATGGCCATCTGATGGGAGTGCTTTGAGGGTGTTCCTGCATGACAGGAGTTTGGACTAGATGGCCCTTGTGTCCTCTTCCAACTCTACATTTCTATGATTCTATGAGTCTGAAATAATAGTCAACACTTAACATAGGAATCCTTCATTCTTTCTGGTGGAATCTTAATAGTCATAGATTAGTTTCCAGCTTTTACCAAAAAACAGAATCCAGAGTGTGTTGCATGGAGATCCACATCAAAGCACATGAGGCTTAGGTTCAGGGACAGTAGGAAGGAGTATTTTGCTTGTAAATAGGATGACATGATGGTTAGATTGCCCAAGGTCTACTTTAGAGGTGTCTTCATTCTTCCTCTGTTTACTCCTGCCTCCCTTTCCCTTCTCCTGTTGTCTCCCTGCAAGCACTCCCATAAATGAAAATAGATGCAATTAAAGCTGTGCTAAAAGCCGTGATTAGCTGTGCCACCTATAATTCCTTAATTATGAGGAGTGAATATAGCAATCAAGAAAGTATGATCACTTGGAAGTGGTTATAATTAATCTTCTAGCTCTGGAGGTATAGTGGTGTTTTAGATTCATGCCTCCAGTTTTAGCTTCTATTACCAGGGGATAATTCATGTTTTGCCCAGTAAGAAAACAAGGATATCTACAGTCCTCTATCACTCATTCTCTCACCAAGTAGACTAAGGCCAGGTACTCCCCATAGAAGGAAACACTGGATAGCTGTGACCTTCATTTTCTTTAAATTTTTAAACTGTGCTGTTGCTATTCTGTTTTTAATATTTGATGTGTTTCTTTTAGCCATCTTGGACAGAATTTTTGAGAAGGTGGGATATATGCACAATAAATAAAGAAACGTAATGGTCTGCGTTTACAGCCTGGCTAGAACTTATGCCAGACAACCTGGCTGTGTGTGGATAAGCAACTTCAAGGTGTTGTTTTTCCCTTTCGGTGGTTTTTAATCTTTAAACCATAGAATAGAGCTGGATTGGGTGACACTTCAAACAAGAGGGTCCCCTTCAAACAGAAATCTCCTCTGGCAGCCTTCCAAACAGTGCGGTCACCTATCAAGTAGGACATAGAGAGGTGCATGTACATTTTCTCGCATGGATCAGGTAGCACTGGGGTTTGGGCAAGGAACAGTTTTAAGTTTCCTTCCCCACGGTGGATGAATGATGAGTATTTGTGTGTCTGATCCAAAAGAGAAGGTCTTTGTGGCTGTTTGTTCCTGACCATGTAAAGTGCCTCAGGACCCTGTTCTCTCACCTTTGTCATTGCTGTGTGTCTTCAAGTCATTTTTGACTTATGTTGATTCTAAGGGCTCATCCAGAAGGGGGAAAAAAGCCCCTGTTAAGCCATTTCCTCACTACACTGTTATAGTGCTATTATTCCACTTTCAACATCCTATGGAATCCTGGAGTTTGCAGTTTAGGGAGGGGCCTTTAGAATTCTCAGCAGAGAACTCTTTGGTCTCAGTAAACTACAAACCCCAGAATTCCACAGGATATTGAAAGTGGAATAATAGCACTATAACAGTGTAGTGCAGAAATAGCTTTAGTATCAAGAGTTTCCAGTTCTTTTTGCTGTGATTTTAGCTGTATTGTCCCAGGTTTGCATCCAAACTCTTTCTTGAAATATCCTGGGTTTCACTCATTTCCCTTCACTTATGTTTTTCTCTCACCCCTCCCTCTGATCACATTTCATATCTAGACTCCTGCAAAATTTCAGAAATTGATTTTCACCTATATCCCTAGATCCTTCTTTATTATTATTCAGGAGTTATAGTCAAAATACTAAAGTACTTTAGCACTAGGAGTATAGTTAATATTAGGATCATTTTGTTTTCATGCAGACATGCCTCTTTCTCTTGCATGATCACTGTTGAATATGTGTCTTGGAAACAATAGCTGTGTTTATTGGCAATGAGGATCCTAACTAATTCTGAGATAATACAAGTTGACAGCCAAGTAGAGAAACATTTCCTTTCAGAAAATAGTGGATTAATTAAACTTAACTGGTAAGTAGGAATTAAAAGTCTTTGGTAATGATGGGAATGGGTCAGCATGTTGTAGTGGTTTGAGCGTTGGACTATGGTCCTGGAGACCAGGATTCAATTCCTTGTTTGGCCAAGGAAACTCACTGGGTGACCTTGGGTTCATCAGAAACTCTCAGTCCCCAGAAAGGCCCATGACAGGTTCACCTTAGGGTCACCATAAGTCTGAAATGACTTGAAAGCACACAACAACAACAGTGATGGGAAATCCTAGGAAATACTTTGGGATAAAGAAAACATCACGGGGATCTTTAAAATTAAATTTCTTTGCACAGGAACAAAACCTAGGACTTTCAGGTAGTTTTTTTCTCACGTTGATGGGCTCTAAGATGAACGTATTATGGTATTTTCATAGCAAGGTTTGTTTGGAGGGAGTTTGCCCATCTCTTCCTCTGAGGCTTAAAGACACCTGCCCAAGATCAACTGCTAGATTTCCAGGACAGAACTGGGATTTGAACCCTGGTCTCCTACAGTCCAGTCCAATGTGCAAAACCACTGCGCCACTCTGATTCTTTTTCTCATCTATTTCCGTCCTTATCTCAGCTGCACGATCTCCCCATTTTGGAACTCAAATTTTATTGCAGTCTGGAGACGGGCCTATCCTAGCCCCATGGTAGTCTCTCTTTCTCTTCAAAACGGTCTTTTTGAAAACAGTGAGCATAAAGCATTCTAGTAAGTTTTCCTACCCCGCACAGGCCCAGTCCCATTGCTATATAACCTCATGCAACCGTATCATCACTTCACAAGGCTCTTCAAGACAGGGCAAATGTGTGGGCATCTGGTGGTATTCATTGTACTTACTGCTTCTAGCACTGCTTCTGTTTCTGAACTCCAGATTATGGGCTTTGTTGATCATGGGATGCTTGGAGCTCTCATATTCCAGGGGATTGTGTTCATAGTCTAAGAGCTGCTCTTTAAAAAGTGATATGTTTGCTTCTCATTTTTTTAATACTTTAAAAGTCTTAGCAGTGCTATGTTCTTGAACAGCCTTATCTGCTCCGCAGCACTCTTGCCCTTTTGAATGCTCTCTGAAAGTACTAGGATGGGAGGTGGGCATCATTGGAGGGAGAAGGGACTATTCCCTCCCATCAATATCCTCCTTATATTTGAAAATGTTGTTTGACTTACTGATTGCGTGTTAGAGTATAAGGTTAGGAACTGTTGGGAGGGGGAGAGAATGGAATGTTGGAGTGAATGCTGGAATGTTTGAGATTTGCATACGGTTTGTGAATGGCAGTTGGTGAATGGGATTTGTGGGTTCAGTTAAACTGTGGCCCTTTCCGCAACGCACCTTTTCGAGGATCTGGGGTGCGGGAATCACGCCAGCAGCCTCTAGCGAGAGGCTCTCGCATCCCAGTTCCTCCAGCCCTGCAGCTGCCACCTGCTCGCGCGAGAGCCCCGCCTCTTTCTTCCGCAGTGCAGTCTGGGAGTTTCCCAGGCAGCGCTAGGGCAGGAAATGCGAGCGCTGCAGCTCTGGAGGTCCGCACGCATGGCAAGTGCATGCGGGGCCCCAGAGTGATGTGCGATCGCACACCATTTGAGCTCGGTTGGTGCCTGCCAGCCCCTGGAGCGTCACACGATTGTGAGTACACCGTGTGGACCACTCCTCACATTCGCACAACGCTCGAGGGGCTCTTTCACATGGCAAATGCCGTGCGAAAAGGGCCATAGGGTTTGCATTAGACAGGGAGCTAGACTAGGGTTGGTGTGAGAGAAGAGAGGTTTTTGGTTGGGGGTTTGGTATGGTTGGTCTGAGTTAGCTTGTGAGAAATCTGAGAGAAGGACCTTTTCTACACCTTATCTGGTTGTAGAGACATCCAGTGTGGGTCCTGGCATTGGCTGCGCTGGGAGGGGAGCATGACAGGAGCGCTCCCCTCTGCACTGGCTGCCTCTGTGTTCCAGAAAGTGCAATGGCCACATGTCTTCCTGCTGCAGCACAGCCAGGTAGTTTCCCAGGCTGCACTGGGGCAGGAAGTGCTGCCATTGCACTTCCAGGGCCTCTGGAGACAAGGCAAGTCCACGATGATGGCATGGTCACTGGTCATTGAGGGGGAAAACCTGTCAATGATTTGCGGTGTAATTGTGCTGGCTGGGGATGGGAGAAGGGTAGGACTGTGACAATGTTGTGCATAAGCGTCATCGTGGTCCCGTCCTTCTCCTGTCCCTGTGGCAGGTTGGGAGGTTGGAGCAGAAAGGGCCAAGGTGTGTGATATTTAAAATGTAATAAAGAATTAATCTGCTGTATAATGGTTTAACTTCTGTAAATAAAGATTTGTTTTTGTTTTTATACACTTTGGCCTCTGGGAATGTTATCTGTCCAAAAGCTTGGATTCTGACAGGGTGCCTGTGGTGGCAGCACTGAGTACAGTGGGGTGGTGTCTATTGAGAAGAGAAGTTGTGCAATTACAGCATAAATCCTCATAGGTACTTTTGAAGGCATTTAGATGATCCTTACAGTTGATATTGCACAGGTGAGACAGGAGGAAGTCCTTGCATTGTGACAAAGATGGGGATAAGGGAAAGCCCTCACTATTTCAGTGAGGACCATAGAAGTCTTCACTTTTGGTAAGTTAGAGTGAAGAAATCCCACATTTAGTCACAGCGGTGAGTTTGCCTGAGAGGAACCCTCACAGCTGGTGGCACTGGTGAGATTGCCCAAGTTGGCAACTACTTTCCTCTAAGGCTGAGAATGTGTGGCTTGTGACCCAGTGAGTTTCCATGGCTATGCAGGGATTTGAATCCTAGGCTCCCAGAGTCCTGATAAAGTTATCAAACCACTACATCACTGCCTTGTGAGGATTGTAACAGGGAAAGTTCTGTACCAATTGATTCTATATCAATTGATTTTGCTGGCATTCCTAGTCCATTGCATCTACGGAGAGTAAGATCATTTTGGGAGCCTAGGACAAGCCATTTGGCTCCACGGCTCTGTCTTCCAGCAAAAGCAAATGGCCAGAAGGATCAGGGGGAAAAAATGCATCCAGAGATTTGGCACTGCTGACCCTCAGCATTTACTTCCTGAGGCCATTACCTCTCTCTGCTTAGTGGTAAATCTAGCCCTATCTGGATTTCAACAAGTCTTTCAAGCAGCATTCCATTTGGTGACAGTGTAATGAAGAATTTTAGTGAGGTATTACTAAAAAGGTTTAAATCCATCTTTTTGGAAGCAGCCAAGGATAAATTGTGCAATAAAAAAGAACATATTAAGAGGATTTGTTGTGACATTTTAAATGTGGAGTGACAATAACTAGCAACCAAATAGCTATGTTTTAAAATAAAAATTTTAAAGTGAAGGTAGGCATGTTGTTTTGGCAGGCATATTGAATCCTTAAGTGCATTAAAATATTTTGAATGACAATGGTCTATGGACAGTGTTTTGGCATAAGGCCCACACACACATCAGGACATAACGCTGAGTAAACACACATCAGATTGGTTTGTCAGTGTGGAACTATTGAGCTGGGCTGTGATCTAGGAAAAATCCACATTATTCCCACACTTTAGATTTGAAACAAAAGGATAACTGTATCAGTTGACCGCTTGTTAAATAGAACCCCTATCATTCAGTTGGCAAACAATCTTATGCCATTCCAACAAAAACACCAACTGCACTTAATTGCAGTTCAGTAGGATCCTTAAGTGGTTTTCTGGATGGGATTCAGTTTCAGGACTGGGCTGCTGAATTGTGCCACTGTTTTATAAATGTGAACCAATTTGCATTTTTAGCTTTCCCTGGTACTATCGTTAAATCAGAGAAGATGGGGGCAAGCTAAAATCAAAAGAGCTTTCCCGCTTAGTCAATAAACCATCTGAAAGCTAGTAATCCAGATAAACCACATGGAAGGACTGTCTTCACTGGTAGATCACATGCTTTATTTTATTCATTTATATTATGTCTTTTCCCCAAAATGGGATTCAAGGTGACTTACAACTTATTTTTTAAAAAAGTACAGATTTAAAAACTGAACCAAAACATCAGTGAAATGTATAAATGAAAAATCAGTTTAAAAAGCAATTACAGCAGTTGCTCCCCATTTGCGAGGGTTTGGGACACAGAGCCCTCACAAAAATGGAAAAACCACAAATAACTCCCCCTTACTGATCTCCCATTCCCATTCCCCTCCCATTCCTCTCTGGAGCTCCCTCCTCCCATTTCCTTGCTTCTGGCCTATTGCTCTGGGGGTGGGGGGGGCAGGAGAAAAAAGACAAAGTAAAGAGGTCACTGGTACTTTCCCCTCAGGCAGAGAAGAGTGGAGCGCTGAGTTCTGGTGTTAGAGCTACTTCTGGTTGCCATCTTGAAAAAGGAGATCCCTTCCAGAGGGGAGAAGTAGGAGCAAAGACAGCACCTGACCAATCAGCAGCCATTACACAGCAGAATGGGCAGCCAAGTGGCAGAAAAGACAAGTCTCCAGCAGTGGGTGCGAGGTGCTTTGCTCACCCAAAAAGAAAATACATCCACTTAAACATAAGCCTCAAAAGTCTAGGGTGAGGAATGCAAGGGAATGTGAGAAGAAAAATTGAGCAGCTGAGGAGGCAGCTGAGGAATAATCAAGTTCACAAAGGTCAAACCGACAAATCAGGAGGGAGGACTGTAAATAATCTCTACAGTTAAAACCACTGAAATTCATTAAGGGATCATGTTAAAACCAACAAAACAGCATGCCACACCACTAAAAGCCCATTGCCACCAATTTCTAAAAGCTTTATGGAAAAAGATTATTGCTGGTAGAAAGAGGGAGGGAGGGAGTTCCAAACTCTGGGACTGGCCAGAAAAAACCCTCTCCCATATTGCTACCAAATGAACCCGAGAAGGCAGTGAGATAGAAAGACTTTTCTTGAAGAGCGTAAAGCTCAAATGAGCTTCTATAGGGAGATATGGTCTTTTACATAGCCTGGCCCTAAGCTGTATAGGGCTATGTAGGTCATCTCCATCACTTTAAACTGTGCCTAGAAAGTGACTGGCAGGCACTGTTGCTGTTGAAACAAGGGGCAGAACAGAAAGTGGTGTTTTTGTGGGTC
Organism: Iguana delicatissima; assembly: GCA_948472985.1. NCBI lineage: Eukaryota > Metazoa > Chordata > Lepidosauria > Squamata > Iguanidae > Iguana > Iguana delicatissima. The sequence goes on from CAOKZL010000762.1 coordinate 477,146, forward strand.
TTCAAGTAATTTCTGACTTATGGTAACCTTTAGGCAAATTTATCACAGGTTTTTCTTGGCATGAGGGGTTTGCCATTGCTTTCCTCTAAGGCTGAGTCCATTTCCGCACTACACTGTTATAGTGCTATTATCACACTTTCAACATCCTGTGGAATTCTAGGGTTTATAATTTACTGAAGTCAAAGAGCTCTCTGGCTGAGAATTCTAAATGCCCCTCCCTAAATTGCAAATCCTAGAATTCCACAGGATGTTGAAAGTGGAATAATAGCACTACAACAGTGTAGTGTGGAAATGGCCTGAGAGAATGTGACTTGCCAAAGATCACCCAGTAGGTTTCCTTGGACAAACAGGGATTTGAACACTGATCCCTAGAGTCGTAGCCTGACACTCAAACCGCTACACCATGCTGGCTCTTGTATGCCATGGAACAAAACAAAACAGAAGGGTAGAGCTTAACTCCCTTAACGAAGATATTATTGTAATATATTATGATTCCAAATTAACAAGAGATCATGTAATTCATTTTGAGTTGTAATGATAAATTCTTAGTTCCTTTTATAGTGACCGACAGAGATCATGGAGGAGGAATATCACATGGTTTATGCTCTATTGTGGTTATCAGGGCTATAACCAAGTGTAGGGCCATTTCCACACTAGGCTGTTACGGCGCTATGATCCCACTTTCAACATCCTATGGAATCCTGGGGTTTGCAGTTTTGGGAGGGGCCAGCCGGCCCCTCCCAAAACTGCAAACCCCAGGATTCCATAGGATGTTGAAAGTGGAATCATAGTGCTATAACAGTCTAGTGCGGAAATGGCTGTAAAGGAGAATGCATATTTTGAACCACAGGGTGGTGGTGGGGCCTTATAATCCAAGTAGGAATGCCCATTTTAGCACTCTGGGGTGAGGCACCAACCTCAGTCCTTGCTAGGATCATGGACCACAGTAATCATGTACCAGTGACTTATACCATCTAATTTTCTTTGAACAACAAACAAAGAACCAAATTCAGAAGCAGAGCTTTGAGGTGACATCTAAAATATCAGTGTGACTAGTACTGTGTTGCTTTTGGAGTAACAGGATCAACAGCATTGTTACTTTTAAAAGTAAATATAACCATTGGCAAAATGATAGCTTTTGAAATATAATAAGTAAACTTTACTTATTACTTTAAAAATGATTTTTAGGCATCATTTGGAGGGATTTTACCCATTTTTGCATTTTACGTGTAGCTTGACAGTAAATAAATAATTATGCAGTAACAAAAATCTGATTCATCAGCAACACAAGGAGTTGTTCTTTCAACAATGAGAAATGAGTAACAGTAAGCACCTTCACTTTTAAAAGTAGTGAGTAACAAAGTGATATTGAACTGTTATAGTGGTTCAGCACAGACACATGCTTTCTCAAGTAATTTCTTACTTATCATAGAGATATGACAGTTAAAGTGGTATTGAACTGCTATAATTATGCAGTATGGTTGCACCCTTTCTCAAGTATTTAACTGTCAGGGCTTCTTCATCCTCTATAATCCTGGGATTTGTAGTGTGGTAAGATGTGGAGAATTATCTACTCTAACTCCCCTGAATTAGAGCTATCATTAGAGCTATCTATAGGAGAATCCTAGGTTTCTCACTAAACTACAAATCTCAGAATTCCATAGGAAGGACCCAAGGCTGCCAAAGTAGCATCAAATTGCCATAATTCTTTAGTGTAATAGACATACACTTCAAAGCAACATCCCAACCACAGCTTAAAAAGCAACTAATGTAGTTACTTTTGAGCAAAGGGAAAGTACAGACTGCAGTAACAAAAGAAAACAAAAAAAATCATTTCTCTGACTTTCCCTGACCAACTTTTCTTTATCATATAGACCACTATTCAGAAATAACCCCAAGTTTAAAAAAATCCATAGGTTGTATAACGTTAAATAAAGGTTTTATTAAATGCTTTAAAACTACACAAGTACTGAAATGCAATTTTCCTGTCAATATAGCAGTTTCAGCATGAACCTCTTGACTGTTAACTGAAGAAACACATCTGAAATTGCACTAAATATTATACCAGGATAGAAACTTCAATGCAGTCCAAGTCATAAATGCTGTAATTTCCTTTTGCAGAGAAGAAAAGACTGACACCTATGCTAAATTGTATGCTGCTCATAATAATGAGTCTAAAAGGCTTAATCACAGTTCCCTTGACTTTCCAAAAAGTGGCAACCCTAGTGTAAACACTGCATGGACAACTAAATACTTTGGTATCAGATTACTTGTTAAAAATTACTCCCCCAAGTTCATTCAGAGGTGACTCCAATTGAAAGGGCAGGATAGTAGGAAATGGGAAAGATCTGTGCCTGACACCTAAGAAAGTTTCTCCTAGTAGACACTAATTTATATAGGTGAGCAGATATTAAGCAGCTTCTCATCTAACCTTGTTTTATCTACTTACCTAGGTTTGTTGGAGACACTAAATGATTTTTCCCTGTTACTTTGGTATGAGTAACATTGTATGGCCCTAAATCATGCAATATAAGCCATATACTAATATAGGCTGGTATCCTCTTTCATACAGTTGGCTTTCAATATTCATGGATTCTGTATCCAAGGAGTCAACCAATCATGGCTTGAAAATCGTTCCCTCCCTCACAAAAAAAATCCAAAAGGCAAACTATGATTTTGCCATTTTATATAAGGAATGTCATTTTACTAAACCATTGTACATAATGGGACTTGACTTGATTCATGAATTTTGATATCCATGGTGGGGGGGGGACCAAACCCTAGTGCAGTGGTTCTCAACCTGTGGGTCCCCAGATGTTTTTGGATTTCAGCTCCCAGAAGCCCTGAGCATTGACCATAGTGGCTGGGGCTTCTGGGAGCTGAAGTCCAAAAACATCTGGGGACCCACAGGTTGAGAACCACTACCCTAGTGGATAACAAGGGCCTATTGTATTTATGAAATTGTAACCCATAAGCCAGACTTACAATCTCATAACTTTGGGAATCATATTTATGATCACTGAGGAGCAAAAGTGACCCTCCAAACCTACCTTTTAAACCAGGTGGTACCCCGACTAAAAGATTTTCAAGTTGCTTCAACCCAGGGTGCTGGGAAACAGTGACTGCAGCACTGTCCCTGTTGTAAAGCACCTGAAAGGAAGCAAGTAGCTTTAGAAGAGTCTCTGCAGGAGAGCACTGCAGTCATTATTTCACCAGACCCTGAACCGTAATGCTTTGGAAACCCTTCAGTGGTGGAAGTACTTATGAAAATAACACTCTGTTGTTGCAGCTATGCCAAATGGTGCAAGATCTTGGCTGTAATATATAACTTTAAGACATGGCCCCAGGAGGAGTAGAAAAAGTGTGGCTCTCTAGATATTGTTGCTCTTCCACTCAACACTGAACATTGGCTGGCTCTCAGTCAATCCATCCATCCATCCATCCATCCATCCATCCATCCATCCATTTATTTATTTATTTATTTATTTATTTATTTATTTATTTATTTATTAAATTCATATCCTTCCCTTCTCCCAAACGGTATCCAAGGTGGCTAATGGGATCCAACCAATGAACCAATCACTTTGTTTCTACCTTGTCATTTTCCCAAGAAGTCACAGTGGTATAGTGTGATTGGAGTGGTGGACTATGATGACAGGACACCATGATTCAAATCCCTGTCAGACCATGAAAAACTACTTGGTAATCTCTGACATCTCTCAATTCCAGAAGAACGCAATGGCAAAACTTCTCTGGGTAAATCTTGCCAAGAAAACCCCATGATAGGTTTGCTTTAGGGTCACCTTGGATGCAAAGTGCAACAAATTTACCCAAGATTGGGACTCCAAGGGGCTTATTCATAAAGCATAATACAGGTAAAAACATATGTGACAAAAAACATTTTTTAAAACATCAAAATTAAAACAGCGTTAAGCTGTTTGGAAAACTAAAACCATTTAAAACATGAATAGGAGTTGCCAGATACCTTTTTAAATAGCTTGCAACCCCTCTCCCCACAATTTGCCATTAAAAATGTTCCTCACCTCTGCCATAATGGTAGCTGATTGTTTACAAAACACCTAATTATCCAATGCTTTTTCTTTATTAAAAATTCAATCTTCTAGCACAAGGGTGAGCAAAAGGGGACCCTGGGGCAGCATGTGGCCCCCAAAGACATTTCTGTGGCACTAAACACATCCAAAGTCCCCAGAGTGACCTTTTTTCTGGACAGATAAGGATGTGAAGTGCTGCTCCCAGAAGTCTCTGAGTGCAAGAATTTACCTTTTAAATAGGCCATACCATTTAGGATCAAAATATATCCATTTTTGAGAACCAGAACTGACCTTGAGGGCTGGCCTTTTAATGCTGTGTGATTCTGTTTTTAAGGTTTGTGTGTAGTCTTAATCCATTTTAATATTTTTAATGTTTACTATTTTAACTTCATATATTGTTTAATTGTCTTTAAATCTTAGCTTTATGCTTATGTTAATATTTTGTTTTTAATGTCTATTATTTTAAACATGTTGTTAGCTGCCTTGAGTCCCATTATGGGGAAAATGGAGGGGTATAAATGAATTTATTATTATTATTATTATTATTATTAATAATAATAATCTGACCTGGGATGTAGGAATGAAAAGTCCTTGATAATGCCTGGAGTTCCCAGGAAAAATACTTTGGGATGAAGAAAACATCATGGGGACCTCAAAAATAAGAAGTTTTCTACAGCAACAAAATCTGGGACTTTTAGAGACTTGTTTCTCATCTGGAGGGGCCCTTCGTTTGGAATAAACCCCTGTGAATGCCATAGGACTTATTTTGGAATAAACATGCAGCTGTTAGTGTTGGTGACACAGAAAAAAAAAGTGACAGGTTTGACTGGGAAGTTCTCCCCTAGATTGTAGAAGTTTTGCAGTTTCTCTTCTCTGCAGGACTACCTTGTAGTTGTCAGCTGCAAAGTCTATCAGAATAAAAAACATACTTTTACTCAGAGTGGGAAGTAAAAGCTTAAAAATTACTCTATATACATAATATTTGAAACTGAAACAGGTTGGATTAAAGGCAGAAATGTCAGGAATGTGGTTACGTTAATCCTCATGGCACTTAAGCAGCAAACTGATTCTTTTAATAAAAGAAAAAAAAAGGCTACAGTCTCAAAAACTGCAGAGAAATTTCCCCACATCATCATTTCAATTCTTTGCTTTTTCCATAGCTGGTGACAAAACTGAATTCCTCTCATACAGTGTTACATTTCTTTGTAAGAGAAGAGTTTCTTTGGAGATTGTAGAAGACATGTACCCTGCTAATAAGAAGTGCTGAATTCACACATTTCCTTTTCTCTCTCTTCAGGTTATCCTAGTTTATCAGGGACACTACTGAGATAACGAAGAGCAACTAACACCAAACTACATTGCTGCACAGTTAAAGAACCATCCGTCTAGGCCTAGTTTTAAATTTAGCTGAGCTGAAATGTAAGCAAAAGAAAAACAGAGAGAAAGTAAAAATTCCTTGACCTCCTTTTCTCCACCTCCTCCTCCCGTTTTCATTGCACAGAAATGTTCTACATTTTTTGATGTACTATTGAGTGTCTTAGCCAGCACCAGCTGTGCTCTGTAATTACTTGGCAAAATATTTGCACATGATAGAAGAAAATCTGGGCTGACAGTAAAGATAACATGGATAATGATTGTCTGTTATCCATCACACGTCCATGGACTTCCATGTAAAGTCGGGTATAATCTTAAAGAAGTAAGTGGTAGTGTAGCATCTGCTGGGTTTGTAGACAGCCGTGCACAAATCCAGGCCTGGAAGAACAAGTTGTTACCTTAAGAGGCAGGGGACATTGGAGTCCACCTGCAAGGCCAGCATCTGCTTAGAATTTGGGGGGGAATTATAACTCAAAGGAGGCCTGTGAGAAGACGGTAATGGCAGGATCTTTTCACCTATATATACCAGTACTAACTGTAGAGAAGACTTCAGTTGAAAATTAAACAAGGTATTTTATTTGAATTGACAAACATATGAGAAATCAGACACTCTTACGAACCATGCAAGGCTATCAGAAAGTGAGACGAGAATTGTGGGAAAGAAAGAGATTGAGGTGAAAAGTGTGATAGTTACCAGTCTTGAAGAAGTCGGTCACAGCAGGGGGGCTCAGACAGCATCTGAGGGCAGCATAGAGGAATGGCAATCTGGGGCACTTTCTACGTCAGTGGTTCTCAACCTGTGGGTCCCCAGATGTTCGTGGACTTCAGCTCCCAGAAGCCCTGAGCATTGACCATAGTGGCTGGGGCTTCTGGGAGCTGAAGTCCATGAACATCAGGGGACCCACAGGTTGAGAACCACTGTTCTACGTAGTAGAAATGGCTGGGGTCAAAGCTGGGGTTTTTATACCCTGTTCTGTACTCTGACAGGGTACGTTGACAAAGCCATAATGGCTTTCATGTAGGATTCATAAAGGGCTGTGGAATGGTCTGATTGCTTAATTGTGGAGTGACCTATGACGATCTCTTAATGTTCTGTCAGGTAGGATGTACAGGAAAGACATCCATAGGATAAGATTGGGAGATGGTTTCTGATTGCTCACCAGTCTGGTCAGTTTGTCTTTCAATGTATTCGGAAATACAGAGAACCTGGAGTGGTAAAAGGATTAGTACAAACCCATTAGCATCAGGTTTTTCTGCCTAATCCTCTCTGGACTTTTTTTAGGGTGCACAAACACACAATGTGCAACTTGCAAAGACAAGGCACAGAGGAAAATGATGTCTGTGCAACTCCACTTCCCTCATCAGCAGAATACATCTGTTGTACAACAGTGACTTTTTGGCCCCATGTGTGTAGCATGACTTACGTATGCGTATGTCCCTAGCAGAGTTCTGGCCATTGTGTATCTGACAATGTGCCTGCCTATTTTAACACTGGGCAATGGGGAATGGACCATGGTTGTTTATGCAGTCCCAGTGAATCAAGTGGTGCGCTGAAGGCACTGTCAAATACCTATGTGACATTCAAATGTGTGTAACCAAATGGTGGGTATCCTGTAGGTCAGTCCCAACTGGAATAGATCCATTCAGTCAGCTGCTGAATGGTAAGCTGCTATGTAGATAAATCCAACAGATTCAATGTCTTTATTATAACTGGGACTAATAATAGGGTTTCACATAGGGTTCTGCATGCGAAGTGGTTAGGCTTGTGGAACTCTGCTTATACCACCATGAAATGAATATATTCATTGCACAAGGGCCAAAAAGTACAACCATAGGTGTAAAGGAAAATGTACAGGGGTATGACACACCAACACAGGGTTCTGGCCAATGTTATAGAATGCCTGAACTGGAAAGTCGCTTCTGGAACAGAATATATTTCTGGAGGACAGAGATTCTTGCATTGCAGTACTACTAGGTCAAAGGAGATTTTAAAGGATATGTGTGTGTGTGTGTGTGTGTGTGTGTGTGTGTGTGTGTGTTGTAGGTGCAAGGGCAGAAAGAGTACACAAAAATGCAGCCTTCCAGCTGAAGTGGTAGACTCTAGAGTGTTATTGCCTCATTCTGTGTGTCACTTGTAGAATAGCTCTCTGATAACATGCATAATTTTCTTCTCAGTAAGCAGGCTGTCTAACATCTGCATATGTTCTACAGAAAGGCTGTCAAGAATTTTTCTCATGTTTTGGAAAAGGCAGAAAATATTTAACAGCTCTTGAAATAATACTTGGCTTAAGGAAAGAATGTCAAGGGGTGTGGGAGTACACAGAGCAAGACCTGTGGCTGTAGCCCAGAAATTACTTCATTTAACCCTCATGTACAAAGACAGGCGATCTTAGTTCAGTGGTATCATGTTTTATTGCTAAAGCTTTCTTTACTATAAGATGGACATTCTACAACGTTGTCACTTGATGAATTAGAAACAATAGCCCCAGGTTTTTAACCACTTGCAGGTATGTAGCTATGGAGGGACAGCAAAATGAGGACACTGCTTCCTCCATAAGAATTCTGCCCCTAAATGAAATTTTTCTTCAGAGCCCAAATTTCTAGCCTTGCAGAGAATGAGACAGTGAAAATTATTCTCATCAAGAACTCTTATACAGTGGCCCCTCGACTTTCACACAAGTTTGGGGTGCAGAACCCTCACAGAAGTAAAACAAACAAACAAAAAACCCAGCAAATAACTCTCCCTTCACTCAAGTGAGCATTCCCCTTTCATTCCCTTCTGGGGCTCCCTTCCTCCTGTTCTCTTGCCTTTTGCTCAGAGGTGTTTGCCTTCCTTTCACACACCAGGGAAAAAGGCAAGCAAATGGGAGGGGGACGCCCTGAATGTAGAGAAAGGAAGTGCCTGCAAGTCTTCCCTCTCATTCATCCCTTCCCCATTTGCTTGCCTTTTCCCCAGGCATGTGGAGGGAAGGCACAGCTCACCCAGGGCAAAAGGCAAGGGAATCAGAGGGGGGATTGGGGGAAAGCAAGTGAGTGTTTCATGAATAATCAACTTTGTGAATGTCAAACCCACGTATGTGAACTGTACTTGCTGTGTTTGCATACCCTGGTGAACCTTGACTGCATGTTTACTTTGGAAGCCTAAAACTGTATTTCTAAATGTTCAGCTGAAGTTTTCAAATTACTCCAATGTTAGAATTTTGGGAACTGAATGAAAATTTGATAGCAGGGAGAATCATGAGAAAACACAAAGCACTAGAAAAGACAGCAACGTTTGGCAAGCTAGAAGGCAGTAGAAAGACTGAATGACAGGTGGATAGACTCAAACAAGAGAGCTACGGCTCTGAGTTTGTAAGACCTGAGCTGAGCTGTTGATGATAGGAAGACTTGGGGATATCTCATGCATAGGGTCACCATAAGTCCAAGTCAACTTGGTGGGCAGTTAACAGCAAGAATTCTCAACTGGGGTGCAATGCCATCATTTTGCCTCCCTCTCCTGTGCTATGTCCCTGACCACTTGCTGTTGAAATTTTAAACACAAAGGGGGGGGGACAGAGAGGGAAAAGCTGCTGAGACAAATCTATTGCCTTTTTGCCATTGGGTTACTTTTTTTTGTCCCAGCCCACATGATCTATTACGCCGTTTTTCAGGAAACTATGGTATCTCCCCCTGCTGCTCTTCCATGTCACTAATTAGACTGAAAACGAATACTACTTCAACACTGGCAACAGGGCAAAGTCTCTCATTCCCCCGAGGGCAGAGGTCTAGTTTAAAGAGCGTGGGACAGTGTTGGACATGTACTCTGAGAATACTCTGTTCTCCAACAGACTGATACCTTTCCTCATTTCCCAGCGTTAGACAAATTATTATCTCACCTTCTTTTATGGTATGACTAACCTCGTTTTGAGTGACTTGAGTTTTAATTTTGTGTCATTCTTTCTAATCCAATGATCAAATATCTCCAAGACACAACTTGGAAGTAACTAGTTGCTGATAACAAGTCTTGCCAGGGATAAATCTCCAATTAATGCTCCAAACACAACGCAAAGTTAAGTACAATGTGAAGTTAAGTAATAACAAAATAATTAACTAATCACTGGCTACCCTTTCATGACACACCACGTCTGCTCCCTGTTTTCTGTGCAAAAATGTGCAAATTTGGCACAGGATAAGACCACAACGGCAGCATTTAAGGTGCAAGAAGCTGCACCTTTTGCCTCCATAAACATCACATTTGAGTTGCACAGTACAAGTCACAAATTACAAATATTCTTTGAAAACTGTGCTATCTTCAAAGACTTTCTCAGAAGGGAAAAAAATGGCTAAAATTACTCTTTGTTTCCTTAAAACAGGGAAGAGTGACATCCCTATACTTGAGGCAGCTGTTTCACTCTACCTAGTGGTAGGGCTGGCTCTGTGTCCTAATTAATAGCTGCCACAATATTAATAATGTGGTGGGAGAAGAAGCCAACATATCCCTTTATGCTATGAGGGAAATGCAGCCTTCACCCACCCACCCCCTTTGGGCAAAAAAAACATGCAGTCCTTGGCCTTTTGTCAACTTGACAGGTGAATTTCCCATCCATGAGGAATGATTCACATAGGCCATTACTGCACCTTACCGGTTCCCATTGATGTCCTGTTGTGATCCTAGCAGTGCCTTTATCAGGATGGGAGCATGATGCAAATGCTGCCCTCCACACCTGGCTGGCTCCCTGTGGAAAGAAGTGCAAGTGACACATTCTTGCCTTCCACAGCACAGCCGGACTCTTTCCCCTGCTGCACTGGGGAAGGAAGCACCTCCATCACACTTCTTGCCCTTCCACATGGCTGAGAAGGACAGGAGCGTTGCGTGACCATGGGTCCTTAATGGATTTTTTTTTCTGTTAAGTGAATATCCCACAATTGCAACACATGGGGACGTGATGGCTGCAGGATCACAATGACGTTATGCAGAAGCGCTACCTGTGGACCACTGCCATCCTGTCCCCATCATGGGATGGCAACTCCGTGACGAAATGGCCATAGATTTTCCATCCATGTGAAAGGAATGTATATGTAGGTACAGAAGGCAAGAACTGGTAGTCGTCTGCTGAAGGCAAACAGAAAATAAAAAAAAGAAAGATGATACATCAGTGATACTGTTTATACATGCTTGTCTGTATTGAATCCATTCCTTGGAAGTGAATCTGACCCCATTTAAGAGACACAGGTTAGTGTTCTGTATCAGCTACTTAATTATGTATACTCTCAACCTCAAGCAAGTCTTACACTTGATTAAGTAACCTCTCCTGGCCCAATTCTCCCTCACACCTGATGGAAACATCATTCACTCATGCTTCAAGTCACTGGCAGAATGTACCTTGTTCTCCTCACGCAGCTCATGCCCAGTAAAGTAGGTGGGTGTGGCAATAGTATTAAAATTGTGACTAAGTAGCAATTGTGCATATGGAATTTTTATGGATGAGTAAATCTAGGTACAGTAGAGTCTCGATTATCCGACATAAATGGGTGGGCTGATAGTTGGATAGCCGAAAATGTCGGATAATCCGGAGGGCTATAGCGGCCGCCATGTTTGGGGGCATGCTGGGGCATGTCTGGGCGTGTCTGGGGGCGTGGAAATGCCTACAGCCACGCCCCCAAGCAGCCGTGACGTCGGATAATCCGGAATGTCGGATGACTGAAGGACGGATAATCAAGACTCTACTGTACTTATTCTGTATTCACAATTGCTTCTCAGTCACGATTATGACACTGTTGCCACAATGGTTTCCTCCAACCTACTTTACCAGGCATCCACTGCATTGGATGGAAAGAAGTATATTCTGTCAGTGAGCAAGGCAAGAGTGTACTTAACTAAGTACATGATACACAATCTGACTTGCCTTTACCTCCAAGTTATTGACCTGTGAAAGCAGCGACTTTTGAGATATTAGGAATTGTTACCCTGATTTCTGGGATCCCTTGGGGGACACCTCAGTGTGCTTCACGTGGTGGGGAATGGAAACTAGCCAGAGCACGAGCTACAGCAATGCAAGAGGCAGGGTAACCTAGCAGGGTCTTTTTACCCAGTTTTTACAGGGTCAAGCCAAGCCAAAAACCAAACAAAAATGTCCAGTAAATGATTTTATTGAATGCAAGTCTCACACACCAACGCGATCACTCACACACTCATTCAAGACCTATTAAGAAGCAAAAGAGAGGAAACTGCATAGGGGAATATTGAAGAGGTGTAGCTGGGGTGATACTGCACCTTTGTCCTTAAGTTCTTGGTCCAGGAAAAACAGCAGAGAAGTGGGGCTCAACACGGAGAGGACTGAGGACTCAATGGATGGAACAATGGTCTGCTGGGATGACCGGGGGTGATCCAAAGAACCACTCAAAAACTGGGACTATTTGTAGAGAAAAAAGTTGCTGGAGGACTAATCCTTTCCCGGGGAGAACAATGAGTGTTGGAGCACTAATGAAGCTCCATCATGGTAATTTCCTTTGTGTGATGGGATCGCAAGGTGTTGCCAAAGTCTCAGGGTCTTTGGCTGTGTTTTGTGGTGTGACTTCTGGTCCTCGCCTGATGTGATATTTGCTCAACTTGGAGCAGACACTCTAATCCCCTCAAGTTGGCTTCTGGAGCTGAGGACCCTTTGTTTATTGTGGGTTTACACATTTTGAGGTCTCCTGGGGCTATGTGACTGGGGATTTTGCTGGCCTGACCTGGTTTTCGATCTTTGACCATTGCTGCCTATGTGCCCATCCGGTGACCTCTCAGGCACATTGAATTATATTTTAATATCAAAATTGTAGACCCTGGGATAGGGTTTTTCCAGTGGAGTAACAGAATGTAATTGGAAAGTGTTAAATGAGGATATGAAGAAGACACATCTAAGATGTTTTGGTTTACAGCTGAAACAATATAGGCAGTCATGGTCATATGGTTTTGATAGGATCTACCTTTAATACATAATTCACAGTTCTGTAATGGAACATGAGCTCCGCAAAAGCCAGGAAATGAGTAATGCTACATACAGCTTTTCTAACAAGAGAGAAATGCTGCCATCTAGTGAACAAAATTGTTTCACCACCTCTTTGTTATAAACTCTCCCATTCTTTCTTATGGAAAAGAACAGGTGATCGGAAACAGGTAGCCAATGGTGTAGTGGATTTTTGAAAAGTGCAGCTGTTTATTAGGACAATTCCCATAGACATGCTGTGCATAGAAAATACAAAAATACAGGCAGGTCTGTTTATCCACTTCAACAAACTAGTTATAGCAGTTTTCATCTCAACCTGAAGCAAGGCCTTTTCCGCACTAGCCTGTTATAGCTCTATGATTCTACTTTCAACATCCTATGGAATCCTGGAGTTCGCAGTTTCAGGAGGGGTCTGTGACCCCTCCCTAACCTGCAAACTCCAGGATTCCATAAGTGGAATCACAGTGCTATAATAAGCTAGTGCGGAAATGGTTTGGTAAAGTTTACAGGACTAATTAACTCATTCTGGACCAAGACAGCTGAAAGTACTTTGCCACATGGATAGCTCATAACAATATGCATTGTTTCCTGGGAGGTTTCCCCCAGCAACTGTAAGAGTTGCAGCTATGCCCAGAAGGAACAGGGAGACCTGAGTGAGATGACAAATGGTGTTAGCATCTCTGCTAACCCCAAAGTCCCACCATTCTGACTCTTAGTACCTGGACATTACCACAAATTGAACTTTAGAAATATCACCTTCAGTTTCAGTTGTAACAGGCACAACTGAAAGTCAATAACAGTTAATGATCGACTGAGATCAGCTTGAACTGGGATGGCCGTTGATCAAATATCAGGGACAATACTGAAAACTATAGTTTGAGTCTAAGCCACTTTCAGTGGCTGCTTTGAATGCCAGATATAGCCGATGGCAATGGATGGCTTTCATGTTAATTAGGTGGCAAATCTGCTCTGAGTTTAGTCTAACTTGAAATGGAACAAGTACTAAACCTAATTTAGGCGTGTCCTTGTTGTTGTATCCTTCAAGTTATTTCCAAACTATGGCAACCTAAGGCGAACCTATCATGGGATTTCCTTAGCACAATTTATTCAGAGGGGCTTTGCCTTTGCCATCATCTGAGATAGAGGATGAGTTGCCAAAGTTACTCAAAGTGGTTTTCCATAGCTGAGTGGAATTTGAAACTTGGGACCTTTCTGTACTACACTGTTCTAATACCATTATTTCACTTTCAACATCCTGTGGAATTCTGGGGTTTGTAGCTTCCTGAAGCCAAAGAGCTCTCTGGCTGAGAATTCTAAATTCCCTTCCCTAAACTGCAAACCCCAGGATTCCACAAGATGTTGAAAGTGGAATAATAGCACTATAACAGTGTAGGACGGAAAGTCTCCAAAGTTGTCATCCAGTGCGCAAACCACTACACAATGCTGGTTCTCTTAGGATCAACTTTTTGTTCCTCTATTATGTTTTTGGTAATGTTGTCACAGCACTTGCTTTTCCTCACCTACATTCCTTGCATTTACTATGTTTTGATTTGTGAGTCATAACTGGAATTAACACAGGCTTCGTTTGAAAATCTGGTTGCGGAAGCACTTATCTCTAAGGGAACCCTGTAGTGAGAGGAAAAATGGCTTGATCATAACATTCCTCCTAATGCCTAATTTGGTGTGTAGGGGGAAAGCTTGACCATTGCTATTGATTTTTTTTTTTCAGTGAGGAATCCCTGGGAAGCTTCCAAAGACATTCCCCTGTCCTAGCTTCAGAGCTGGCCCTACCATTAGACAGAATGGGGTGGGAAAATATCTGGGGTGTCACAAAAGGATCACTGATTATTAGTAGATTTTCATGTCCAGGGGTGGAGAGAGTTAACTGTGGGATTTTCTGCCTCAAGTTTCAGGAATAACCTGACTGGCTTTAGGTACTATTTATTTTTCCTTGGGTGACTGGGGAAGGCGTACTTGCCTCAGGCATCAACATATCTTCCCTTGGTAGTCTTGACAATGCTGCTTTGGAGAATAGAGGACTGCCACAGTGTCACCCCAGGATTTCTATCTCTTTAAGAAGCCTGCCAAGTTTGACTTTTTCTGAACAGAGGTCTGCAGGACCTAAAAGTATGAGAACAATTTGTTTTTGGTTTCTCATCAACCTAGATTAACCAACAGGAAAGGGCCTTTCCGCACTACATGGTTGTAATGCTATTGTCCCAGTTTCAACCTCCTGTGGAATTCTAAGGTTTGTAGTTTCCTGAGGCCAAAGAGCTCTCTGGCTGAGAATTCTAAATGCCCCTCCCAAAACTGCAAACCCCAGGATTCCATGGGATGTTGAAAGTGAAATAATAGCACTATAACAGTGTAGTGCAGAAAGGCCCAGAGACACTCCACCCTTTATATAATTGGGAAGGGGTTGCTTGTCAAATACTTGCTAGCTTGTGCTGATGTGGAAGAAGGAAGCCTTGAAATCTGGATACCTAAAGGAACACAATTTTTGCTTCTGTCACGATGTCAAAGGAAAAGAAAAAGCACACAGTCAAAACTATGAGAAACATTAATTAATTAAATTATTCTCAGATGCAAGGGGAAGTGAATTGGCTTGTATATGGTAAACACATCCCTTGGGTCAGCACTTGGAAAAATTATTTTTTGCATGACAAATCCCAGAATCCCTCAACAATCATGGTCATGGTCTAAGAGATTATAGGAGTTGTAGTATATAAGAGTAACTCCCTTCAGTATCTCCATGGGTTTTTTCAGTGGCATATCTAGGCTTAGCAGCGCCTGTGGCAAGAGTGGACTGCCGCTGCTGCCCCCTCAAGCGGCCCAAGAAGGACGGGGGTGGTGAGCAGACACGGGGGATGGAGGGCAGGCATGGAGGGGTGGGGGGGTGGCAAGCAAGAGTGGAGGAGGTGGTGAGTGGGCACAGAGGGGTGGTGAGTAGTCGTGAGGAGTGGAGAATGGTGGCGGGGGAAGGAGGGGCATGGGGGGTTAGTAGGCATGGGGAGACAGTGAGTAGGCATGGGAGGCAGTGCCCCCCTGAGGAATGGCACCCAGGATATGCACCCCAGTTGCCTCACCCTAGATATACCTCTGGGTTGTTTTTTTAATACAATTGAGGAGCACCTTATCTTATATTTATAGACGAATGGTTGATTTTCTAGTTGCTTATTAGAGAAACATTATATGAGTCCAAAAGTCTTCCATGCAAAAAATGGAGCAGGATTTCTCCACAGTTCTTTCACAGGTCTTGAGTAAAATGAGTGGGTCAAAATTACAAGGAAACAGGATTTGGTTAAATGTTAGGAAGGACTTCTGGTATGGTAAGAGCTGTTTGTCTATTGAATAGACTTGCTCAGGAGATCATGGACTCTTCTTTACTAGTCACATTTAAGCTCAACCTGGAGAGTCAGATGTCAAGCAATACTGATAGGCTTTTTTTATGTTATAGTGGATCTCTCTCTCTCTCTCTATCTGCACACATTTACACATTCTCTACATGTAGATGCAGATGTATCTCTGTGTATTTATTTTGCTTTAGCTGTGTGATTTTCTTTAGAACTTTCTCTTAGCACATATAATTGTATGTAGTTTTGTTGTCTGTAAAATAGTGCTGGTCTCTAACTGCATTGAAATTTCATAGCTGGCCAATGTTGTTGCATTGGCCAGATAGCGTAGACTAGTAGGTCTCAAAGATCGCTTTCCCACTCTGTGATTTTATGGAAAAGTCATACATAAGTCAAGGAGCCAGATGTAATAAAAGTATTGTGTCATGTTTTGCACTGCACCTGAACGTTATTGGTTTTTGTCTACACAGGGACCATCTGGAGAAGTTAGGAGCTCTGGCTCTCTAGTTAAGCCTTATTGTAGGCTATGGCATGGATCTAGGAGGTGAACAGGCACCATTTCTCCCTCAGTGAATCTGCCTCTTTTCCAGAAGCCTGTGTGTCCAGAAAGGAGACAGAACTACTGAATGGTGCCCATTCACCTCCTAGATCCATAATATAGGTCATTTCCGCACTACACTGTTCTAATGCTATTAGTCCACTTTCAACATCCTGTGGAATTCTGGCATTTGCAGTTTACTGAGGCCAAAGAGTTCTCTGGCTGAGAATTCTAAATGCCCCTCCCTAAACTGCAAACCCCAGAATTTCATAGAATGTTGAAAGCTGAATAGTAGCACTATAACAATGTAGTGTAGAAAGGCCTTGAGTATTTTTTGCCTAAGAAAACCCTAGGGCATGTGGGGTCACTATAAATCGACAGGCAACTTGAAGACAAATGCACACACATTCATGAAACATTCAAGAGGCATCTAAAATGCCTCCCTATGATTTTTTGCTTAGAATTTAAGGCAACACTAAGGAGCTCCAGATGAAGTGTATGGGGAGGGGTGTGCAGAAAGGTGATGAAGCCAGTACAATAATTGTATTGTATAGTCTTCATCACTTCTATTAATTAAATGCCTCTACACTCTTACACTTCCCTTTGAACAGATCACAAGATTGGAAAATGGGTTCTTTGATTCTAATGTGAACAATAATTTAAAGCCACAGGAGGACTGAACCTTAAGTTATGGTAGAGAGAGAGTAACTCTCAGGAAGAAATATAGTTTAATGGCTTGCATCTTAATCATGTATGTATAAACATTGCACAGCCAAATGGCTTTCAACTTAATTGCACCCTATTTTTGTTTCAACAAATCATTCTATTTCTGTAATGATTGTCGGTAAATTACGATCTCTTTAGAACTGGGATGCCAGAAGACCTTAGGAAGTCCCTGAGTTAAAACACCCATCACTTCAAAATGCGATAAAACAGGCCGCTGCAGAAACCCATTACTATTTTTTAAAAGAAATATATTAACAAAGGCAAAAAGCTTACGATAGCAAAAATATATATACTGTTTTAGAAAAAGTCAAGCTTGAAAGATAAACTTGTTTTACTTAAAAAAAAAAAAACAACCCAAAGAGAATGAAACTAATTAGTTGGAAAAGAGTTTAGGAAATGAAGAAAAAAGTATGAAGAACTTGGTCAGATCACACTATGATCAGTGTCTAGTTGAGGGTACAGTTTCCAACAACCCTCTGTTGCTGCGTGACCTTTGCATCTGGTACGCAGAGATGGACTGTCCTTAGATACGTAGGTTCCATATTGGCTGACAGACTTATACATGGCTAACTGCAGTAAATGTGCTCCTTTTCGTGTCTTTTTTTTTCTTTCCACAAAAAGTCTGTTAAAGATATAAACACTACAATTGGAATCTTATTCGTAGTCTCAATCAGAGTTGGACCAATTCAATGTGTTGTTGAATAGACTGAGGCCTATTTATCTATCTAGATTATAGACTAGACAAGAGCTTTCCAAACTTTTCATGTTGGTGACACACTTTTTAAACATGCATCATTTTGCGACACAGTAATTCAGTAAGTGGAGGCAGCCCCTCCACCTGGACCTGGCCCTCTGCCGCCCTCGTTGGGGTCTTCCTCAGCCCAGAGTGGTGGTGGCAGGAGAGGCAGTCTCTCTCTCTATGGGCCTGGCCCACTGCTGCCCTCACTGGAGTCCTCCTTGGCCCAGGGCAGCAGTGGTGGCAGAAGCAACCCCTGACCTGGTCTGGCCCAACATGGCAGCCCCTCCACCCTTTATGTTCATGCAACGCACCTACACATTGCAACTGACACACTAACGTGTTGCAACACACAGTTTGGAAAGCTCTGGACTAGACTGATTATAAATGGCTCTTCATGGCTCAAACAACATACCCTCCAACTTTCCCCGTTTGGCAGGGACAGTCCCCATTGATCTTCTTTCGTCTCACTTTTCAGCTGCCTTTACAATGTCCCAGTTTCTCTCCCCCACTCCCACTTTCTCCCCTTGTTCTCCACTTACTTCAGTTGCTGCAAATTTGGTTTGCGCTCAATTAACTCAGCAGGGGCAGAGGTGAAGAGGTGCAGAGTTTTAGTAGATTCTCTTCACCTTACTTTAATTGCTGCCAACTGAGCTCAAAGTGCAGCCTCTGGTGGGTGGTCCTGGGAGCCTCCACCTCTAAAAAGTTTCCCCTCAAAGACATATTGTGTCTCTTTTGTAGACAATGTTGACAAATATACACAATACAGAGCTGGATGGACCAATAATCTGACTTAGAACATGGTAGCTTAATATGTTCCACATGCCTATCAGTTGGAGGAGAGTTGGGCTACAAATAATGATAGAAATCTTAAATATTTCATTCTTATAGTCAAGGACAAATAATCTTGCCGTTTTTCTCACTGCTCAAAGGAAGTCTCTGAAAACTGCAGTTTTGCGGGGACTCATTCTTCCCAAAAATGGAGCTTGGTGAGGAAATTATGTTTTCTATGTGGAAATCTTGCTTTCTGCACAGAAAGTGCTGTTTTCTACCCAGCCCACCGCACATTTATTTTTCATGCAGAATTAGTTCTGAACTGTGAGGATGCCTGACTCTGTCAGCATTCTCCTTTTCAGAGTTTCCCTACATTTAGGAAATCGATCTGAGATCCTGCATTGTCAGACGTAACTGTAGCGATGGGGCTCCATCACCAATGCCACTGCCCCCCCCCAAAAAAAACCCTACATCTCAAATTAGGCCATGTCCACCACCAAGGGGTTTGTGAGGCACTGCAGATTGGAGTTCTGGGGAATGGTAACTGCCGTGGTATTCTACTTGTGGGGCTTATTGAGACAGGCAGGGTCCTGCTGCAGCCACTTCTTTCAGTGCATCCTGCTACCAAGAGAGCCCTGCAGTCATCATTCCCAAGCATTCTGATCTGAAACCCTTTGGAATTCTTTGGTTGAGACACTGGCAATTTCCACACTGGACTGTTATAGTGCGATGATTCCACTTTTGACATCCTATGGAATCCTGGGTTTTGTAGTTTTGGGAGGGGCTGGCCGGCCCCTCCCAAAACTGCAGACTCCAGGATTCCATAGGATGTTGTGAGTGGAATCATTGCGCTATAAGAGTGTAGTGCAGAAACGGCCACTGTCTGGCTTAAGAGGTAGGCTTGTGGAGGATCATGTTTGGTCATAAACAAGGGTAAACATGAATCTCAAAAGCTGTGAGATAGTAAGTCCTGCTTTCATAAATACTGAACAGGATACGAGCCCACATTTTTCATTTATCATTTAGCTATTCTTGAATGTTCTTTCCATCTGCTGAACCCCCTCCCCACCACTAAGGTCAGTTAATTCAGCACTGCTTTGAAGTCTCATGGAATGATTGGATCAAGGCTCGCTATTTTCCAGTGAAATCATCCTGAAGAAAGCAAGAGTTGTAAACAATCAACAAACAATTTAGTCAGGACTAATCTTACCAAAGGTGAATTGATGTCTGTCGGACATTTGGATTAATTGCAGTCTGAACACTATTATTTTTGTGACTGATCAAACACCTCAGAACTGAAGACAGACACATCTCTGCCTTGCCTTCATGACTGGATGATTTATATTAGCGATGTGTGAGGTAAGCAAGGGAAGAAATATAAATTATCCTGGTTCATCACATTCACTTATTTTAATATTTCCCACATGTTACTATGACAACATTCAAGGCGTACATATTTTAATTTTACTGGCGCAAGGGAAAGCTTGTCAAAGTTGCAGAGTTCCCTTGATTTTATGGCTGAATGCAATGTCTAATGTACATTATAAATCTTCTCAGAAAAATATGCAGGTTGAGGGGCTTTCATCGCAAGCAGCTCTCCTGGCAACCTTGATGATTTTTTAATATGTGCAGCTGAAGTTTAAAGGATACTTTAAAGCCCTCTTGATGCTAACACAGAACCTCAGATGAGGGGCAAGGGATTCTGGCGCACAACAAGCTGCAACTGTGACAACAACAGCTGAAAGTGTTGGGCTGTAAAACACCTTGTTAAAGCTCTTAACTTTGTTATGTGCATTCAACAAACCCATGCAGTCTATGCAAATTAAGAATTTTCTGTTAATTAGCAGAAGGTTCCATGACATCACATGGTTGCCTTTTGAAGAAATTTTTGAATGCTGAGTCCAAATTGTACATATCATGTTATCATTTCAAACTGGGGGGGGTAGTATCATTAATATTTGCTTGTGGGGGGAAGTATTTTATTAAATCAATCAACAGCTAGTTTTAAAATGGTGTTTTCCAAGCTTTCTGTCTTTAGGGAACAATTTCTCTATTAATCTCTTGACTAAAGATTGCCTGTTCCTCCAGTGCAGGTCCTTCATGTGTTAGGATTCTCTGATTTTAGAATACACCCACTCAGTTCACACAACCAGGTTCCTTGGACCCAGACATCACCCACTGTAAACAGAATGCTCCATAAGTTTTAGACAATGGTAACTGGTGGCGTTGATGTCCTTAAGGTGGTAGATTTGCTCTGAATTTTGTCTCAACTTTTAAGGAACAATCTGAAGTGCTGAACCTGTTTCTGGGTTAGATTCAGCACTACAGATAGTTCTGTTAAAGTTCACAAATGACATATATAGATGATTTGCTGACCTACTGACATGAGATTCACTTCTCCATCCCCCAGACAAGGCATGGTCTAGAAGATACAGGTTGACAACAGTGGGTATTACATGCTTGGTGGAGGTGTCCATTCAAGTGCTTGGGGCTGAAGGAAAGAAAAAGTCATTATGAAAAAGATGAACCATAAAATATTCACACCTAAAATCACATCGTTCCAGCTCGCCCACCCACTAAGAAAATATCGTCTAATCATACCATTGAGGAAAGTGAGGCAACCTCCTTGGGTAGCTGATGCTGGGGAATGGAGCAGCAGCAGCTCTTCCAGGATTTATTCTAAGTTTCTGCACAGGAACTAAGGGAACTGGTACCAAGGAGATACTTTTCTCTATCTGGTTGACAGCAAGTGCTATTTTGAATGTCCCTGGAGTACATCACAGAAAGTGACAGACTCATCCTCATTAAGACTCTGACTGTTATCTCTGAGCTCCTAAAGAGATAGTTTAAACTATTATGGGGTCTTTAGATGCAGTGGAACACATTGCCCTGTTGCCAATTTATAGTAAGATTCAACTGCCAGCTCAGTTGAGTAGCATATGTGGCACTGAAGAAGGGGCGTTATCTCATCTCTTAATTCAGGCAGCAAAATATCTTTGACTGGGCCTATGTCCAGTGATATCAAATTTATAAACAAGTATGAAACTGATCATGGTTATGCTACATTATGGATACATAAATTAGACATCACTGGACACAGGGCAGTAAAAGACATTGGCAGAAATTCTAAACATTGTCTATGAAAATGGGTAAGCACAGTACAGAAGACAGCTCAGTTATTAAAATTAAAACAAGATAGTAAGATTCACAGTGTCATAGCTAAAAAGTTCTCCTCAAGGTGTGATCCTCAGAAATGCTACTAAGAATATTTGACATGGAGGGGAGAAAGAGAGAAATGGGAGACACAGCAAGCATTTAAACAAACAAAAACTCGAATCGCATCGTTAAAACTAAGTTTAATATTTATCTTTATTTTCAGAATTGGTCCTAATGAGGTATACTAGTATTTAAAAGTGAGTATATCTGAGGGTTAGCTTAATAGCTTGCCCATATATTGTTAAAAGTATAATGTTAAGAATGAATGTAACAGCCTGCTAAAGCCATCCATAATGAATGTTCTGGAGCTTTCCAAGCTCTGCATCAATTATAGGCAACAGTCCTTTATGCTCATCCATATTTTGTCAGTTTGTGCACATTTTGTCACTTCTATTTGAAACTTGAATCTACTGTTAGTAGAACTACTGAATCATTGGAATTTACCTGTTTATTCAACAGGTCTACTCTAGTTGAGATGAACAAATAGAATCTGAGTCAGCAACATTAGGTTCTCTGAAGTGGCATCAATGGGAAAGGGTGCAGAGTACACTTAACTTTCTCCAGCTGAAATCAATGGAATTTAAATGAGCGTAACATTGCTCAAGTTGAGCAGAGTGCTTCACTTCAGCTGGACTGTGCTTGCAAATTGAGCAAATAAGTTACAGCTTTCTGGCTTATGATCCATTTTTCAAATTGCCTTCATTGCAAAAACAGATGTTTACCTCTTCAGAAGTCACAGGTAGTTTGAAGTGGACATGCCATTCCAGAGACTATAGACTGTAGTGTGCTTAAACTGTGCCAGTCTAGTGAGTTGCAACATTTGGAACAGATGCTCCCTTAGTAGCAATGAATTGTCTTTTGCACATAGGAAGGCATATGTTTTTCACTTGAGTTTGAAGCAGAGTGTCCTAAAGAAGTCCCAAAAATAAAATCATTTCCTATAGTTAGATATTCCCACCGCTTTACAGAAAACTCTTTGTAGATCCCAAAATCTATATTATGGCAATATCTTTAATAGATCAAGCCCAAAGGCCCCAAAATCTGTAGATGTCATTGCTAAGAAGAAGCAAAGTCTTGCTTTCACACTACTGTATGAAGCAAATCACTATTTTGTTCAATTGTGTACATTACTGAAACCAACAAATGCTTTGATTTTACTTTCCCCCCTTTCTCGTTCCTTTCTTTAGACTAAAACCGTTTTATAGCTATAGACTTTTTTTCAATCATTATGTTCTGAAAGCAGGAAGGAAAATGCATACAGAAAGTGCATTAGATTTTTCCATTGTCTAGATCTTAATGTTGCACATGTCTCTGTTCAAAAGGGTCTTAAAAACCATATGGCACAGTCCCCTAATGAAAAAGCAGTTGTGTGTATGTATGTTTGTGCCTGCCTGGTCATCTCTGGGAGCCTCTTTTGGCTTGGTCCCTCACAGTCATGTTTTGCATTGCCATCAATTCAATAAACTTCAGATGGTGTGGGGGTCCACAAGGTTCTCATTCCAGCCACGTCTTCCAAGACCATATTGTCCTAGTTTTCCATTGTTATTATTTTGTTCTGAGTTCTTCAAGGCATCCAAGGGCCCTTTGTCTGTTATGGGTGGTGCAAAAATTGAAACACCAAAAATGTCTTTAGGCAGTGTCCAGTTTTATAATAGGGCCTTTGTGGCAGAGTGAATTACGCTCACTGTGACCAGTCAACTTGCTGGAATGGAGCTCAAAGAAGAGTGAACAAACACTGTTGCCATTTGGGGAAACAGCATGGTGTGCTGTTGAGACCATTAATAGTACTGAAATGATTTAGGGGCTGTGCAAACACCACTGAACTGTCTTGGTGGACTCATAAACCATATGAAGTGTGAGATCATGACCAAGGCCGTATTGAACTGCCCTTTATTGTTGATGGTGGCTGGCATGGCCTGATGGAAACAGACTGCTATTGCTTCATGTCCCACTGGACAATTCATCTTGTTTGAATAGGATGGTACCAAACACTTGTTGAGATCACCCAGATCTTAAATTCATTGGCAGATGGTACATAGCTCACATTCGGACACATCTGTGAATGCAAGGATAATTACACTTTACTTTTGTGCAGAACTAGGGCCATTTCCACACAATGGGGTTAAACCACTTTTGGGACAGCACAGCAGTGGTTGGCAGATCATGCTTCTGCATGATGTCATTACCAGTCTGCCACCATCCCATCCCCAAGCATTGTGCTGGTGCATTTTTCACAAAATGGAAAAAATCTGTTTTGCAGTTACCATTGCGTAGTTCTCCCGTTTCTTCCCCCCATGTGGAAACTGTGGAAGTGCAATGGCAACACTTCCTTCTACAATACAGCATGGAAAGGTGCCCAGCTATGCTGCAGAAGGAAGAGGCAATGCCATCTCAGTCCTTCCAAAAGGACCCAGTGAGGTGCAGAAGGGAGCATCGCTGACATGCTCTCTTCTGGAACCGAGATTGCAGCACAATGATGCAAAAAAGTGTTGTCATGTGGAAATGGCCTAGGCTAGTATGATCTCTATTTTATGCTTCCAGTTACCTCAAGTCTACCAACTGGAAGCATATGCCAGAGAAGGAAGCATATACTAGGAACTAAGCAATTAAGTACCTCTAGCAAGAAATACAATGACAGATACCATGAATTCTCCAAAAGACAAATAAATGGATGCTAAAGCAAATGAAGTTTGAGCTTTCCCTAGAAGCCAAAATGACTAAACTAGGGCTATTATACTTTGGACACATCATGCAATGACAAGATTCATTGGAAAAGAGAATAATGCTTGGAATAGAGGAGGGCAATAGGAAAAGAGGAAGACCACATTACAGATGGGTTGGTTGCCATGAGTCTGCAGGATCTGTGCAGGGCTAGTGATCATCGGCAATGATTGGGGCTCAGGTCTCTCATTCAAAGTTTCCCTATAAGTCAAAGCAAAGAACAACTACGTCAAGCAAGGGAATGGAGGATGGGAATTCACTTGGCTCCTCTTTTAAAGTTATCTTGCTGAACTCTGAACTTTTGAATGAATGAATGAATGAATGAATGAATGAAACAAAGCTCAGTTACCATTCAAAATGTGACATTGTCCAAATTTAAGAAACAGTTTTCCAATCAAATGAATGCAAAAATGTGTATATTGTGGGAAAGATCACACTCAAGTGAAAATAATGTTTAAAAGTCAATTGTACTAGGAAAAATTGTTTGCAAAAATATGTATGTTCAACAAAAGTTTGCACAAAAATGTAAGTCAGGCCTTTTCCACACAGGATTTTTGAAACGGCGCAGTCCGTCCTTCAAGGAGGAGGTCTGCACCTCGGACTGGACTACTTAAGGTAGATCTGCACCTCAGTCCGGTCCGGAACAACCCCAAGTGGTCCTCCAGTATGCTTTTGAAAGACCTGATTTTTCCGGTCTTTCAAAAGCATGCAGCGCATCACTATGAGCTGCTCCTTTATGTAGATTTGCAGGCTCGCACCAATGCAAATCTGCGATCTGCCTGGGGGCGGGCTTTAGGCTGGCGAGCTTCAGCGGTTGGTCAAGACCCTTGACCAACCAGAAGCCGCCATTTGGGATGCTGGAGCAGTGCGTATTGACGAGCGCGCACTGCTCTGGAGCGCCGTGGACCGGACCGGGGAGCCGAAAGGTCCGGTGAGTAGCGGCATGAGGCGATTCCCTCACCCAGTGTGGAAAAGGCCTTAGGTAAAATGTATAGAAAGATGCAAGTTGTGTAGACAAATGCCCATGCATACTTTTTAGAAAAAGATCCCCGAAGTTCTGGATGAAATAAATTTAAAATTGGTAAAACAACTGTCAAAATTTGGGATGAATTAAATTTAAGACCAAAAATAGTGTCATCAGAGAGTTTGTGACAATCCCAGCTTAACATTAGAAAAATGAGAAACTGAGGGAAACTGAAGTGGAAAATGTAATTTCCTCCTACGCTAAGAAAATGCTTGGCCCCCAAATTTGTGATCATTATTAGAATAATGCTCGTGTGTCCTTAAACACAAAAATCCAGCCTAGGATTTTTCTCAAGTCTCATTTTTCCCAACAGTATAATTTGGATTTGGACAAGGCTTTTTCAGTTGTTGCTGTTGTTAAGTAACCAGGAGTCAAAAACCTTTGTCGACCTATTGAAAATCACTCAGAATTCTACCAAGAGATCCAGGTGTGCTTTCTGTCTATTCCTGAGCTATATTATTCATTTATTTTATTCATTTATATCCCATCCTATTCCCATTATTGGGACTCCAGGTAGCTTGAAACTTATTAGAAACACTACATTTAAAAACTATACTAAAACATCTGTAGAAAAAGTATAAATATAAAAATTGTTTTTATAAATTGTTTAACATTAAGATTCATTAAAAAAACACAAAAAATCAACCAAATGGCCTGGCACAGCACTAAAAGCCCATTACAGTCAGTTTCCGAAAGCCTGATGGAATAAGAATGTTTTTTCTTGCCAGTGGAGGGACAGCAAGGAGGGAAGGAGAGTTGTTGCTAAACCAGCCTATTCTTGGGCTCCTGTGCATTCAGTCTGTACTAGAGATGTTATTCTTATTATGCATAGAAAACAATTTTTTTCTGCATACGAAGCAGCAGAAATATTATTTTCTATGCAGAAATATTATTTTATATTATTTTATTTATTTTGTTTTATATTACATTACTGTATATTTACTTATATTATTTTATTTTATTATTATACTATTTTATATTATTTTCTGCACAGAAAAACTGCTTCCTGGGCAGAAAATGCGATTTTCTATGAAAATCAACCAACTACTGTAATTGGGAATATATTCTACAAATTTTGTGCAGAATATATTCCCAGTTACAGCATTTCCTGCAGAAGAAACAGCCTTTTCTGTGCAGCAAAATTATATTTCTCTGAAGAAATATAGAAATATTATTTTCTGCACAGAAAATGTTTCCTATGCAGAAAATGCTGTTCTCTGCAGAAAACAACCACATGTGAATTTTGCACAGAATAAGTTCCAAATTATGAAGAGTCTTGTTAGTCCAGGATTCTTCTCATCAGGATTTTTTTTTTGGACTCTCTTTCCAAATATGACAACTTTTCAAATATGTTTGAATATTCTTTCCATCTCTAGTCTGTACAGCCAAGAGGAGGGATGGACTATGAAAAAGTAATGATAAGGTACAAATATGCTAGCAGACTTGCTCACCTCAGGCTGTATGAGGAATCTTTTTCAGTTGAAATTTTATAATTTGGGGTTGTGGTACACTGAGTGGTACAAGAATGGGAAACACACTTGAGTCCCGGGAAACATCCAGTACACATAGATTGCTTACCCTTTCTTGTTATGTGTCCTGAAGTCAACCACAACTTAATAGCAACCCTAATGGAGAGTTTTCTTGACAAGATTTATTCAGAGGAAGTTTGCAGTTGCCCTCATGCAAGGCAGAGAGAACATTTGATTTGCCCAGCCCCTCCGGAAGGTTTCAGTAGTTGAGCAGGGATTCAGACCCAGGTCTCCCAGTATCCTAGTCCAGCACTCAAACCAGTACAGCACCCTGGCTCTCTTTCTGACCCCTTTTCTACAATAATACCCAATTAATGACTAATTTATCACATGGCGGGCACTCATAGACAGAACTGTGGACAAATACAAAGGAAAGCCTCCCTTCCTCGTGAGCATGCAGTGAGCTGAAAAGGTGGTGGATAAAGGTATGCATGAATTTTTAAACATGCATTTATTTGGCCATTGTTCATTCATAAAAGGGCAACACATTAATCAACACCATCCCATATCTAACATTACATTAAGCTCTCAACTTCAGACATAACCAGCAATGTTCACAAACATATTTTCTTTTCAAAGCTGAAGAGAATAAAGCCACTGAGAGAGGGAAATAAATAATGGTCATTTCCACACTACACTATTATAGTGTTGTTATTCCACTTTCAACATCCTATGGAATCCTGAGGCTTGCAGTTTAGGGATGGGCATTTAGAAATCTCAGCTGGAGAGCTCTTTGGCCTCAGTAAACTACAAACCCCAGAATTCCACAGGATGTTGAAAGTAGAATAATAGCACTATAACAGTGTAGTGTGGAAATGATCTTGGAATGATCTTGTCAGCCACTACTCCTGCCTAGTCTACTTGACATCTAGCACATTGACTCTATGTCTCTCAACAATGTAAGGTTCAAAAAAGTGTATCCTTCCCTCTGTACTTGAAACAATCTCTACATTTTCCTGAAAATTAAAGAAATGAATATGGTACTTATTACTCAGAACTGGCAGATCAGGTTGCAATTAGGGGAGAGCAAAAATTAGCAGCAAAATTAGCGTGAATCACCCTTCCTCTGTGGAACATCTTTTTTTAAAAAATAACAAATTGGAGGACTACCATCTATATTAAAAGATATAAACAAACTTAAATGGTCTGTCGTGAAACACTCGATGGACCTGTCCAAGAACAATCTTGATTTTCTTTCGTTGGTACAGTCAAAGCAGGGTGATCAAATATGAGAGCACAACATGGCCTGTAGGTGTCTCCATTTTCCTAAGTGTTTCTAATAAAAATGATCACATCCGTGTCTAGAAGCAAGGCATCTCTGTCAGTCAGACAGTTGGGGCCTCACAGTAAATAAACTCACAGTTTATTTGTTTTCCTGTACAAGGTGTTATGACATTTGAATATAACCTTTATTGCAGAAAGTGTCCTTGCTCTTTGGCTTCCTTGACTGCTGTATGGTATTTAGCCATGTATGATGAACTTATGCAGCAGGAAAGAAAGGTTAAGACTAGATGAAATATGCTGTCAGTTTTCTTCAATATTTACAAGGATTTCAGACGGAAGGGAGAAAATTATTGTTTACTTTAAGAGTATAAAGAATTACATGTCTCAGCCTTAATTCCTCTGTATCATGCAGGAATGTGCAGTCATCACACCACATTTGACAACCCAGTTACTACTATGCTTCCTCAGGCTTACCTTTCATACAGGTCTTTCCCAACCCTGTGAGCCCACTTACCTCAGAATAAACCTCATTGAGATGAATGGGCATGTATTAGTGTGCATGTATAGCATTGCATTGTTAGGAACTCTTATCAGCTGAATCTTGAGGTTTAGCTACAGCAAGGGCAAGAGCATTGCTCCCCCAGAAAAGATTTCTGCCCCCATAAAATATTCCTTCACTTCCCAAATTTCTAGCATCACTGGAACTTAAAATTTCAGTTGAGAAATTAGAAATACAGTTGAGGCATCCAAAGCAAAAAGTAAGTTTTAGTTTAGGCATCCAAAGTAAAATAGCAGCAAAGTGACTAAGGGAATGTGAACAAAGTTCTAGGTGTTCTAGGTGTTCTAGAACTAACAGAGTTCTAGGTGTGAAATCTCTGTAATGGGGACTGAAGGAAAATGTCACTGGAGGCAGAATTCTTATGTGGTTGATCAATAATCTTATTCCCCCATTCCCTCAGTGATATACCCATGGCCTGCCTAGTGATGAAACCCCTTTGTGTTGCCATTTACAGAATTCTGGAGGCTATACAGTAGTCCCCCCTTATCCATGGAGGATCTCCCTTATCCATGGAGGATACATTCCAAGACCTTCCGATCCCTGTGGATGTCTGAAATCTCAGATAGTAATGAACCCTATAGTAATGAATAGTCATGAAGCCTCTCTATGATCCCTGTAAAGCTAGAGGGATACTTCCACTGATGACAGAGCTGTTTCCTGTGGTGATGTTGGCAGAGAAGTGGTTAAAATGAGAGCTGGCTAGGCAGGCAGGCAAAGTGTGGATGTCAGAACTCAGAGCAGGCTGTATGGGTGTCATCGCATGAATGCTAGAGGACAGCTTGGAACACAGATGGGAGGGAAGAAGGTGAGAGGTTGATCATGAGTAACTACAAGCCATGGATAAGAGTTGAGGGGAACTACTATACTACTACACTAAACTCTACTGAGTCCATTAGAGCTCTAAGATTAGAGCTCTCACATTTCCTGGAGAAGCTCTTCTCCGTGTCCCACCACCTTCTCAGACTCTTTTGGTGGGATCAAGAGATAGGGCCTTTGGGACAGACTTTGGGAGGTCAGGATGGATCTATCCTTCTTGTCCTTTCACTAGCAAATAAACAGTCTTAGGCTTTCAGAAGCTGACTGGGATGGGCTTCTCATGGTGTGTGGTGCTGTTATGTGGTTTGCATATAGTCTATTAATGAACTTTTAATGTTCTTGACTTTATAAATTCTTTAATTGTTTTTAAAAATGATTCTTTTATTTATTTAGTATTTCATTGGTATCATTTGTAAATAAGGTGTAAACTGCCTTGAGTCTCATTATTGGGTGGAAGGTGGGATATAGTTGATGATGGTGATGATGATAATACAAACACTCAAATTGCATTGGTTATTAATAAGTCTCACTGTGGCCTTATGGGAGCTGAGGGTATTCTCTAGAACACTTTCCCAAATTCTCTACAGCACACAAGATGTGATGTGATGTGATGATTCTGCATCTGGCTATGGGGACATAGTCAGATGCTTTTCCAATTCTCCCTCCACTATCCATCAGGAATGGAATGCGGGGGGGGGGCTGCAGCACTTCTAGAGTAAGTCTGGAGTCTGGTGAATGGCTAGATGTAGTGTTGTTGTTGTTGTCATCATAATCATCATTATCATTATTTATATCCTGCTTTTTGACCAACAGTGGGCCTCAAAGCAGCTTACATATTAAAATAATATAATTTAAAAACATTTAAATAGTGTGTATTACAAAAGGATTGAACTATAAAAGAATTCAAACAGCTAAAAAGAGATTAAAAAGGAATTAAAATTAAAACCAAACAGAGCCCCCTAGCATGTTCTACATTAAATTCTACATTAAAATGCCTGCCTGAATAAAAAGATCTTTGCCTGCTTCTGGAAGAACAACAAGGAGGAGCATTCTGATCTGCCCGGAAAGGGAGTTCCAGAATCTAGGGACAGCCACTGAGAAGTCTCCACCAACTGCACTTGTGATAGTGGTGGGACTGAGAGAGGGGCTTCTCTTGATGATCTCAGAGGCTGGGCCAGTTCATACAGGGAGATACGGTTTGTCAAGTGGCCTGGACCTGAGCCACTTACTGCTTTATTGGTTATAACCAGCACTTTGAATTATGCCCAGAAACAAACTGGCAGCCAATGGAGTGGTTTCAACAGGAGCATGGTACGGTCTCTATAACTAGCCTCAGTTAACAGTTTGGCTGCAGCTCTTTGAACCAGCTGAAATTTCCCAACACTCTTCAAAGGCAGCCCCATGTAGAGCATGTCACAGTAGTCCAAATGAGACGGAAATAAGGTTTGTACCATCATGGCAGATCTGACATCTTAAGGAACAGGCATAGTTGGAGGACAAGCTATAAATGTACAAAAGCGCTTCTGGCCACTACAGCAACCTGGGATTCCAAGTTCAAAGCTGAGTCTAGGAGTACATGCAAACTGAAAACCTGTGTCTTCAGGGGAATGTAACCCCATCTAGAGCAGGTTGAATCCCTATTCCCTGATCTGCCTTTCGACTGACCAGGAATACCTTTCTGCCTTATCTGGATTAAGTTTCAATTTGTTTGCCCTCATCCAACCCATTATTGACGACAAAGGTTTAGGACCAAAACAGGCTTCTTAAATTGGGGTGGAAAGGAGTAGTTCCACATGTGAAAAGTACTATGCTACATTAAACAACACAGGATACTGGCTAGTTTGTGTCCTTAAAAGTATATTGTATGCGTGGGGCATTGGTTATGTTCAACAGTACTTTGAATAAGATCTCTATGGTAGAACATAATCTGGCTAGCCTTAGTGAGAAATGCAATACTAAACAGGTCAGTGGACCTTCTACAGATGCAGCTGAGTTCCTTTGGCCAAGGCCAACTAAAGACATTTTAATGTCTGAGACAGAGAGAGGAAATGAAGTGCATCTGCACAAGTGTGCACATGCACACATACACAGCATCCATGCAGCAACCCATGGTGCCATTTCAATCCAATCAAATTTGGAGCCTGCTAAGCCAGTCAAATTGTTTTGCACATGAGATGGATCGTCTCAGAAGCACATCTTCGAAGCCATGGGAGTTGTTTAAAGTGAGAAATGAAATAGGAGACATTTTCCTTGTTTCTTGTTAATGACGTAGAACTGGTTGGATCTTTAGGAGAGAATGACCATGCCCTATTAGAATTTGGCATTCAGTGGGGAAGAGAAGGCAAGTGTAGCCAGGCATTCGTCTTAGATTTTAAAAAAGCAGACTTCTGTAAACTGAAGGAGCTGCTGGCTGAAATCCCGTGGTCAAGAATAGTCAAGGAGAAAGGAGTTCAGGAGGCATGGGAGTTCTTTAAAAGGGAGGTACTGAAGGCACAGGCTAAAACTGTGCCATTAAGGAGGAAAAATGGAAGGCATCTGAACAAACCGGAATGGTTGACTAAAGAGCTCTCAGCTGAGCTAAGTATTAAGAAAAACATGTACAGGAAATGGAAGAAGGGGGAAATCACCAAAGAAGATTATAAGCAAGTAGCCAGGAGACGTAGGGAGAAGGTCGGAAAGGCTAAAGCACAGAACGAACTTAGGCTGGCCAGAGACATTAAAAACAATAAAAAGGGCTTTTTAAAATACGTCCGTAGCAAAAGGAAAAAGAAGGAGACGATAGGGTCACTGCGCAAGGAAGATGGTGAATTAATAACAGGAGGAAGAAAAAAGGCAGAACTCCTCAACACCTTCTTCGCCTCAGTTTTTTCCCAAAAGGATAAAAACACGCAACCTGGTGGTTGGGGAGCAGGTGAGGAAGTGGGGGAAATGCAGCACAGAATAGATAGAGAGGTAGTACAGGAATACCTGGCCACACTGGATGAATTCAAGTCCGCAGGGCCAGATGAATTGCATCCTAGGATTTTAAAAGAACTAGCAGAGGTCATTGCGGAACCTCTTGCTATAATCTTTGAAAACTCTTGGCGGACCGGAGAAGTTCCGGCAGACTGGAGGAGGGCAAATGTTGTCCCCATCTTCAAGAAGGGAAAAAAAGAGGACCCAAATAATTATCACCCAGTCAGCCTGACATCAGTACCTGGAAAGATCCTGGAGCGGATCATCAAACAGTCAGTTTCTAATTACTTAGAAAACAATGCCGTAATTACGAAAAGTCAACATGGATTTCTCAAAAATAGGTCATGCCAGACTAATCTTATCTCTTTTTATGATAGAGTTACTTGCTTGATAGATGAAGGGAATGCTGTGGACATAGTATATCTTGATTTCACTAAGGCCTTTGGCAAAGTTCCCCATGACATTCTTGCAAAGAAGCTAGTAAGATGTGGGCTGGACAGGGCTACTGGTAGGTGGATTTGTAACTGGTTGACTGACCGTACCCAAAGAGTGGTCACCAATGGCAGATTCTCATCCTGGAGAGAAGTGACTAGCGGGGTGCCACAGGGTTCTGTCCTGGGCCCGGTGCTGTTCAATATCTTCATTAATGACTTGGATGAAGGAATAGAGGGCACGCTGATCAAATTTGCAGATGACACCAAATTGGGAGGGGTTGCTAATACGCCTGATGACAGGATCAAAATTCAAAAGGACCTGGACAGATTGGAGAGCTGGGCCAAGGCTAACAAAATGAATTTCAACAGAGAGAAATGTAAGGTCCTACACTTAGGCAGAAAAAATGGTATGCAGAAATATAGGATGGGGGACATGTGGCTGGCTAACAGTACGTGTGAAAGAGATTTAGGAGTCTTCATAGACCACAAGCTGGACATGAGTCAGCAGTGTGATGTGGCAGCCAAGAAGGCCAACGCAATTCTTGGTTGCATCAATAGGAGTATGGTGTCTAGATCGAGGGAGGTATTGGTACCACTTTATTCTGCATTGGTTAGACCTCATCTTGAATACTGTGTCCAGTTCTGGGCACCCCAATTCAAGAAGGATATGGATAAGCTGGAGCAGGTCCAGAGGAGGGCAACCAAAATGGTGAGTGGCCTGGAAGCCATGCCCTATGAGGATAGACTTAGAGAGCTGGGTATGTTTAGTCTGCAGAAGAGAAGGTTGAGAGGGGACATGATAGCCATGTTTAAATATTTGAAGGGGTGTCATGTCGAGGAGGGAGTGGGCTTGTTTTCTCCTGCTCTTGAGACCAGGACAAGGAGCAATGGATGCAAGCTGCAGGAGGGGAGATTCCGCCTGAACCTCAGGAGGAATTTCCTGACAGTCAGGGCTGTCCAACAGTGGAATGTGCTGCCACGGAGTGTGG
This sequence comes from Iguana delicatissima, assembly GCA_948472985.1. Classification (NCBI taxonomy): domain Eukaryota; kingdom Metazoa; phylum Chordata; class Lepidosauria; order Squamata; family Iguanidae; genus Iguana; species Iguana delicatissima. The sequence continues at coordinate 511,134 of CAOKZL010000762.1, forward strand.
TGGAGTCTCCTTCTTTGGAGGTTTTTAAGCGAAGGCTGGATGGCCACCTGTCGGGAGTGCTTTGAGGGTTTTCCTGCATGGCAGGGGGTTGGACTGGATGGTCCTTGTGGTCTCTTCCAACTCTACATTTCTATGATTCTATGATTCTATGATTCCTGCCCTTTCAAAACATTCTATATCTGTTGCCCAAGGCAATCAATTCATTCTGCTTAATGGAGGAGCTAGCTCTCACTACAGGATAAGCCCTGCCCTGAAATATGAATTCTAATGTGTGTTTCTGCGTGTGGTTATGAGCAGCATCTCTGCCCCATTTCTTAATTTCTCGTGGTTTTGCTACACGTTGATCTTCTTTGAAGTATCACCTCACTATATAGCCACATCCACTGGTGGATGGTACTAGAATGAACTGCGCTAGAGAAATCTATTGTCCTTTAAAAAAATGCTTGTAAGTTTGGGTTTGACAACCTGGCCAGGTAGCTTCAGTGCACACCTGGGTCTCAGTGTAACTACTCTTTTCCATGTCATTGGGTCAGCGAATCTGGTCTGTGTTTTTACCTAAACTTTCAAACAACTATCCAAGGTACCAAACCTAATTTGGGGGTCAGATTCAGAACCTTGGATAGCTCCTTGAAAGTTTGGACCAAAACCCAGGGCAAATTCACCATCCCTCTGACATGTAAGCTTCCCCTGACATGAAATCCACTTCTGATATGGAAGCCACTAAAATACCTTTTCAGTGCAGAGGAATTATTTTCATGCATGCTGATACTGTGTGAGCCTTTGCATGTGTGCATATCTATGTCCAATGTGTTAAGGGTGTGCTGAATTAACATGCCTTCTGCAGGATGCTCATTGCAGTTCTAATTTTTAAAATGTCCCATTGACATATCTTCAGACATCTACTTGCATAGTAGCTCTCTTTTCATGCATGAGCGTGTGTGTGTGTGTGTGTGTGTGTGTGTGTGAACACTGGATCCAAGTCTGGACACATGTGAATACTTAAGGATGGATTTTACAGCAACAATTTCTATGACGTGCACACCTGCAGGTGTTTGGCCGGGGAGGTCTATCTGGCTCCATGCAGTGTATAAGATGCTTAACTCTGTGGGCTACAAAAGTCTAAGTTTACAGTTCCCATTCAGTTGTGCAATAACAAATAAATTCATCCATAACACTCATAACCACACCATATTCCTCTATGTAAAATTCACTGGCTGTTGTGAAGACATCTCTGTAAAGGTTCCCATGACTCTCATCCTGTCCATGTGAGTCCATTGGCAAATCTTCCCATTTTTCTTTTCTGCAGGAACATGGAAGAAGTGAGGTAACAAATACTAAATCAAGGCTATTTCCTTACTTCCTGAAGTTCATCTGGAATAACGTTGATCTTTCCCAAAATATTTGAATAATTTCTGATACAGGACTGTTTCACTATGGAAGGGACATTGAACTATTTTACAGTTTTTTAAAAAAGATTTCTGGACTAAACTGTATTTTTTTTTTAGAATAGCCATGTTTTTATGTCAATAATAATCATAACCACCAGATGCTGTTAACCTCTGCAGAGACAGAATTAGATTCCCCAATCTTGTGTTTACACCCAGCCTACAAAATGGGGCTTATATTTGGAACTGCTAAGCACTGCTTTGAGTGGTAAAATGCAGAAGACTCTGCAGCCTGTCAATGTCAGGAACTTAGTAGGCTCCAAACTTGGCTGGACTAAAATGGCATGAGTATCAGGCCCATCCAGATTATTTTTAATTATTTTAAAGTATTTATTTATAGATTTTAATATGTACTGGCGTCATATGCCCTTTTAACTGATGCTATACGATGTGATATTTGTTGGTGAAATGGCCTTATGGTGACCTTATGAACAAGCAATTTCCAAGACTCTTTGTTCTTAATAACCCTGATCTCCCTTAACAGAGGGCCTTTCCACCCTATTATTCCACTTTCAACATCCTATGGAATCCTGAGGTTTGCAATTTAGGGAGGGGTGTGCAAGCTAGAAACCCCAGAATTCCACAGGATGTTGAAAATGGAATAATAGCACTATAACAGTGTAGTGTGGAAAGGCCCTTAGTCTATCCATCTGTCATACAGTTTTTTCTTTTCCTACTACCTTCCACTTTGCAGAGCATTACTGGCTTGCTCTTTTCCTACCACCTACTTTCCCTCTGCAGCTCTCTCCTATCCATCAATCACCCAGCAGTCAACTGGGGAAAAGTGGCTGGATGGAAGGGATGCAGAAGAAAAGTGATGGAAAGTAGAAGGGATAAGTATGCCAATGATGGCTTGGAGATTGGTTTTCCAAATTTGACATACAACTGAAAAATGCAAATACGGCAGATTTTAATCAATGTAGATGAATGACGCCAAGGATGTATCAATGTATTGTCCTACAAGACAGCTATTACTGATTTAATTTAATTTAATTTCTTTTATTTATTTTTTTGCCTTTCTTGCAATATGGGGCCCAAAGTGGTTCATAATTTGAGTTTTAAAAATGTAATTAAGACAATGGATAGTATAAAAGGTGTTTGTTTTCTTTAAAAAAATAATTTAAATATTAACTGAAAACAGCTTAATTACAATTAATTATGATATTATAATTATAATCTATCCACCCACCCACCCATCCATTCATCCATCATGTTATTTATATCCTGCTTTTCTCCTGGGCTGGGACACAAGGTGGCTTACAAAAAAGCATAAAATACAATAAAACATCATGAAGATTAAAAATAGAAATACAATATATCCCAATTAAAATAGCTTCTGCAACAGACAGTTAACACTCTAAGTCCTTGGTAAACAGAAAAGTCTTCATGTGCTGGTAGAAAGAGAAGAAATAGGGAAGAAATTCCCTCCTGTGGGAGGGAATTCCACAGTCTAGGAGCAGCTACTGGGAATGCCTTCTCCTGTGTCCTCACCAAGTATGCTGGAGACAAAAGATCTTGTACATTTACAGTGAGTTGAATGTCTTATGGCAGAATATTTAAGATTCTCTGTCCTTGTACCTTTTTTTTACATCTCAAGTAGCAATTACGGTAGACATGATTAGAAGGTCCACCTTACCTTAAAATCATCCATTAATTCAAAAATGATTTGGCATCTTCCTCAATTCCATATGATACTCATTATATAATCAGGATAATTAAGAATACGTGGAGCCTATTGCAAGTGAAACAAAGTACAAACGTAATTATATTGAGGTATGGAGGAGAGAGAAAAGGTAGGGCTAAGCTAACCTGTAATCAGGCAGGCCAAATTTATCTTTCCAACTGCTCAGTGATTTAAGTATCAGTGTTTCATAGGGATTAGACAGAAATCAAAGAAAAGAGGACAGAAGGAAGGGATTTCAGTGGGGCCTATTGAACTGGAGATGTCATAATAAATGATCCCATTTGGCTCGAAAGGAGAGGAGTCCCTGTCTGCTCGGATATTTGAGAGAATTCTCTAGTTCCGAATAGTCATATTCATACCTTTGTTGCAGGACTAAATTTTAAGTACCACATTTAGCCCTAAGAGGGGGGGAAACCTTGAGGGCAGCATGCCCTCAAAGTCTTTCCCAAATCCTATTTAAACTAATAGAAATGCTCTCTTTGAAGCCGATGGGAACCAAATTGGCACCAGACCAGCAGACCACTTATGTCCTATGTTCACCCCGTTTAAGGATTGAAGGGATATTACATGGCTCTTAATTCATCAGGCTGCTTTATGACTGTACATAGTCTCCCGTATATATCCACACACACACACACACGCACGCACGCACGCACGCACACATATATATATATATATGGAATGAACCTCTTGACAGAAAAGAAGCCCCTGGCTGAAGATGAATCCATGGCCATTTCCTCACTAGCCTGTTATAGTGCTGTTATTCCACTTTCAACATCCTACAGAATCCTGGGGTTTGCAGTTTAGGGAGGGGCCCTAGGAAACAGGATTCCATAGGATGTTGAAAGTGGAATAATAGCGCTATAACAGGCTAGTGCAGAAACAACCCATCTCTTGAGAGATATCCTTAAATGTTCCAGACACTGCCCGTCAAAGGGACTCTGTAGTAAATATATTAAAAACTTTAGTCATTGAAACAAGATCCTATATTCCTTAAACATATAGGGTGCTATTAGAACAATTACTGGAGGATATGGTTATCAACAACTGGCCAGGGTGGCTATATAGTGTCTCTAGTATTGAAGGCAGTAGGCCTCTCTTTAAGAGAGCCTATATGCTATAGTTGCAGGGATGGACAACTGGCAGGGCAGTGGGCCACTGCAGCCTAGCAGAAGATACTCACTTCTTAAAACAAACAAACAAACAAAACAAACATTTCTTTGTCCTCAAATGGCACCCAGGGAACATGGAAGACATTTAGACCATGTTTTTGTGCCTTCCTGGGTTATTTTAGGTCTAGGAGAGTCCTTTTTAAAAAACAGGAAGTCAGTGAAAGTTACTTTCTTGTTTATAAAGGGCATCTTTTGGGGATAAATTGCCCCTCCCGTGTAGCATGCAAGGACAGGCAGCAGAGAAATCCCCTTCTTATTTTTGGTCAGAAGTCAGATAGAGCAGCAACATTTCTATCCAAGTCTGCATTAAGAATGCAAGTGGAATTGGGTGGACATGATATGAAACACTTTTATTATATTCAGTCTTAGCGCTTATCTGAACAAGAAAAAAGTTCTGGAACAACCAAGACATTCCAGTTCCTTTTGTTTTGATTTTACATGTATATTCATGGTTTTGCATGCAAACGCTTTCTTGAGTATGTCACATACTCTCAGCCCCGCCAGAAAACCCCATGATAGGTTCACTTTAGGTTTGCCTTAAATTGGAAATGACTTGAAGGCACACAACAACAATGTGTTTTTATGGTCATTGTGGTAGAGTGATTCTCTACTTCCCTTACACAACAGCTTCTTGACCATTGTGCTCACATGTCACTGCAGATCCCATGGCTATTTACTGGCCAGGAGAGTGGAGGGACAGCCACACAATATCTGATTGTGTTCCTAGAGCTGCATACACAATGAGAACATCATTCTTAGCAAGCTTAGTGATATCACTAGATGCTTAATGGCTGTTCCCTATCTGTCAAGTAAGTAAATGATCATGTGGGATTGCAAGAGACAGGTGAATTTTCTATGTGGGGAAAGGTGGGTGAAGTATAATTCTGTTTGGGAGAACTTTACATTCTGCCAGATGTTGCAAGATGTTTGCATTGGCTTGGCTGCTCTTAGAAGCCTGGTGGCATTTCTTTGGAAACTGGGGACAGAATGGCCCATAGAAATGAACCAATACAACACAGTAGCATTCACATGGAACATTTTTAAGAAGATAGATACTGGCCAGCAGCCTACAGGGTGAGGTAGTGTAAATCTCTATTTGTGGAATTATACATTATTTATGCTGTACCACCCATCTGTTGGATGACAACATTGTACAACTGAGTTGGACCACCAGATGTGCAACTAAATACACAAACAGATATGCACATGTATCTATTGCATGCCATGTAAAATATCCATTGTGTATCCATGCACAGTGCTCATGTGCCTCTGCATACACAATGGTATTACATGTGCAATACTGTTCCTACAAGCTTGAACAGAGTGCAGCTGCACCACATTCAAAAAAAGTTCAAGAATGTCTATGCTGGAACTTATGCACAAGTAAGACATCAATAGGATTCTGGCTGTTGTATTTATTTTGTCATGTTACTTAAGAAGAAGAACAACTGCACTTATCCCCTTCCCCCAGTTAAAAGTTGGGAGAGCTTATCCAGGATGATAATTTCTTC